>CM060075.1:38542718-38895218 GCA_030533445.1 Cyprinodon diabolis | reverse complement strand
TCCTCCGTCTAAGACTTTGCCAGCTGCTGTTTATTCCTATCCTACAGACTCCACTGCTCTTCTTTTGTTTTGCCGTTTCAACAAACGTCTTTACAGCTCCCATGGTTCCTCAGTCAGGCTGATTTCACATTAGATTCCCATCCATCAATAGTTTAGCTCTTCTCAGGCCGACTATCTGGAACAATTTGTAAAACTCAAATTAAGTGAGTAGGTGGCAGGTGAAACAGGTGGTGACGTTGACACAGTGACTCCATGTCGAATTAAAAAGTAAACAACCCAATAACACTATGAGAGAGGATTGACGCACACTAAATCAAAGCAGGAGGAACTGAGGGCTTCAGTTCTGTGATCTGTATCCCTAATGCGTGTTTGCATGTGAGGGCTGTATTTAAAATAAAAACATTACAGCTTTATCAGTGATCTACCCTGTGAATATCACCATCACAGATGAGGGCTGCTTATAAATGCTTGCATATGCTGCACTGGTAGGATTTCTTTATGAGTCAGTAAAGATCTAACGAGCTTCAGTAAGGATGTTATTAAATCAAACTGGCCTCCGATCACAGATGTGACGTCAGGTTCAGGGGCGGAGTTATCATGAGGTAAAAACTGGCAGTGGCCTAGGGCCACAAGTTCCTCAGAGCCCCATAAAATTACTCATACATGTATGTTTAATAAAGCCATTACTTATTTAAGCACATTAACTATGTTTTTGATTAAAATCCTGATGTAAGATTCCGTCAAAATACTTGTCTCCACTACTATGGATCAGTTGAGCTTACTGTGCCTGTGAGGAAAGAATTAAGGATAGGGTCGCCAACTGAAAAAAAAAGGGACACCTCATATGCGTGCCAGCTGACCCGATTGCCTGACCCCTCCTGGTGTGGTGATTTTTTATCTAAGTCCCCCTTTGTGTGTGAAACAATATTTTTTAACTATTTGAGTCAAATATGCATTGAATTATATGCATATTTGTCAGTGACATGAACACATGGAAAGCAAATTATTATCCAGCAATTCACTTTAATGCAAAATAATAAACTTTGTTGAATTAACATCTGTTCTGTCAGGACTCCTGTCTGTGTGTTTGTGTTTCTGTGTTTGTCTCCCGTCCTCCACCAGGAGGCGCCTGGTTCTGGTCCGCCTCCTCACACACCTGCTGATGGTTTCCTCGTTAACGGAGCGTTCTTAAGCTGCTGACTGCCACTACCTCGATGCCAGAGTGTTGCCAGTTATGGGTACTCTAGCCAAGCTGCGTTTTGCTGAGTCAAACTGAGTTCTTGTCAACCTTAGTTTTAACATTGTTTTTGTCTTTGCCTCTCGGCAGGAAGTCATCCTGCAAACTAGATTTTTCTGACCTTCTCTCCCTGGAAGGATCAACAGAGCTTCAAGCTGAGCTGGGGATTCAAACTGGAGGTTTGGATCCACTTTCCCCAGTGATCGTTTGAGCTTCACACTGAGAAAGGGATTCATCTCCACTATGACCCGTTCAAGTACCGCAGGAAACCTGAGAGGCAGTCCGTTCTCCTACAAACAACCACATTCTGGGTAAACCCTGTTCCGCCCTCCACCGAATCAGACAAACACTGGAACAACAGCACACAGACTGGAGTCAAGGATTCAACAACTTCTCTGGAAACATGAGTCAGCAACCAGGTCCTCTTCTCCAGGTTCACGAATCAACTTTCCCACTGAGCCTGAACTAACCGCTGTGTCTTGCCCTCACTTTTCAGTTCGGGTTGAGCAGTGTTCAGAGCAACACTTCTCTCTGCATTATCTCTTCAATAAAACCTGTAAACCTTTTCTCCTGTTCTCCCTGTTTGGTCTTCTGCATTTGGGTCTGAACTTTAGTAAAACCATGACATGTTCTATTTAATTTGAAACTGTAAAAGTGAATGTAAAACAATACATAAATAGTGCACACTTTTGGTGCAACAGCAAACTTGTGCAAACTTGTAAACATATTTGTGCCTTAAATGCACTGAAACAAATAATGCAACCATTTTTGACATGTACTCAATCCTATTCAGTTACTTTAACGCAATTGTTCATGTTAGCACGGTAGGACATAAAACAATTGGGATAAAGTAACTAAATATGATTAAGTAATAGCCCAAAACGATTGCATTATTTTTTTGGTGTGCAATGAATGTAGGCTACAGTTTAAAAAAAGAAAACAACACTTTTGCTCAATGCCACATTATGTGGTAATGGCCTACTTTTTTCCACCTGTATGTCCTTTGAGCTCTTGCAGAAATGAGGAGGTGTCTGCCCCCAAAAGCAGCGCCAGGATTTAAATTACTCCGTTCATCTCCCATACTGCTCTCTGAGCAACACTTGGCTCAACCAATGGGATGAGGGTATTCTGGATCGTTACATATATGTTGTCAGCTCATTGGTCACAACGCAGGACAGGGACAGGAACAAGTTTACCGTGAGTTTTGTATCTAACATGTACGGAGCCCCTAAAGGGACATGGAGGGGAAAAAAGAACTTTTGCGAGATCCCGCAATACTTTTGCGAGATCCCGCAATAGTTTTGCAAGATCTCGCGAAAGTATTGCGGGATCTCTCAAAAGATTATTTTTTGTGAGATCTCGCAATACTTTTGCAAAATCCTTCAATACTTTTGCGAGATCCCACAATACTTTTGCAGGATCTCGCAATACTTTTGCAGGATCTCACAATACTTTTGCAGGGTCTCGCAATACTTTTGAGAGATCCCGCAATACTTTTGCAGGATCTCACAATACTTTTGCAGGATCTCGCAATACTTTTGCAGGATCTCGCAATACTTTTGCAGGATCTCGCAATACTTTTGCAGGATCTCAAAATACTTTTGAGAGATCCCGCAATATTTTTGCAGGATCTCGCAATACTTTTGCGAGATCCCGCAATAGTTTTACGAGATCTCGCAAAAGTATTGCAGGATCTCGCAAAAGTATTGTGGGATCTCACAAAAGTTTATTTTTTCTCTCCATGTCCCTTTAGGGGCTCCGTAAACATGCCCTTATTCGTCATTTTCCATTAGCTTTTTACTGACTATTTTTTACTCACAGTAATACGGGACAAAGTGGGTCCCTTTTCCACTAAAGACGGGACAGGTACTTTTATTTCTAAATATGGAACGATTCCGTGTTTCAAGGGACAGGTGGCAACCCTAATTCAGGAAGACAGCAGCCAAACATATGAAAGTAAACAGAGAAAAGAGGCAAGAAAAGAAGAGAAATTAAAATGGAAAAGAATGTAACAAATGCTGGAAAGAGGAGAGAGAAAGAGGAAAGCTGAGAGCAGCACAAAGCAATCTAAAGTGACCAGCTTCTTTGCTGCTAGCAGCAGCTAAAGTTAGGAAACCACAATGGGCAGCAAGCACAAGGATGACATGTGTGGAGATGAACAAATACCGAGTATTAGAGGCTTTCTCCCATATACTGATATGATTCTCCTTGTCCCAACACCAGGAAACTTGTGGGTCAGCTTCAAATTTAGCTTGTGTTGCTACAGAGAATTGGTAATCAGTCTTATTTTTTTTTAGATGTTGCTTCTTCAGATAATATTTTGAGTAAAACCTCAGTCTCTGGTTTTCTTTCTTGGGGGTGTCGAGTAAAGCCGGGCATACACTGTATGATTTCTTCTATCGTTGCAAGCAACTAAAGCTCACAATGTACGAGGAATCTGCAGATTTTGGTGTATATGATTCAGTGTGAGTTCACAGCTCATGATGTATGTTCTCACACTGTGCGGCCCGACGCTCTGATGCGATCTACCTGTTCATAATGTACATCTAAAAACCACATCAGACTCAGCCCCGCAGTGAGTTGGTGCAATTTTGTGCAATTTTGTGTTCTGAAAGCCCTAAAAAAAAAGCAGACGACTTATTTGGACAAAGACATGGCTGAGCAAACGTGGCTACTACGGTCTGTCAATGTTACAGAAAGGACTCCATTTCAGTCGCACCCCGCCATGCTTCTGTGTTTTCATCTGAGAGGAAGAAGAAAAAGAATACTTGTTTGTGCATGCCAACTGAGCGATTTGCCCACGACGGCTGACTGAATTTCAAACATGTTTAATTTATCTCCCGACCTTACGGTTCCTGATCGGCAGGTGTTCGTGAGAGGCTGATCGCCCCTCGTTATCCCCATGTAGACTGCACAAAAAATCCTCGCATGACTGGAAAGTCAGCATGAAAAGGGCAAAAAATCGTACAGTATATGCCTGGCTTTAGTCAATGTGGACCTCTGGTTTGACAAATTTGCAGAATTTGCATTCCAGGGAAATAATGGAGAAAATTTTAAAACTGATAAAAAGAGACAAAAAGGAATAAAGACAAAAACAAAAGGGAGATAAATAGAAAGAGATGGAAAAAATAATGGAGGACAAAAAGAAGAAAGAAAAAGGGAAAACAGAAGGTAAAACTAATAATGCACGTCGATTCTATTAAAATGTTTATAATTGACCTCTTGTTTTGAGCGTTTTCTTCTTATTCAGAGGATTTGATACCTGCCTTCGCTCAGGGCTCCACATTTCGTAAAACATACTACTGGTCAGGTTATTGGGTGGACCCAAAAATGTGGGCAGGACCACATCGCATGGATCAGCAGAGGAATTTATTATAAAAACAAAGAGTAGAAATGAACAATGAAAAGCTAGAAAGATTAAACACTGAGCCAGAGGTAGCAGCCAGGTGAGTGAATGGAAGGAAATGTGAAACAGCTGTGACAGAGTGAAAGCAAGGAAACTGAGGAAGGAAGACTAATTAATACAAAGAGAGCTCAGCAACAACTGAAAGGGTTCCACAAAGAAAGGGGGAGAAAGCCTGAAAGTATCATAGGGAAACAAACCAAAAGAGAAAAGCAACACAAATGAATGGGCTGGTCTGGCAAAACGCTAATGACAATAATTAACCAGGGGATACGGCAAGACCTTTCAGACAAATATAAACCCAGAAACGATCAGGGAGGAAAGACAAAAGAAAAGCAAACATGAGGACGGTGCTGTTGTGAGTTTCCACACTAAGCTGAGCCTTTGCAGGCGTGACGCCTCTCAGCCTGGTTCTGGTTTCCTCCTGTTAAATGGGAGCAAACCCACAAATTGAGCAGGCGAGCATCTCTGGGGAGAGAGATGCTTGGGTTTCCCTCCTAGAACCATTACTTCAACAACCCGATCTCAAATCAGCGTAAGACTAAAGGGTTGCAGTGGATTGGTTTTGTTCAGGATGTCAGGATGAAGGTAACATATCAAAATAACATTTATAAAAGCCACAACCTAATTGTTAACATTACAGTGGATCAAGGCTGCTTTCTAGATTCTCAGATAGAAATGTTTCTCTGTTGTGCAAATTAAACCTTAGAAACATGCAGAGTACAATTACCATGAGGAGCTTCTTGGGGAGTCAAAAGTGGAGAGGAGGGGACATGGTTCATATTGTTGTTCAAGACAGGACTGCAGAGAAGACAACAGAGACATACACAGAGTCAGGTACATATGTCAGATTGATCTGTTACTAGATGGATTATTGGTTAAAGTTATTTATAATACCTGTTTCTGATGGGTGGTGCCATCTTTGCTGCCTGCTGACAGCTGGATTTACTGACCTTCTCTGTTTGCAAAAAAACACAAACGCAACAATCAATTAAAGCCACAGCAGCATGTGTCGTTTTAACAGCTAAAGATACTGACAGAAGGTTAATAATAATACTTAGATTGAAAGTATAGATACACCTTTTAAATTTTTAATTGCAATACTTGAGTTTGTATATCTGTCCCAGTATGTTTCCAACTGATTTTTTTTCATGAGGCTTCATATTAGAGACTGACATTTTTTCGGGAATCCTACGGGTCACGGGATTCCCGTGGGATGGGAGTCAGTATTAGTAACGATCACGTGATTGGGACGGTACAGGATTAAACATTAACGGGAGCAGACGGGAGCGGGAGCAAACCAATAGTAACTAAAAAAAAAAAAACTAGGATCGATGCCAAAAAATAAAATAAAATAGAAAGAAATAAAATCCAGTACTGGCGCCGCCATTTTGTAGTTTTTTTTCCTTGAAGCCTACACTATAATACGAGTCAAAAAACTACACGACTCAAAAACCAACAGTGCTTCCGCTCTGAGTTTTTCACCCGCGCTCAAAAACAAGAATGGGAGTGGAGCAGGAGTGGGAGTCATTCTGAATGGGAGCGGGATGGGAGTGGGATGGGAGTGGGAGTAATTTCACCAGGAGTGGGACGGGACAGGATTTAGATTTCTACTGTAGTCTGGCCCGGGATCGGGACGGGACACAATTTTTTTCTGTGGGAGTGGGACGGGACAGGAGTGAAAATCCACTCCCGTGTCAGTCTCTACTTCATATACCCCATTTCCACTACCCTTGAAAAACCGTGCAGAGACCGGTCCGAGCTCAGTAACTGAGATAACTTATTGTGTGTAAATGCGAAGCAAACTGAACTGAACCGAGCTAGACACAACCGAACCGAGATAACTGCAGACCAGTTCCAGAGGTGGGGTCGGATAACAAGAGCACATGAACAGAACGCGTCATCTCCGTCTGGCTGCACATCGCGATTCACACTCCATTCCAGTAGTTAGCGGTAATGCCGCTCCAGAAACAGAAGAAGAAGAACAACGTCTTCTTCAACTATAAACAGCAATCGAAATCTCCACACAACATTTTAAATAATAACACCGAAGTACAGCAATAATAATCAAGCATAACTTTCTTAATGTGACGGGCGCCGCCATTTTGATTTGCTCAATTCCCCCCTTCTTCGTCTTCTTCTTCTTGTGTTTTATGGCGGTTGGCAAACAACTTTAGGTGCATTACCGCCACCAACTGCTTGATTTCCTCCTTCAATCCTGGTAGTAATACCGCAGATCGTCACTAGGAGGCGAGGAGTCGAGGAACAGAGATAGCGTGATGTGTAAACGGTCATCAGAACCGAGCTCGGCCTGGTTAACTGATCTGACCTTGGACCCGTCTCGGCATGGATCGGTTTGTCAAGGGTAGTGTAAATGGGGCTATGAACTCCCCCTACAAGCAAGTATGACATGGAAGAATGAACACATGTATAACCCAAAAGACAACCTGAGATTGCTTTAAAGTCCAAAAAAGAAAAACAGTAAATAATGCAAACGTGAAGAATATCCGGAAAGACCAATATTCAACTGTAATGTTTTTAATTTAGAGAGATTTATTAAATGGAGCCTAGGTGGAAGATCATTTAGATAAACGGATTACTCGCCAAGCTAATCAGCTTTGAAACACACCTCCACGAAAGCCCAATCAGCATCCAGAGTTCATCTTAAAAGGTTTCCAAATCCAAAACTCAGTCTGCTACCCAAAGTGCGGGCAGTGGATGCTCTATGTCTGACTTCCATTCAGATGACACCGTTTCAACCCACCTCCATCCCCTCCTCCACCATCGTAGCTAAAGCTTAATCAGTGTCATTCCTCACTGACTCTTACTGCGTTCCCTGACCATCTCAACCAGCAGAAGACCGCCACATAAAGCCCGGTTCTGCCAGAGGTTTCTTCCCTATGCAGAGCTTTTCCTCTCCACTGTCGCTTCATGCTTGCTCATCATGGACAGGTTCTCAAAATCTCCAAAATATCCAAGCTGGACTTCCATCTTCCAGGTCCCTGAGTGAAGCTCTAGTATCAGCTCACTATCACTATGTTTCCTGCTGAGGTCTGAGCGTCAAAAACTAAAATAACTATGAATAAAATTCTTCTAATTGTGTTTTTCTTTCCGTTTGGGTTTTTCAGACTGAAATCAAAGACGGACAGCCATAAAGGGGTATACTTCTCTGCTATTCAAAATATTTTTAACTTAACTTTGATTTATAAACTAAATACAACTGCCCCGAAGGATCAGGCCGATTCTCTAGAAGTTTCTTTGATATCTGGGCCAATTCTAAAATCTTTTTTTATTTTTTATCTTTTGGCTCAAACAGGGAATTATATTTTTACGTCCATAAAAGTTAACCCATGCAAACAAAACAAAGATTCTTTAATCATCAAAAATGTACCACCTTGTTCTGACAAAACAAAAGCATGTTCCACACCTGATTCCACGCATTTTCAAATCAGAAAAGCTTGAATTACTAGAAAACCACTTTAATTGCAGACAGACATGTTTTCACCTGTGGGCCTCATCAGGCTCATTGCAAAACACCAGTTTGTTGTTAAATAAATGCAGAAATAACCTCCTATGAACCAAAAACAAGTTCACATATACAAAGATTAACCAGTCAGGTTTTAGGTGGTCACTGCAAACTGGTTAGAGGAAATAATGCAGGCTAACAGAGTCTCACCAGGCATATGAAGCTCTCAATAAATCTTGAGATGATTAAAAAAATCCTTTGTATTTCTACGTTTTTTAAATAAAGATGGCCAGTCTCACTATCTGTGGCAGCATTTGTCAGATAATATCAACTCTATTCGTTTTTTGTCGGAATAAACAAGCAGAAACCATAAACGTCCAGGGTTTGAATCACTTTAATTGATTATGTCGATAAATTATGAAAATTAGGGTTGCACTGATAAGAAAATATGGTCTGATAACAATATCTGATATCAACACTGCTGTTGTGGCTGATAAGCAGTGTTGGGCAGGTTACTGAAAACAGGTAACTGACTGGTTAAGGGAACTAGTTACTTCACTTCTCCCTCCTGCCGACACCTATAGCATGCATTGGGGCGGTTCGCAGCCCCAAGAGTGTGAAGAGGCTGGAGTGAGAATCAGCTCCAGAAAGTCTAAGGCCATGATTCTTGACCAAAAAAGGTGTCTCCTTCTATTCAGGTTGGAGGAGAGTTTCTACCTTAAGGGGAGGAATTCAAGTATCTTGGGATCCTTTTCACGAGTGAGGGGAGAATGAAGCAGGAGATCGATAGACGGATCCGTGTGGCTGCTGTTATAAACTCTCCAGCGGTCTGTCGAGGTGAAGAGAGAGCTGAGCAAAAAATCAAAGCTCTGGATTTATAGGTCGAAACACATTCCTGCCCTCACCTATAGTCATAAAATCTGGATCATGACTGAAAGAAAGAGATCCCCAGTCCAAGCGGATACAAGCAGCTGAAATGATCTTTCCCCGCATGGTGGCTGGGCTCTCCCTTAGAGATAGGGTGAGGAGCTCTGTCTTGGAGAGGCTCGGATTAGACCTGCTTCTCCTTCACATTGAAAGGAGTCAGCTTAGGTTGCTCGGAGATCTTTTTGGGATGAACCCTGGACGCCTCCCTCAGGCAGTGTTCCAGGTACTTCCCACTTGCAGGAGACCCAGGGAAGGACCCAGGACACGCTGGAGGATCCATGTCCCTCAGCTGGCCTGGGAGCTCCTCAGGCTTCCCCAATCAGAGCTGGAGAAGCTGTCTGCAGAGAGGGAAGTGAGACTGCTGCCTAACGGCCCGGTCTGGATGATGTGGAAGCTACGAGACAACTTACTTCACCAAAAAACTATGGCTCAGTGAAAGTAACTAGTTAGCAGCCAATGTAACTGCAGTTACTTTATATGAGGCACGGATTAGCGGACCACAGTCCGGATCCAGACCCACCTGCTGGCTAATCTGGACCCAACCTGATTAAAAGAATTTATAAATTACTGCATGTTGTCCGCAACAGTGTCTAACTTCACTTGCGCCACTTCTCCTGTTAATACGGTAAAGCCATCCGGAGTGTCCGCACCAGGCTACATGTGATACAAATTAGTTAATGAGCTGCTTTCAGTCTGGGTTGCTGCTGCTGCTACTTTTAGACACAGCAGGCAAACCTGTGGCAAGCCGGACGATGGAAAAGAAGGAGAAGACGATGAGAAAAAGAGAACAGAGAAAGTGTGGACTGCTGGAAGAACTGTGTGGAACTGGTGAAAGAAAAGTGAAATGGTGCTCAAAGATGACCCTGCACATTTAGAGGATGTTTGGCTCAACCTGCTGCTGTGAAGCAGGATTCTCCACCATGAACAGAATAAACAATAAATATAGATCCAGGCGAAAATGAGCACCTTTAAGTGTGCTTTAGAATGGCTTAGTCACCATTCAAACCAGGTTTAAAGCCTTGCAGGGCAGCATAAAGCCCACTGCGAACATTAAGACAGAAAAAAGAAAGAAAAAATAACAAAACAGTCAGTTCAGGTGTTTGATAAAAGATGTGAATTAGGAAATTGTCTATATACCAAACCAAAAGATTGTTGTTCTCTACTTAAAAAAAGATTTAGATTTTGAAATGGAAAAACTTTCTATTTTTTATATTTTCTATTTAAAAAGTAAATGTATAACATGGAAGCATAAGCACCTGCATTGTATTTCAGTGTTAAATGCTGTTTAAAGAAACATGTTGATGATTTTCTTTATTTGGACCCTGCTTATTTTTAATTGGTTACCCTTAATCTTAAGTGTTATTGGAAATTTAAATATACCAGAGGTTTTATTGTGGAATATAAGGTGTTTGTAATTAATAAATCAAATAAATAATTCATACACATCTGATAACAATGAAAACTAATATGCACTATTTGGTATGTATGGTTGGATAAGGGAGTTGCAACATAATAATGTACATATGATACTGCTTCTTGTTTACAATAAAAGAAAAATAAGATGTTTTAGAACTCAATATTTTTGCACAATGACAGCCTTCAATTGGCTTTAAATAGGATTAAAGCTGAAAAATAATGCTTTTCAAGCAATTTAACAAAAATAAAATATAAACTTTGCAATAGAATTAAACAAGGGTTAGACTACTCTAGAAAAAAAACATAGCAGGAATGTAGGAATTTAGCATGAAAAAACAAAAACCATCAAAAATAAAATCATTATAGACCTGAGAAAGTTAATAACATGTTGATTAAAGGCAACTGCTGTCAGTCATTGTTAAGACAATGTGCTGAGCTTCTTTAAAACTTAACTACGTTTATAAAGTCTTTGGTCCTGCACATATGGAGCAAAACACAGCAATATTTGGTCTTCAGTGAGAGCGTTTGTCGCAGTCTTGGTTCTGTTAAGTTTTTGTTTGAGTATTCAGTTTAGTTTGATCCATGTTTTCTAGTTTTATTGGTTTAATTCCTATTTTGTTGTGTTTTCTGGATGTATTTGAGTCCTTAGGTTTTTCTTTGTTGCCCTCTGGTGTTGGTCTCCTTTTCCCTAGCTCCCTTCTAGAATCCTCTGTTCACACCTGCTCCCAATTAGCCCTCTCCTTGTTCAGTCTCCCTTAAATCCTCTCCTTGTCCAGTTCCTCAGTGCTGGTTCCTCGTCTTTCCCCAGCGCCTCGTTCATGTTTTCCCCGATGTCTCCATGGTTCTGGTTTGTTTTACACTTTTATGTTGGATTTTTGGATTCCTGCCTCAGTTGCTTGTGAATACTCCATTAAAACTACAAGAACTCATCTCTGTCTCCCTACCTCTGCATTTGGTTCCTCAAAACCTCAACCGAACCTTGACAGCTTTGGAATGCTGTCATTGAATCAGTGGCTCTACGCTTTCGTCTATGTTGGTGCTGAAGCTGTGCATAGCTGTTTCATGCAGCACATTCGCTTACACCAGCAAATTGTAGTCCTTATTTATACACGGTAAGTAACGTAAGTAAAGAATAATAAATCTGTTTAAAGCGTAGTAATGACTAACCTGTTCCTGTCTTATACAAAGTAATTAGTTACAGCGCTAGTTACTATAAAAGTAACATAGTTTCTTTATAACACATTAGTTCCAACACTGCTGATAATTACCTGCACACTCAGTAGAGTTAAACAAGCGCACCCTTTCTGAGGCTGTCGTTCTATTGGCTGGAAAGGTTGCTAGGCGACGATCCGACTGCAATCTGAGAGTAAGCAAAAAAAATCCGCAAGCAGAGCCTACGGGTTTGCGAGCGTATCTGAGACTCGAGCAGAGCGCGGGTTGTGCGTGAAGAGAAGGAGGCAAGCAAGAGGAGAAAATATCTGTGCAAGAAGCATTAAATCTGAGAGAAGAAACAAAGATTTGAGAGAGAAGAGAAAATATTTGAGAGAGAGCGCATGTTTTGAGTGTGAGCATTATAAGTTTTGAGTGCAAGAAGATGAAATTCTTTTCTCAAATTGAAATTATGTGCTCTTGCATTATGGCAGGATAATTCTCCCTTAAACGTGTTTTCATGGGGGCGCAGAAACGCATGAAATAAAAAACAGGACAAGAGATTCAAATATATTAAGTGAGCTGCATGAAGTGAAATTTCTTTTCAATTAGGTTAAATAAAAATTATATTACTTATTAGGTCAATATACATTTATAATTTAAGAATTTTACATATTTTTGACTTAAACTACTGTTTTCTATAAAGTTTGAATTAGAACTCAAGAAAAACTTTTAAATTCATCTTCAAAAATTAGAGGATTTTTTTCATTTGTTGTGAATTTGTAAAGAATTCAGAATTTGTAAAGAAAAAGAATGAAATAGATTCAAAGGACCTTTCAGTAACCATGTCTGTTCCAGCGCATTATCATTATAATTTCTGGCCACGTTGGCCCCTGTCTAGAACCGGCCATGTTAAGGAATGACACCGTGAGGTGCACTGTGTGCTGAAGTCCCATGAAAAACAGAAAGCAACAACCGATGTTCAAGGCTACAAGATTGAAAGTATTGAAAATTGAAAATAAAAGACCAATACTGTTCTGTTTTGTGTTTAAGAAATTACTGTTAGTTAATAAATAGTTGTTGAGAACTTGCTGGCCTTAAGTGTGAATGTATGGGGCACGCTGTGGTCCATTGTACCCGGGGGTGGGGGTTATGCATCTCCCTGAAATGAGTTTTTGGAAGTTGGGATGTCTGCCCAAGGAATCACATCACCATGATTGTGAAACCATCTCATGACCCCAACATGGAGTATCATGACCCCCAGGGACATTTTGGAACCCCTAATCTAGATTATTGGTTCTCATGCAGGTTAAAAACATAATGGAAAAACCCAGTCTGATGCATGGCTGGCATCTCCTGGGATAAAAGCCTCCTTTGCACACCTGTAAAATTGGTTATATTAAAACTAAAACTGCTTTATTACAGAACTGCAACGGAACTAAATGAGCAGAACTCATGGTGGTTTCTTGTGATGAGTCTGTGTGTTCTGTCTTTAAGTCAACTTTAGTGTTAATTCTTTTATATTCTTTGGATTTTACTTCTTCTGGCATATTCTTTAAGGTAAGTTTTGCTTATGGCTGTCATTGCATACCTGGTTTCCTTTTCTGATTGGCTCCCTTCCTTTGTTTACTTTTGTCTGTAAGCACCAAGCAGACATCTAACAGTGACCCATTGAGGGCTGGACGCCACCAGACCCCTGAAAATGTGCTGCAGTTCTAGCAGCAGGACGTCAGCAGCAGATCCTTCAAGTTGGGTTTGTGGGCCCGGGGATCTGGGGAATTGGAACGTCAAGTCAAAGCATTCCTACGCCATTTCTGCTTTGAGGCAGGGTGTTTCATCTTGCTGAAAGATGTCAAAGGCATCAGACACTGTTTCCACCCTGATTGGTATGTAGCTGTGAAACTCAGTATGTGACACACTGTGTGTTCTGACACTTTTCTCCGAGAACCAACCATTAAGCTCTTGTGCGGTTTAAGCTACGTCAGGTTGTCTTGTAGGATCGGCCCACATGGTCCAGACTTCACTCCCTGCACACATCAAGGAGCCTCAGCCGCCTGTGACCCTGTCACCCATTTCCTACCCCTCCATTCCTTCAATCACTTCCTTCACTCTTGAAATATATAATGACCACCGCAGACCAGGAAGATCCCAGAGGAGCGGAAGCTCTGGAGGGTTTATGAACCAGACCTCTAAAACATCATCGTCTTATTTTTGTCAAATTAGCTGAAATCATTCAAACACACATTGAGTAAAAAACATTTCTACCCACTATTGGTCAACGTTTTAATTGGTGATTCTGTTATGCTTGATATGTACATATTTCTGCATTAACTGTTTTCTCTTGCCGGGTTTTGATATAGCAGGGTTTATACAGGAATAAGTAACTCTAATTTAATGCTTTTAAATGCTCTTTTAATGCTTAGAAATAATTGTAATGCTACCAACAAGTACCCATGACTCTCATATATATATATCATATATATATATATATATATATATATATATATATATATATATATATATATATATATAAGGGCTGTCAAAATGAACGTGTTTACGCAAGATGATTAATTTCTGTAATTAGCGCGATATTTTTTTTAACGCAGTCCCGCCCTGTTTTACCCACAATTCAATTGTCCGACATGAGCGAGATGGAGGAATCAGAAGAACCCGTTGGCCCGTTGGATGGACAGTTCGTGAATAAAAAAAACAAAGACGGGACAATAAATAAACATGTTGTGGTTTGCTCACACTGCAAGAAGGACTTTTCGTTTCACCGAAGCACCTTAAATATTATCTTAATGCCAAGCATTCATTTGCTGGGGCTTCAACTTCAGGTGTTATGACTGGCATGCATCAGACCACCCTCACCGAACGCAGGGCATTAAGTAACAGTCCGCTTTACATTCAGAAAATGTTAACCAGTTAGTTTGCCTTAACAACTGGCTAAAAGATGAATAAATAATAGGTAAAATGACCTCATGTAGTCAAGTTGTTTGTTTTAAACAAAAAACGTTCCATTAAACCATCCTGTATTTCCTAAAAAAAAAAGCAATGGCTAAGTTGCCAAAATTGTTGAGAATTAAATTATTTTTTTTGGATTTGTCATTAATAAAAACTAAATGTATACCCATCTTGTTTATCCTTCTGTTTTGAAAAGAGTACACAGAAAATTTGTATTTTTCAATAATTTTTAGGCTTGTGATTAATCGAAATTATTTCAAGAAACATTGTGATTAATTAGATTAAAAATTTTAATCATTTCACAGTCCTAATATATATATATTAGGGGTGGAACGGTTCACAAAATCCACGGTTCGGTTTGGTTGACGGTTTCGTGGTCACGGTTTTCGGTTCGGTATATGTTGAGTGTTAGCCTGACATGTTGGTCATGTTGCTGTTAGCATAAACAAAACGTGTTGCACAATGCTTGCACACTGTTGCACTTTTATCCACAACTTTCTTTCCGCCGTCATCGTAGATCACTTTAAATGCAAAGCGGTCCCATACAGCAGACCTATAAAGTGCTGCTGGCGCGTCTTCCAACTCCTGTTCTTTCCCACTCGCCATACCCACACAACTCTCCACAACAACTGATTTTTTTCCCTGCTTGGCTTCTTCTTCTTCTTGTTTACTACTGGTAGTTGGCTGTGGTCGCCACCTTCTGCTCTGGAGTGTAATCGCTTTGCCTATGAGAAAAAGGAGCAGCGCGAGCAGCGCGAACCAAACCGAGACAGTCGAACCGAACGGTTCTGACGGTTTTCATAAATCGTCCCATCCCTAATATATATATATATATATATATATATATATATATATATATATATATATATATATATATATGTATATACAAAACACAGCAAAATTGTTCATCTTTATCGTCGACAAGCTGCAGCCATTTTTCTGAATTTTTCATTTTCCAGCCACTTTTGTTGAAATTTGCATTTTCCCATTCTCTAGGGTTTTCTCCGCCTCTAGGTACTTTTCCGAACGTACGGCCGTTCCGTGCAAACATGTGGAACCAGTTATATCTGATATAATATGGCGGCCGAAAGTTTTTTTGTAAACTTTTTTTTTTTAATTAAGCATTTTAAATACCACGATAATCACATTTGATGAATTTTAATGCAAATTAAGACCTTACTTTAAAAAAAATTATAATTATAATTTAATGACTGGATAGTTTTTAATGACCCGCAGTAATGGGCTTGCATACTTTGATTTTTCTCAACTTCTCATTAATTCGTCCTCCTTTCTTTTTAGTCGCACTAGTTTCCCCGCAACCCTGGAAAATTTATTTTAGAACAACCAAAGTAGGTGATTAATTGATTTACCGGAGAGCTGGTGCAGCAATGTTGAGGCCAAGTTGACGGACATGTCCTGCCACAGAACTGCCCTGAGGCACTGGTCCTCCATCTTGGCCCCGAAGAGAAACGGCTCCTCTATTCCAGAGAAAACCTGAGCAGCCATCTTGGTTCCAGATATAAGCCCATTCTCCATCATGGCACCTGATGGACACTGGTTCTCTTTCTTGAGACCGCAGAAGAGCTTATCGTTCAGGTTGGCTTCAGAAAAATATTTCTCTGGACCGTTTGCTCTAACAGGAGAAAGGTCATCCATCTTGGCTCTGGTATGGAGCTGATTGTCCTCCGTTATTTCCTCCACTTTCACCTGAAACTGACAACTGTTTGAAGGATTAATGAAGCAGTCTGTTGTTTTCAAGGCAGTGCATCCGTCCTCTGTTTTAAGACCAAAGTTAAAATTGTCCACCATTTTGGCTCCCGGGTTCAATTGTTCAGCTTTCTTTTTCCTGTTGAGGCCCTGCTTTTCTGTTTTAACGGTGAAAAGATGGTGTTTTGTCATCCTTGAGGTACAATGTGTAGCCTCTGGCTGATTAGAGGTCATTGCGTCGACCTCCAGTGGCTCCTCTTCCTCTTTGAGTCTCAGAATGCTGCCACTCACTTCCTGTCGCTCTGCAACAGGTGGGAAAATATCGGATATACAGTCTTTTTTATTTCTGGACATTTAAAAAATATTATTAATATTGCAGTTTATGTATTTCTGGATCATATCATTTAGCTATCTGTACCTGCTAGTTTCCTGAGAAGGTCTGAAGCCAGAGTGTCTGTGACGGCGTTTCCCTCGGGGGTGTGCGTCAATGATGGTGGCTCCGGACTGGCCCCTGGGCCATCGGGTGAGAGTGCCACGCCAGGTTCATCCTGTTGCTCCCCCTCCTCTCCACTCCCAGGATGCAACTGGGCCTTCTGAGTAGCCTCTGCAAGGAACAAAACACGACTTTAAATCACAAAGCAGACTCTACCCCCCAACGGTCAAAGGTCTGCAGAGATGTTAACCTTATGCTAAACATAAAGGATCAAGTTTTTTTAAGTCGTTCATGATTTGATACAGTTAGCATCATTAGCTTTACTAAATTTGTGGCTCATGAATATTCTTTACCTACCGGTATTTAAAAGTCAATTTATTTTGCTTTTATTTTTATGTCTTCCTGGTCCAAGATTGAAATTTGGATGTTAAAGTCTAACTCACCCCAGGCACTATGTTCCTGTCGCGCTCCCTTTTTGTTTTATTAATCTATTTCTTTTATAGACTTTGTTGTGAGATGTTTTTTTGGTTCTGTAATATTTGTCTTAACCATGTTAGGGCTGCTCCTTTACGGTTCATTTTCCTGTTGGTCCAAACAGTAAATTTGGGTATTTGGGTATAAATAGCGCTCATTAAGGCACACGCCCCCCTCAGCATTGACTCTGGGAATCAGTATGGGTTGAGTTATGCTTGACGCACGTACAAGATGTTTGGAATAGGACCTGCTCAAACCGCACAAACCACGAGCTGACAACACCAGACTACATGAGGAAGTAATAAAAACAACCATTTACATGTTTATTTTAAACATGCCATGATGCCGTCCAAGAGTGACGGTCATCTCTTTCCAATTTGTACACTATCTATTGACAGTGGTGGTATTCATGGGCTACATCAAAAGATGGCTCTAGATCAGGGATGTCAAAGTCAAATAAACCGAGGGCCAAAAAAACAAATTTGCTACAAGCCGAGGGCCAAACTGGTTAAATGTTTATTAAAACATATTGAAATGAACATAGTCTATTGAACCAAGACCTCATACATTGTTTTTTTTTTTTACAAAAAATTAATATCAATATTATTAATAAACTTTTATTATATTAATAAAATTATTAAGATAATTAAGATACTTAATAAGATAATATATTATATGATAATATGATTGTATTTTTCTTTGTTTTGTTGTGCTTTGCATGTTTGGATTGCTTTGATTTTTGATTTCCGTCCTTTAACAATCCAAGCACACTGGACTGAAGCCGGTTGTCTAAGGCAGTGTTTTTCATCCCTGGTCCTCGAGGCACACTGCCCTGCATGTTTTAGATGTTTCCCAGCTTTCACACACCTGTTATCAATTGATAGCAGATTATCAGGCTTTGCTGAACTGCAATAATCTGAATCAGGTTTGCTGAACCTCAGAAACATCCATGCCTTGAGGACCAGGATTGAAAAACACTGGTGTAAGGAGGCGGAGCGCAGTAACTGCGCTGCGCATATGCTACGCGCAGGTGTCACCAGAGGCTGATTGAAGCCAAAATAAAAGGAGCCTGGATGGAGGGAGAGGGGAGCTGATCCTGCAGGTGATAAAGACGGAAGGGGCAGAATACCGGGAGGTTAACAGACGGCACAGTCAGGGCAGAGGTCAGCACCTGTAAGTGGCGCTAGGGTGGTCATTTCTATAGCACCAAAAAGGAGGACAATGTGCCGCATATCAATAAATTACTATGGTGTACATAAGAATCAGGTAAAGTCACATTTATAGTACAATTCTTAGTAGTTTAAAGAGGATGCTTGTGTAGCTGAATAGAAAAAAGTATTAAAGAAATGTAAAAAAGAATTGGTTCCCAGAATTTGTATTTATTTAATACATTATGGTGTTTAAAAAGTGACCACCAAGATGAAATGAAGTGCAGTATACCATAAAGCATAAGATGTGTTGAATTAAACGTTAAAAAAATCTTTTTAAAAAGAAACATTCATAATAAAATAGCCTAATATATTTTTTAAACAACAAAAGAGTTCGTAGAAAACACATTCAACTGCTCTAAAAGTATAGCTTTATTTTTAAGAGCCTCAGTCTTTTGGGAACTTATGTTAAGTGTCTGTGTGTGCAGCAGACCTGTCTTTATGGTCATCCCTTTATCTATGTGCGAATCAATGAAATCCACTTTCACGTCACAGTCTACACTTCCATAAGACTAGTGATGTTTCATAGTATAGTCCACCTTGCAGCTCTGCACAAGTTATTTTAGCATCCAGGGGCGACAAAACCTAATGTAAAAGCCAACATTGAAGAGTTCGCTGCTGCACGTTTATTACTTTTATGTTAATTCGTACTCACACGCCGTTCATTTGCAGCTTTTCCTGCGACCACATCGCATCGACAAATTGGCAGAAACCATGGAATGAATCGCCACTACCTTTGGTCATAAATTCAGGCTCAAAATGTGCGGCGCGCCCTATGTGTGTTGTTACTGCGGACGTTGTTGAGACCACCATGAGAACGTTAAAGGAGGAAGTGTGGGTGTGGATTGTGTGTTGTGCTTGGCTGCCACACAAATGGAAAGAAACTGCCTCCTATGGTGATTTTTAAGAGAAAGACTTTGCCTAAAGAGACTTTTCCAGTTGGAGTTGTTATTAAGGCAAATGAAAAAGGCTGGATGGATGAGGAGATGATGAAAGCGTGGCTGAGGGAGGTGTATGTAAGGAGACCAGGTGTTTTTTTCCACGCATCACCATCGCTGTTAATCTGTGACTCCATGCGTGCCCATCTCACAGCCGATGTGAAAAACATGCTGAAACAAATGAACGCTGTGCTTGCTGTTATTCCGTCTGACAAAGGAACTTCAACCGCTCGAAATCGGTGTGAACCAGACGTTCAAAGTAAGGCTGCGAGCGGCGTGGGAGCGATGGATGACCGACGGAGACCACAGTTTCACGAAAAGTGGAAGGCAGCACCGGGCAAGTTACGCCACCGTTTGCGGATGGATTGTTGATGGTGTCTGCTGGCGCTGTTGTTCGAGCTTTCGCAGTAGAGGTATTTAAACGTAGTAGAGGACATGTACCTGTGTATAAAACCCGTGCCCTATAGTCCGGTGTACCTTATGTGTGTGTTAAATACAGTAATGGCACACATAACTGAGACTGCGCCTTTTAGTACGGTGCGCCTTATGGTCGTGAAAATACGGTAAATAAAAATCTGCTCTACAAGCCTAGTGCCTCATAAAGGAGGACAAATACACGTCCGCCCTAAAGCCGGACATCTGGCCACCCTAAGTAGCGCTCCGTCTCGATCAAAATACAGATAGGAAATACGTCTTCCGACTGGGTCTTGGTGCGGGGATGCTGGCGTTTTCCTGCATCTCTCTTTTAGCTGGAACGGTCTGAAAACGGTCACAACACAACCACACCAACAGTACATTCCCCACAATGCAACGGTAGACCGCGAAGTCACAGCAGTAAGAACAAGCGGCTGTGGCCTGTGGGTCGGTTCTAATGGTAATTAAATATCATCCAGGGGGCCACGGATAAAGAATTTGAGGGCCGGATCTGGCCTTGACTTTGACATATGTGCTGTAGACGTTTACGTTGGGCCATAAACCATTACATTAATTTTGGACATTGGGGACCAAATCCATGCTGATTTTAACCATGATCATTAATGTAGGATGAGGCAGTTGGCTCTGTTAAACTCCACTATTCATTGCTGCAACCTTCCCTCCAACAAACTCTTTAAGACACTCCAACAGGATATGCAATCTGTGGTTTGAGAACAGAGCAATGACTTGATGCTCGCTTCTTTCTCTTGCACGGCTGATTTAGGGCCAGCTGCATTGAAGAAGATCCATCATTGGAGGTCACATGCTCAGCTCCAAGTTCTGCAGACCTGTCAAAGGCTGTGTGGACTTGGTGGCTAACTTCAAATTGCCCAAAAACAGCATTCTGCAACATTTCAAGAACTTTCAGCTGCATAAGGACACTGAAGGTGTGGAACAAACTTGCTTAGCTGCTAAATAGCAGCAGAGGTTAGAGGTCAGGCAAAATTCAGGGGAAGGGTTTCTAGCAAACAATTGAGATTCTTTTTGAGGATTTTGGATCAGTTAATGTGTTTACTGTTGTGTAAGACGAGCTGACAGGTTGAGCTGCATGGTGCACCATGCTGACATGTTTTGAGTCGTTTATATCTCATATGCTCATAAAATTAGATCGCCAAAATATGATCAAAGAGCCAATTAAGAGGAGTCCCCTCATGTCCGCTAGCTACTAGCTAAAGTCAGAGGGAAGCGGCTGTTCCAACGGTTGCAGTTCCTAATTCTCCCAAGTGGTGCACGACTTTACACGAGTGAATAAAGTGAATGTGATTGGTCGATTATCAAGGGGGCGGGATTGTTGTGGCGAAAGGTTTGCAAGCAAGTTTAGTTGAGGCCGGTTTGTCAGAAGCATGTTGCTAACCAGTTAGCAACTTAGTGCTAGTAGGTTCCCAATGGGAAATTGGTAGCACTTAGCAACAACACTCTCAAGGAACGCTATGGACATCGGAAAAATGCAAGAGGAGGAGAGTTTAGTGTCAGAGGTTGTGGATGAGTCTCCTGGTTTGGTGTAGAAGGCTTCCAGCCGTACATGTTTGAGCCCTTGCCTCGCAACGCTGCCAGTTCTGTTAGCTCTACGCCTGCTGAAGACACAGACATCCATCCCCGTGAACACTGGGATGGAACTCAATGGGAAAGTAAATGATTCTGATTTCTTATTTCAACCGTTGCGTATATTAGCTGTAACACATTGATCAAGATGCTATGACCGAAAAAATTTGATTGACAGATGACCGTTGATATATCATTGGCCGAATTTAGGTGTTCAAGCTGACGTATAACTAAATGGCCTGCATAAGATAACGAAAAAAACAACACAGATTTTAAGACAGGATTTATGTTTTTAAATAGAAATTTTCTAACTTTTGGGACAATATGGTCTGATAAAGAGTAGATTTATATACATGTTTAAGCCAGAATGATTTGAAATTTAAATATGACTTCCCTACGACTTTAAGAATCTTTTAACTAAAGGTTATTGGTTTCTGATTAAGCAAAAATGTATTTACCTCATGGATTTGCATTGTGAATTGGTTTGAACTAATTCCAATTGTTCAAAATTAATCAAAACTTATTTAACCACAATCCAAAGTCTAAAAGATGCATTTTTTGTTCTCAAATATAAAATCATTGTCTGTAAAAAAAACCTCTGTCTAATATTAACCAGAGGAATTCCTTCGTCACTGCAGATGAGGCCCTGCATCCATCTTTCCCTCATGGTTCATCTCATCATAACAGATTAAATTATTTTTATTCAAAGAGTGATTTTATTTGTGTTTCCAGCTGGCCTCACACGGGAGGAATTCATCAGGTCCGCAAACATTTTACCACATTATGGACAGAACTACATCTTATCTGAATGCTTCCCTCTTGAATGGACTGACAGGTTCCATTTTTTTTTGTTTGAGTTGTCTAAGGTGGATGGATGGGAACTCTGATTAGAGAGATATCGGCTTATTGCTCCCAGCAAAGACACTCACCGTCTTTCATGGGACAATGATTTCCTTTTTATATAAACCATCATTGATCTTTTTTATGTATTTCTCTACCAACACTTATTAACATCTATACTCATTAATCAAATCTGAGAGATCGTCATAGATTTTTGTAAAGATCTCAATACTTGTTGAACCACTGCTGTGACTATACAGTCATAGACCTATGGAAAATAAAACTGACTTAATATTTGTGTTTAATCATCTCTTTATGCCTTTAAAGGCTCCAGGTGCAACAGATAGTATGACCAAATGTTCAATAAGACTGAATGCACAACTCATCTTATTGGTTTTCAAGTCTTCCAATATAATTATTATTTCTTTGTATCCATGTCTGGACTTTGACTAGGCCATTCTAACACAAAGATTTACTTTAATATTAGTCATGGAAAAAGTCAAGTGTAAAAAAAAAAGGGAAAGTTGGCAGAATAGAATAGAACACAACAGAATAGAATAGAAAATCCCTTTATTGTCCCACAAAGGAGATATTCTGGTGTTTGGAAAAACGTATAAGAATAACATACTTTTGAAGATTTAAAAGATAATAAAATACTGTACTGTAAAGTGTTTCAACTATATAAAAAACAGTGCGCCTGGAGAATAAATAACCAATATGCAGCTATGGACATTTTTAAAGTAATGAATGTCTGAAAATAGCAGCAACTCACAATGTTAAGCTGATATACTTAGCAAATTTTCAAGTTTTGGATTTTAATTTAATCATTTAAGTAGTTTGCCAAACTTTGAATTATATGTTACTGTAACGTGATATGATTGCTTTCCACCTTTTTTTTATTTTCCCAACATTTACGGTTGTTTCAAGAAGCAAGAACTGTGCTGATTTACCACTATAGATTACCCTGATTACTGGTGGTTTAACTAAAGGTCAACTTTAGATTAAAATAAGAATTAAATAAGGCTTCACTGTCATTGTACAGAGCAGTTACTTTGATTGGCATCAATTTGTATTGTTAAAATTGTACATTAAAAGAGCATTGAGTCTTTAACTCAAAAGCAAACTCTAAAAGTTGGTTTTTGCCATTTCACAGCATAAACATGAAAGTTAACTGACTTCTTATCTTTTTCCTAATTTTCTGAACTGACTTAAATTATTGTCACTATATCATTTTCAGTTGAGTTTATTTATTTAAATAGTGCTAATTTACAACACATGTCATCTCCAAGCACTTTACAGTTCACCAAAGTTTTGCATAGATAAAAAACTTTGGTTTTCAGGTTAATACAAAAACAACAAAAAAAAAGGTGTTTTTTTCCGCATAGAGTGGCTGTATATTAAGAGTTGTTGCATTCCTGGACGGCGACCCACCACCCTCCTCTCAAATCTTTTCCAGCCTTGAACAGGTTTCCTTCCTATATTATCCCCCACATGACTTCATCCATCTTCCCCTTAATTCTTTCCAGGTTCCCCGTTACTGCTAAAGAAAAACATTCCCACACCATAAGGCTGCCACCACCGTTCCTCCACAATAGGACGGTGTTATCAGGTGTTAACCTGACTCTGCCAGATGGATTTGCTCCGCATATCCATCTGGAAACCTTCCGTTGAAGTAATTTTGGGAAGGGGCGAAAATACTGGTTAGCTGATTGGCCTATGTTGGTGATAGACGGGCCAAATACACCAATCAGATCAACGAAGCATATGACGTACTAACAGAGCGACGACGAAGAGGAGCCAATTGATAGATCGAACTCTTGCCGAAACCAGTCGGGAGAAGAGCAAAAACATCTTTTCCTCTGAGAAAAGCCTCCAGAGCAGTGTTTTGCTCTTCTTTCAGTGAAGAAATACTCTGTAATTCCGATAAAACTTGCTCGATAGCCCCGCTAACGCTAGTTTCATCGGCTGAAGCCGCCATGTTCTTTAGACTGAACTGTCACGTTTCTCGTTGCGTAACACCTCAACCCGCCTAAAAGCCAACGCTGATTGGACTTTCGTTTGGTGAACGGCTCCAAATTTTCTTTAACGGAGAGTCTCCAGACTGATCTGCGAGTGAAACCTTGAAAGCTCGCGAGATCAGGATGGTCTCACGAGGCTAATCAGGTGTAGGGCTAGTCAGAAAGTTGAATAATTGGCTCAATTCATCAGAAGATCTTTCAGGTGTTTGTTGCATTTTCTAAATGCAACGAGGACTTCAGGGTCTTCTTTCAACATGGTCAGGCCTTGTTCTCCCGACAGAGCTGAGGATATCTGAAGCTCATATTACATAGATTACAGGCATGTCTTGAAGACATAAAAACCTGGATATCCGGAGCTGTCTTTAAAGTTATGCTGCTATAGGCTTAGACTGCTGGAGGACATAGGGACCCCCACTTCATCATTCTGCTTCATTCTCTCTCTGTTCTTCTATTCTGCAGAATCTGTTTGTTCAATCTCTAACCTTCTGCTCTCTCTGCTTTTCCTCAGAGTAGCTTTGCCTCGTCTGTTCCTGTTTGGCTGTGACGTCACCCAGGAAAGAAACATCAGCTGTGCTGCTTCCATCAACACCCTTGTTTGTAGATGTTGGAGATCGGCCTGTTTTCCAGTGTGGTCCTGTTTCTCTGGCCGTGGCTGGGTGGATGTGCTCTCTTCATCCTCTGGCATGGGAGCTGCCTTGGAGCTCGTCTGCCTGGCTTTGTGTTTCCTGGACGGGGCCGCCTTTTACAGCTGCTTTTTGTATCTCTGCTTCTGTCTCCTTGAACCCCAGTCGGCCGCGGCAGATGGCCGCTCACACTGAGCCTGGTTCTGCTGGAGGTTTCTTCCTGTTAAAAGGGAGTTTTTCCTCTCCACTGTCGCTACAAGCATGCTTAGTGTGAGGGATTGTATTTGAGTCAATGAGTCAATGCAATCAACTGGTTTTCCTTAGATAGAAAACTTTGTATCAATTTGACTGTATGATCTGGTTGAACTATGATCTGGTTGAACACATGTCATCTCAAGTGCCTTGAGATGACATGTGTTGTGAATTTGGCGCTATATAAATAAACTGAATTGAAATTGAATTGAATATATACTCTTACCCTGTATATAGCTAGCTCTTACTCATAGAAAACATATTTATTGTGCAGGAATAAGATCCTAGCTCTGTTACACTGGTAGCCAAGTAATCGACATTTCGTTGTCAAGATTCACCTTGTGTTTTTTTTGTGCAATGACAATAAAGGAAGTCTAAGTCTATCTAATCCCCATGGGTCACCTACCTGTTCATCTAATTAAATGCCCTCCGTGTGTTTTTCTTTCCATTTTACTATTACCCAATACTTTGTGCCAGTATACCTGATAAAAACTTCTCAAAAATAGTTGGAAAACTTTAAGGGGTGTGAATATTTTCACAAGAATCTTTTTTTCTCCAAAGAATCTGCAGCTTTTCAAAGCTAAAAGAACCCAAGGTGGCTGCACAGAGAATAGACATAATCAAAGAGCATACTTCTGAATCTGCTGAATTCTTTTAGCTGGCATTACTGGATCCAAGAATTTTGAAAAGAACGAATCAGGGCTCAGTTATTTCAGGGTTACAATAGGCCTCCACACATAATGGCATGGGTCGGCAATTAAACGCGGCTCTGGATCAAAGGTAAGCTGCGTTTTTCTCTTAATATCCTTGAGTCTAAAGAATCTGCATGTGCTCGGTTTATATGATGGTCGGCCTGGATCCTTGGAGTCTGCAGCAGCTGCTAAATGACCTGTGTAAAGGGTCATTTATCAGATGCAGATGGAATAAATTGGTTGCATGGGTATCTGCATTTACCTGTTTGGAATAAGATGAAAAGTCTTTTTTTCTCCATTTTTTCCTCCATCTGTTGCAGCTCTGCAGCAAAAAGGGTAAACCCTTCCCTTTGCCCATACATGCCTAATTGTAAAAACATTCAACAGATCTGCTATCACGAGAGTCTTTCCTGCTGATCATCTCCGTATGACTGATGCAACAGCTAAGTAAAGTGGGATGTGTTTGTGGGACTACCTGAAAGCCTGATGAGGAGGTCAGACGCCATCTTGGTGCTGACATCAGGGCTGAACAGAGAGGTGGCTGAGGGGAAGGGACTCGAACCTGCGGCACGCGTGCCCAGCGTGCTCTCCACTTGCGTGTCGGACACTCTCAGCGAGAAAGCACCATCACCAGAGGGAGTCTTTGTGAGTGTGGGGTGTGTGTGTCGTTTGGCTGCATCAGAGGGAGGCTGCAACACACTCGACCCACGCTTCATCTTACAGCGTGGATTCGTGTGCGTTTGACAAAAAAAGTAAAGAAATATCAAGAGTCGAAACTCAGAGAAAGAGAAGGGCAAGAGAGGAGGAGGAGGAGGAAAAAGAGAAGGAGGAAGGCAGTGTTGCTAAAATAAGAGAGCTGCGGTTCCTAACGTATGGAAGCGAGGAGATCATGGTGGAGGAGAGAAGAGAAGGGGGATTGCAGAG
The DNA here is from genome assembly GCA_030533445.1 of Cyprinodon diabolis. NCBI lineage: Eukaryota > Metazoa > Chordata > Actinopteri > Cyprinodontiformes > Cyprinodontidae > Cyprinodon > Cyprinodon diabolis. The sequence continues at coordinate 38,868,531 of CM060075.1, read as the reverse complement.
GGAGGATTTGCTCTTCACAGCGAGCTGTTGCTGCCTCTCGTTGACCTGGAAGACAGAAGAAGAGAGACGGATGGAGGGGAACGAGGTGAAACAAGGGGGAGAGGAAGAAAAAAACGGCGAGGAGGACGGGTGGGAGAGGACAAGGGTGAGACAGAGTGGAAGGGAGGAGGAGAAGAGGAACACGAACAAAGTGAATCTGTGAGTGAATAAATTATTGAACAGATAGAGCCTAATAATAATAATAAGATAAATCTTTCCCGTTACCACCATGGTAACAAACCCTGCTGTGTCATCTCCTGCCTTGACCTTCCCACCGACAAACAATCATCAATTACAATCAATAATCGTGACTTCAGCCTGCCACCATCTCAGTCTAGATCTCTTCATTCACTTATACCCTGACTGTGTCCCATATATATATATATATATATATATATAAAACATAAAAAACATAAACATAAAAGAAAATTACATCAGGAAAAATGATTACCTAATATTCTGATATAAAGTAATATAATAGATTAAAACACTAATTGTTTAAATAAATACATATGAAATAAATATTTGAATTTTTACTGAAGTAATAAACCTATAAAATAAAAAAAACAGACCCAATTCACATCCTTTATTATTTATACAAACATACAAAAACTACACATTGGGCAAATCGTATGTTTACAGGCTACTGTTATCAAAACATTAAAGTTTCATTGTGAGATGAATTAGCAAAATTCTATTAATAAATATGTTAGAATGGATTAAATAAAAATATAGTTAATAAAAGCTTATATAAAAACAAAGCTTAGACAGTTTAATAAAGGTAAATAAATATTTTTTTATTTTAATTCTTAATCATACAAATAATTTTGAGAAAAATTCATATTATACAAATAGCAATTAGTATTTTAATTTTTTTAATTATAAAAAAATAAAATAAAATAAAGAGAACTCACACCACATTTACATTTATTTCAACTGAACCTCTAAATAATTAATTTTTATGTATAAATGAAAATAAGTGGAGCACGTTGTGTACTCGCTACCCTCGACCCCGTTTCTTTCAGCCTCTCGCCCCCGTCTCTAGGCGACACCACGCGGGCTGCTGCCGCCGCATCCGGCAGTGGAGCGACAATTCACCGGACACCGACCCCCCCTCCCTCCTCCCGGTGTCGGTCGGTCGGTCGGTGTCAGAGCCCCCCGGAGCCCTGCTGTGTGTTAGCTCGGTTACCTCTCAACTCCCTCCCTCCACAGCCGCCCCCCTGCTGCAACATGGCTGAACGGCGCTCAGACTCTTCAGCCCACCGAGTCAGAAAGTCATCCCCCCCCCTCCTGGGGTGGGATGTCGGAGCGATGCTCGGCTCAGTTTTGAACAGCTCCAACGGTTTCCGCTCGCGCCGCCTGTCGTTACCGGGAACAGGGGCAGGTGTCAGCGCGCGACCGAATACACACACACACACACACCTCTTCCCTCCCGCCCCCTCTCCATCAACATGGCTGAACGGTAACCCGACCTCACAAGACCTCAAAAGTCCTTTTCACGGGTCAGTTCTCATCGGACCGGTCGGACCAACCCGCCCCGGGACGAGAGCCCCCCACCGCCGTTCCCTCCCCCGCTGTTCCCTCCGTGACTTACCGGTACCATGGGGGCAGCTGGTGGCGGTGGAGCTGCTTCTGGTGGTGGTGCAGTCCGGGGCACAGCCTATATATAGACTATAGATCCCATCCTCATTAAATCTGCTGTTTTTAATTCTTCACATTAGCCTTGCACCGAAACCACTCTCCCTTCTGCACCCAGTGTTATGTAAAGTCGAGAGAATAAAAGGAGGAGAAGCGAGGATATGATCCGTCTCCTCCCGGTTCCTGAGGATGACGGGTCGGTCACCGAGCAGGGCAGATGGAGGTTTCCGCCTCCTCTCTTTCTCTCTCTCTGTCTCTCTAAGTGTGTGTGTGTGTGTGTGTGTGTAACAGAGAGGAGGAGAAGCAGTGTTTCTTGTACATGTAGTTCTGGGTTCATACAGTTCCAGCAGTAGAAAGCATGAAGAGCCAAGCAGCACTAAAACATCTACATCAAGAAGACACTGAAGCCCTTTATAAGCATTACATCCAGTGCAACTCTATTACAAAGGGGGTTCTGCATGAAATTGATGCCAATATATATATATAAGGATACATTGGAAAAGTATTTATACATGTTGAACTTTTTGTCATGATGCAACCAGGTGGTTCAGGACAGAGGCCAACATGGCCACTGCCCCGGTAGAACTTGTCCTGGTCCCTGTTAGGGTCCCTGTACTGACAGCAAACACTCAGTGGCACCTCACTAAAAATCATTGCATCCTCTACTGCGCATGCGGGACACTTGCGTTATATGACTGCAGTTCACACAGAATATCATATACAAGTCGCATATATTTGGAAATATGAATGGTATTGCGAAAAAAACGTCTTCAAAACTTGGAAACCAAGTCCAGTGGATATTTTTTGAATTTTTACATAATGCGAAAAAAATCAGATTTCACAAAAAAATCGGAATTGAGCATCAAGGCCTGCAGTAGCCTAAGTCACCAATTTAGTGCTACTTATCCCAATGGAACTTCCCATTGGGAAGCTACTAGCACTAAGTTGCTAACTGGTTAGCAAGATGCTTCCAGAAACCAGCCACAACCAAACCAGCTTGTGAACCTTCCGCCACAACAATCCCACCCTCTTGATAATCAACCAATCACATTCACTTTATTCCCTCGTGTAAAGTCGTGCACCGCTCGGGAGAATTCGGAACTGCCACCGTTGGAACAGATGCTTCCCTACGACTTTAAAAATCACACCATAAAACAAGATATGAGTAGGTGTTTACTTAAAGGGGAACACCGTTTTTTTTTTTACATTGGGCCCTTGATTTTACGTTATTACATCATGTTCTACTCACCTACATTAGTTTTGTGTCATTTGGAGCTGTTATGAAGATATTCGGTTAGGTTATATCCAAGTAACGTCTTCCTATGGGCAATGAATGCACAAACTAAATTGTTCATAATTTATCATTTATGGTACGCCAGCATTCATAACCTGTAAGCGAATCACTGTCCCCCAGACATCCGTGGTTATATTTTTTATATTTATATGTTTAAAAAACAAAGTGGCGCGTGTATGACGTCATCCGCGCCGCAGGCTACCATTCACTCATCCTGTCTGCTGAACTGCTGCTACTTTTACTCACATGCCTGGAAGATGTCTAGTGCTACTACCACAGATGATATCACTCTCGAAATGGAATTGAACAATTCAGATTAGCTAGCCTAGCAAATAGAAGGGGTAGAGCGTAGCCGCCTGTGGCCCGGGCTGCCTCCGGATAGGAAGACGTTACTTGGTCATAGTCATTCCATAAAAGTTTAAAAAACAATCCACTGGACTTGGTTTCCAAGATTTGAAGACGTTTCGCTTCCCCTCCAGGAAGCTTTCTCAATTCAAATGTCTGGATCCGCAGTGAGTTTGAGTTTTTATATAGACAAGGCCTTGTATCGCTTGGAAACATGCAAATGGTAACCGATGAGTGGGTTGTTTGGTTCCATTGTTATCCTGTAATATCTTAAACCTGTCTATGATTCTGAAGGTCGGTCGTTAAAGGGGGGGATTGTCGTTAAAGGGGGGATTGTCTCCTGTAATACCTGAAACCTGTCTGAAACCGACCCTTAACAATCATAGACAGGTTTTAGGTATTACAAATACCTGAAACCTGAAATATAAATCCCTCAATCACTGTATAGAGCAGGGACTAAATAGTAGGCTCTATAGTAAACTCAGTTAATGACCGTTCGGACAGATGATCAATGCTTTTTGCTACCCGTTGGTCACGTAACTCCTCCTCCACAGTGCAATCTTTGTTATTAGTTGCCAAACAGCAAATCCCATAATGCTTTGCGTGGAGAGCGCTCCACGCAAAGCATTCTGAGATATATCTGCCTCTTCTGAGGCCTTTCTTTTTTTCTCATACACTTCGTAGACACTTTTTCAAAGAACCGCGGTGATAAAGGTGAGCTTCAATGACTGTCTAACACCGGAGCTCACCACAGTTATACGCCTGAAAGTGCGCTTGGACAGAAAAAGATAGCTAACGGGAAGAGCACGTAGGATGACCTTACATAAACATATCACCAGAATGATTGACAATAAGGAGGACCACCTATTTAGATGATCCAACCAGAAATAAAAGTTAATCCTCTATACCTTTATTAAGTGTATTTTCCCTTGATCTTTTAGGAGGTAGGTAAGACTGTTAACCAATGGAATAAGATGCTTTACATCGAACATAAAAAAAAAAACTGTTATCTTTTTTCTATTATATTTTTTCTATTATCATATTTAAGAGGCAAAAATATTAATTCCTTTGGCAGATCATCTATTTAATTTCTCAGTTTATTTTAATTATTTTTTAAACCTAATTTCACGTCAGCTTTCCCAGTGTAAAAGCAGCAAAATGTTGCAAATAACTCTTGGAATTTTATTTGGAATTTGTGTGAGCCACTAGGAAGTGGATAATTGTGAAACGGAAAAAATGATGCATTGTGTTAAAGATTTTTTTAAAATAAACAAATATATTTTGAAGTATGCTATTGTATGTTTCTGAAACCATCAAATATAATCCAACCAGAGTCGTTCCAGTTAGTAAATAGAGTCCATGCAATTTGTAGTTTAATCTCGGTATAAATCCAAAATAATTCTAAAGAAGAAAGCAATATTGGCATAATGGCAATGAGAAATCCCCTCTAGATTTGCCACAAGGTCTACAGAGATCACAGCAAATGTGGGAGAAGAGACCAAAATAGAACTAGATGGTACAGATGCAAAACTAGGATGGCAGCATCATGAAGGTGGCAGAAGGTGGCTGGATCACGCTGTGGGGTATAATTCGATTCAACACTGTTCAGAGTTGATGGGAAGATGGAATAATCTAAAAATGGATGGTGCATGGCACCATTAAGATCCGCAACTCAGATTGGGATACATTTTCATGCCCAAATCCACATATCTGGTCTCTATTAAAAGTCCATTAAAAGACAGTAATTGTTGAAAATAACCACGCATAAGCAACTTTAATATGGAAGGGCGAGATGTTTTGCACGTAGGACTGAATAATAACTGTTGGTGTAATCTAACTAAGTGTGGTAGAGCGTGAAAACCCTGAACCTACCTTCCACATCTAAACTGATAAGCTGCACAGGGAGGAGAACATCAATCAGACGAGGAGAAAGCACAGAGTTTAACTATTCAAGTGGAAGGTCAACAGACAGGACGACTGTTAGTTTTTCAATCTACATATCTGATTTTTATGGAAGAGAGTCTGGAACAAAGGCCTAAAACATCCTATTGTGATTCAATCCCACATCATAGCTGTATGTCCTTAGCTGTATATTGGTTATTTATTCTCCAGATGCACTGTTTTATATAGTTAAAGCACTCTACATGTCAGTATTTAATTGTTTATCTTTTAACTCTTCACTAGTGTGTTATTCTTATACATTTTCAAAGGTCCACATTTGTGTGAAGATTTTTTTCTATAATCCTTTTGCTGCTGTAAACCCCAGAATTTCCTCACTGTGGGCCAATAAAGGGATTTCTCTTCTATTCTGCCATATGGGGAGAACGCCGCAAAAGTTTCAAGAAGACGCTGGTTATTTGAGACAAAAACTGACCTTTGTTGCCTACCACCAAAATATTATGCAATTAGGAAAATTATAATTGTGCATCACCCCTGAAAGACATGGAAACTGATGTTCAAAGATAATCTTCATCCAATCTGACTCAGCTGGAGAGTCTTTGCAGAAAACAATGGCTGAGAAATTCAGTCTGGTTGAGCAAAGCAGGCATCTCGAAAGACTTGACTTTCTAAACTACAAAAGCACAAAAAGTCTACCAGGCATAAGGATTGCAGAGGGGACAAAAAAATGTTTCAATTCAAATGGAATAAAGAAAAAAATTATTTTGACAAAGGATGAAATAAGGAACGCTATTAAGAGGTTTTTAGGTGGCTTTTAAAAAAGCTGGTTTAAACGACTGTTGATCCTTCATCATTTGTCGTCCTAGCTCCAGCGGGGACCCCGGTCAGCCGCTGCCTCTCCCCAGCACTGGTGCTCTCTGCCCAGCTAGATAAAAGGAAGTACTACTCAATCTGACTATCATCCACATGCAGCTCTTGGAGCAGGTAACCACCGAGCAAAAATGGGTTGAAAATATCAAGTAATTTACGTCTAAACGATATCTAGAGTTAGTTGAAAAGTGAAAGGTGAAATATTTCACTTTTCAATTTCTTTTTAATGTCTGTGTTCAAATATTTATTTGCAGATGTATCATACAAATAGTTTAAAAAAAATCATACATTGTGATTTTCTTGATTCTTCTTTTTTTAGATTATGTCTTAACTATGTCACAGTGGACATGAACCTACGATGACTATTTCAGACACCTCCATGATTTCTAAGTGGGACAGCTTGCAAAATACCAGGGTGTTCCAATACTTATTTCCCTGTGTATAATACACAAGTAACGGAATTCATATTAATTTATTATAAAAGTATATTGTTTACGAAACCACATATATATATTATATATATATATATATATATATATATATATATACAGTGGGGCAAAAAAGTATTTAGTCAGCCACCAATAGTGCAAGTTCTCCCACTCAAAAAGATGAGAGATGCCGGTAATTTTCATCATAGATATACCTCAACTATGAGAGACAAAATGAGAAAAAAAAATCCAGAAAATCACATTGTCTGATTTTTAAAGAATTTATTTGCAAAATATGGTGGAAAATAAGTATTTGGTCAGTTACAAACAAGCAAGATTTCTGGCTCTCACAGACCTGTAACTTCTTCTGTAAGAGGCTCCTCTGTCCTCCACTCGTTACCTTCATTAATGGCACCTGTTTGAACCTGTTATCAGTATAAAAGACACCTGTCCACCACCTCAAACAGTCACACTCTAAACTCCACCATGGCCAAAACTAGAGAGCTGTCAAAGGACACCCGAAACAAAATTATAGACCTGCACCAAGCTGGGAAGTCTGAATCTGCAATAGGTAAACAGCTTGGTGTGAAGAAATCAACTGTGGGATCAATTATTAGAAAATGGAAAACATACAAGACCACTGATAATCTTCCTCGATCTGGGGCTCCACGCAGGATCTCACCCCGTGTGGTCAAAATGATCACAAGAACAGTGAGTAAGAATCCCAGAACCACACGGGGGGACCTAGTGAATGACCTGCAGAGAGCTGGGACCAAAGTAACAAAGGCTACCATCAGTAACACACTACGCTGCCAGGGACTCAAATCCTGCAGTGCCAGACGTGTCCCCCTGCTTAAGCCAGTACATGTCAAGGCCCGTCTCAAGTTTGCTAGAGAGCATTTGGATGATCCAGACGATGACTGGGAGAGTATCATATGGTCAGATGAAACCAAAATAGAACTTTTTGGTAAAAACTCTACTCGTCGTGTTTGGAGGAGAGAGAATGCTGAGTTGCATCCAAAGAACACCATACCTACAGTGAAGCATGGGGGTGGAAACATCATGCTTTGGGGCTGTTTTTCTGCTAAGGGACCAGGACGACTGATCCGTGTGAAGGAAAGAATGAATGGGGCCATGTATCGTCAAATTTTGAGTGAAAACCTCCTTCCATCAGCAAGGGCATTGAAGATGAAACGTGGCTGGGTCTTTCAGCATGACAATGATCCCAAACACACCGCCCGGGTAACGAAGGAGTGGCTTCGTAAGAAGCATTTCAAGGTCCTGGAGTGGCCTAGCCAGTCTCCAGATCTCAACCCCATAGAAAATCTTTGGAGGGAGTTGAAAGTCCGTGTTGCCCAGCGACACCCCCAGAACATCACTGCTCTAGAGGAGATCTGCATGGAGGAATGGGCCAAAATACCAGCAACAGTGTGTGAAAACCTTGTGAAGACTTACAGAAAACGTTTGATCTCTGTCATTGCCAACAAAGGGTATATAACAAAGTATTGAGATTAACTTTTGTTATTGACCAAATACTTATTTTCCACCATATTTTGCAAATAAATTCTTTAAAAATCAGAGAATTTGATTTTCTGGATTTTTTTTCTCATTTTGTCTCTCATAGTTGAAGTATATCTATGATGAAAATTACCGGCCTCTCTCATCTTTTTAAGTGGGAGAACTTGCACTATTGGTGGCTGACTAAATACTTTTTGCCCCACTGTATATATATATATATATATATATATATATATATATATATATATATATATATATATATATATATATATATATATATATATATATATATATATATATATATATATATATATATATTTATAATACTATCCTGAAACATTGACGCCAAGATCAATCCACAGAAATCTAAATTTCTCAGCTTAAATTAGTTAAAGTAAATCTCATGAGACACGAGTTCTTATTTTCAAGAGTGACTCATTTTATATATAAATTACCTAAAAACTACATCATGTTAAAACATACCCTTGTCGTTACAGCTTGTAAACCAATCAAGCAAAAACAAACAGACAAAACAAAGCATTACATGACCAAATACTTCATTAAACTGGAGCTAAAATTATCTTCAGCAGTTCTATTAAAATTTGAAATCATCAGTTTTAGTCAGTACTCAGGTTGAAGGGGGAAAAAAAATCTTAAAAAATCATCCCCCTTCTGTGACCATCACATACCATCCCCTGTGACATTTTATTACTGAATGTGTAAAATTTCAACTATATATTAACAGTAATGGCAATAATATTCTCCTTTCAACATGAGTAGTCTAAGCAAAATAAAATCAAAGAAGTGTCCTACCATGACTATGAAGCTGATCCCAGTGGGAAATTAGTCCCTAACTATGTAGGGCCAGTGATAGCCATGCCAGGCCAGGGACTGACTGCAGTTCTACTGTGAGGTGCCTTGGTAAAGGTCAATGAACCCAGGCTTGGACTGGGAACGATTTGAGGGCCCTGGCATTTTCCATCTACGCCGGCCTACTTAACCCCATCCCCCCAAAAAAAACAAAAACAGCACAGTCAAACACGTTCATCTCAAATGATACGCATAATAATACGAATACACATTGTGGATTAATTCAATTCAATTTTCAATTCAGTTTATTTCTATAGCGCCAATTCATAACACGTCACCTAAAGGCACTTTAAGGTTCATCAGATCATATAGTCAAATTGATTCAGTTTTCTATCTAAGGAAAACCAGTTGATTGCATCGACTCATTGACTCGAATGCAATCCCTCACACTAAGCATGTTTGTAGTGACAGTGGAGAGGAAAAACTCCCTTTTAACAGGAAGATACATGCAGCAGAACCAAGCTTTTTCCCCAGTTTGTTGCCTGAATAAAGCATATTGCAGTAGTCCAGATGGCTAGAAATAAGAGAGTAAAACCTGCTCAAAGGCATTTAAAGATAGAATCTGTTTTACCTTAGATAAAGAAGATGATAAAAACACAATTTTAAAAGGCTCGTTATTTGTTTGTCCAGTTTAAAATCACTGTCTATGGTGACACCAAGGCTGGATGCTTTGGAACGTACAAAATCCTTGAAAAGGACTCAAGTCAGAGATGGCACTGCCAAACACCATCACCTCTGTCTTGCTCTTATTCAGAAAATGAAAAAATCTGAAAAATCTTTGATAACCAAGCCTTGACGTCACACAGACAGTCGATTAGGGGTGTCAGGGGGCAGTGGCTGTTTATTGCAATGGGCAAATAAATTTGAACATTGTCTGCATAGAAATGGTAAGCTATGCCATATTCAGTAGAAATCTCTTTGAAAGGCAAGGTATAGCACACACAATAACGGTCCCAGGATAGAACCCTGAGGGACTCCACAATAATAGACGATGTAGTCGACGATGTAATCAGATAATGTAGTCTCATAACAAATAACAGTTTTAGAAGCTTTGTAAAGTTTTTTAATAGAATGTTTGATAGAATAATCACAACAGCATATCATTAAAAGAACCACAAATATCTTTTTAGAACTACTTTATCTTGTAAAAAGTTGGAAATTTTGTGAGGATGTTTTAATCAAATAATATCCATGCTTCATATTTATGACACATTTTATGCTTTTCCTCATTATAAAATCTAGAAATACAAATACACCTTTGCTTGTTTGAAATGGCAACAGATTTCCTATAACAGATATTAAAAACAAAAATAAAGCTTTGTTTCATTAAAGTGCTATAAAAGATTTGGGGCTCTTAATTTTTACTCAGCTGAACCCAGAGAAAAACTTTGTATTTTAAAGGTTTACAGTAGACCCCTGCTCTGTTTAGTACATGTATGAATGGCTGGGTGACTGAAGTTCCCAGTTTCAGGCAGCAGAGGGAGACAGAGTGAATAATTTCTAAAGTACTGCAAAACGTATCCAGAAAAATAAAAGAAAGAATTTGTAACATATACTTTTCTTTAAAGGCATCAGAGATGGCAAAAGTACTCACTTTCTGTACTTGAGTAAAAGTACAGATACTTGTGTTAAAAAATACTCTGGTAAAAGTGGAAGTACTGATTAAACTTCTTTACTCAAGTAAAAGTAACAAAGTACAGGCTTGTAAATTTACTTAAAGTATAAAAGTAAAAGTAGAAACCACTTTTTTCATGCCGTTGCCTACATTTTAAATGGATGTCTGCCAATAGGACTAGATCTCCGTTGTGTTCATTTTCAATCATCTCGTCGTCCATACTACTATGCTAACGCCACCGCCACCAAGCTGCAATGATTTGCCGCGAATGAATACCGCCAAATCTGTCGATTCATCTTTGTGAGATAACGGCTCGCCAGCTCCCGTCTCACGTTAGAGGAGGTGTAAGCAGATGACTTGCAAAAAGGTGGTAAGAACCAGCTGACGACAAAATTCCAGTTCAAAAGCGTGTAGCGGTTTATTTACTGGTGTGATGGTGAAGACAAAAAAAAACCAAAACAAACAAAATACTTTCAAATAAAGAAAACAAAACCGGCCATTGCAGGCAATACAAAACACTGACAGCCTCACAGCAAGCTGACTTTAAATATAGTCTCTCTAAGCAGACCTTCAAAAGCAGCTTCTCCAACCAGTCTCTCCAAGCAGCCCTCCCAAGCCATTGGGAGTGCGCCCCAATAAAGCACAGTTAACATTGTAGAAAAATAAATACTGACAATAGCATCATTCATACAAAAAACATACATAATTATGAAATAGTTTAACTATGCTAACAGTCCCAATTCATCTACTAATTACCATGCTAACAATTATTACATACATTGAAATCCCACTTAACACCCCTGTCCCCACAAAGTATTTTCCAATGCCCTGGGACAATGGATAAGAGACTGGCTCCGATGCGGTACGTGTTTCCACACGGACCAGTATGCTGACGGACCAAGGGCGAGAATGTGTAATTTGACTGGGAAGTTTTATTGCCGACTACGGAATGTATACTGAAGCTGTCGCAGTGGGTACCTTCAGAGTTTGCTACGCTGGTGAGTAAGTGAAGTGTTGAATGAAAGGTGACGTTGTAATTTCGGAACTAGTGTGAATTACCGGGTGAATTGTTTGGAACTGCCACCGCCATGACGGCCGGTCTGTGGTGCATGCTGGGAAATGTAGTGAAGGATGTGACGCTGTGTGTGATAGACGGCGGCTACACTTTGGGAACAGAGGGGGAAAACGGCTCCGTTTATCTTGTTCCATTGAAATGATTCAAAACTATAGTAACGATACAATTTTTTAAAATGTAAGGAGTAGAAAGTACAGATATTTGTGTAAAATGTAAGGAGTAGAAGTAAAAAGTCGCCATAAAAATAAGTAGTAAAGTAAAGTAAAAATATCAGAAAAATCTACTTGAGTACAGTAACGAAGTATTTGTACTTCGTTACTTCCCATCTCTGAAAGGCATGCAAGACATTTTTTCTTAGACACCAACTGAATGAATCCTAGAACTTAGATTTTAACATTATTCATGTGGTAGAAGAAGAGGGAAGAAGAGTTTATTTAAATAACATAAGGTAGCATCACCAAGAAACCTGTGCACAGACTTCATACAAACATGATAAAAAAAAAAAAAACTGACATGGATGTACTTTCCATTTAGATGTTCAAGATAAAAAACACACAATATTCCTGTAAATAGTCCAAAAGTCCAGGACCTTTGTGGTGGTAAACTGCAGTAAAGTGCTTTTATTATAGTGGTAACTTCCTGCTAAGCTGACTGCAGTATTTAGTGTCTCTTCTAAGACTTTACTATAGCAGTTATGATTTTCCCAAAGTGTTTTAAAGTTTTTTTTTTAATCCCACAAAACCAAAATCATTTTTTATCTCTTAGATAATCTTAATAAGGATGAGGTATTTAAAGTATGCATCTACAAAACATAAGTCCTGCTGTGGACTTCTTCATCTCTTTCATTCTCACAGTTCCTGCAGTGGAAAAAGAAAAACCATCAGATTTAAAGACTCTCCAGGTCATCAGTGAACAGACACGTGCTCGGTTCTTACAGAGCTTTATGGAGGCTCTTCTGATTCATCATATGTTCTCTGAAGATGTTGATCGCCTTGTAGGGGTCCATCTGATCTTGATACGCCTTGATCAGCTTGCTGTACCTGCCAAACAAAACATCAAACAAGAAAAAAATTAAGAAACAAATTAAAGAAATATAATTTTTCTATTAAACATTTTAGGAGTTAAAAAAATCCTCTTGTACCCTCTTTTTGCAGGTTATATTATAGCTTAGCTATGTTTTTTTTTTTGGCTAGCAGTACTCTGTTCTTTTTGCTGTTTTAGGTTTGCCAAACTTCTGCCAGGGGATTTCTAGCTCATTTCTCTTTTGTGTTTCTTAGTGTTTTAGCTGCTTTGTTATTTACTTTCTCTAGTCATTATTTCTGTATTGGACCATTTTCCTTAGTTTTTTTCCATCCATCCATCCATCCATATCCATCCATCCATCCATCCATCCATCCATCCATCCATCCATCCATCCATCCATCCATCCATCCATCCATCCATCCATCCATCCATCCATCCATCCATCCATCCATCCATCCATCTTTTCCCCGCTTTATAAAGCCAGTTATACACTATGCGTATGTAACCCTGCTGTATTTTTATATTTTGTGTTATTGTGAGAGGTGTCAGGATTCCTGTCTGTGTGTTTGTGTTTTCTGTTTTTGTCTCCCTTCCTCCACCAGGAAGCGCCTGGTTCTGGTCCGCCTCCTCACACACCTGCTGATGGTTTCCTCGTTAAACGGAGTGTTCTTAAGCTGCTGACTGCCACTACCTTGACGCCATCCTGCAAACTGGATTTTTCGGACCTTCTCTCCCTGGAAGGATCAACTGAACTTCAAACTGAGCTGGGATTCAAACAGGAGGTTTAGATCTACTTTCCCCAAAAGATCGTTTCAGCTTCACACTGAGAAAGGGATTCATCTCCATTACAACACGTTCAAGTACCGCAGGAAATCTGAGTGGCAGTCAGTTTCTCCGTTCGCCTACAAACAACCGCTTTCTGGGTAAACCCTGTCTGCCCTCCACTGAATCAGACAAACACTGGAACAACAGCATACAGACTGGAATCAAAGATTCAACAACTTCTCTGGAAACGTGAGTCAGCAACCAAATCCTCTTCTCCAAGTTCACAAATCTATTTTCCCACTGAGCCTGAACTAATCGCCGTGCCTTCCCCTCACTTTTCAGTTCCGGTTGAGCAGTGTTCAGAGCAACACTTATCTCTGCATTATCTCTTCAATAAAACCTGTTAAACCTTTTTCCCTGGTCTCCCTGTTTTGGTCTTCTGCATTTGGGTCTGAACTTAAGTAAAATCATGACAAGAGGAACGTTGGGAGGGTGTTTGTGTGCCTACAGAGGAGGAAGGAGAGGCTGTTGAGTATTTTCCGTGCTTTTGGACACCGGCTGCCACCATCTTTCTGGGTCCCTATTACAGTCAAGACAGCCTTTCATTCGTATGCACCAGACACACGTACAAATATAGAGTTCTATATGAACTTTTTTTTCTTGCTGGCCAGCTTTCTTTCTTTTTTGTTACACTCATGTTTGGAGTGAATTTTTGTTGTTGTTGTTTGTTGTTGTTTTCAGGTATACTCTCTGATCGAGTTGAGATTATGTTGAATGTATTTCAGTCCAGTCATTTGTATTAAACAAACTGGTTGATAGTAAACTGCTATCTGAACCCAACTAAGTTCTATTCTTTGGTTACAAGTACAGCTCACACTGTGTAAAGACACCACAGGGTTTCGTCGAACAGTGTGAGTTCACAGCTCACGATGCTCACGGAGCAGCGTGACGCTCTGGCGCGATCTACCTGCTCACACTGAACATCTAAAAACCATGTCGGACTAAACTTTGTGGTGAGATGGCACCAATCGGACTCATCTATCCAGAAACCAAACCAGTTGAAGAGGAAAATTAAGCTCACAAGAGAGAAACACGCTGCCTTGGTAATTTGTGCAATGTTGTGTTCTGAAAGTCCTAAAAAGAAAAGCCTAAAACGTATTTGGACAAAGACAAGGCTGAGCCAATGTAGCTACTACGGCCTGGCAATGTTATAGAAAGAAGTCCATTTCACTCACACCCCCGCCATGCTGTTTCCTCTAAGAGGAAGAAGAAGGAGGGGAGTCCTTGTTTGCGCAGAGTGATTTGCCCACGACGGCCGACTGAATTTCAAACATGTTTAATTATCTACCGACCTTACGATTCCTGAACGGGATGTGGTCGTGAGAGGCTAATCGACCCTCCTAACCCCCTGTACACTAAACGAAACACGATTAGGCAGAAAGTCTGGCTGATCAAAAAATTCTCGCACAACTGGAAATTCGTCCCGAAAAAGCCTAAAAAACGTACAGTGTACGCCCGGCTTGAGGGGCCGTGTCACTGAGGCAGCAGTCTTAACAGAGATGCACACACCTCCTCCGACTGCTCTACAAGGCAACACCATTCCAGCTCAGAGACATAGTCCCCCCAGCATGTCCTGGGGCTTCCATCAGGCCTCCTCCCAATGGGACATGCCTGGAACACCTCCTGAGGGAGGCCACCAGGAGGCATCTGGCTCCTTTCGACGTGGAGGAGCAACGACTCTACCCTGAACTCCTCCCAGGTAACTGAGCTCCTCACCCTCGCCCAGCCACCCTGCGAAGGAAACCCATTTCAGCCGCTTGTATTCGCGATCTGGTCATTACTCAGATCTCATGCCCATAGGTGAGAGAGGGAACGAAGATCGATCGGTAAATCGAGAGCTTTGCCCTCAAACTCAGCTCCCTCTTCACCTTGACAGTCCTATACAGCGACCATATCACTGCCGATGCTGCACCCATCCATCTAACAATCTCACACTCCATCCGTCCCTCACGTTTTTCCTTTATTTATAATCATTCCCTCCTTATTAAAGCCATCTGTTAATTATTACAGTAGATGCAACATATCTCTTCATTTACCTGTTTGCGTTACATCGACCCCTCTGTTAGGTTCCTTTGTTCATGGGGTCCACATTTCTATGTCCCGCTCTCGTTTACTTGCTCCAGTTTTTCATTAAATTCTCTAACTTTGTTGCTTTTCAGTGTCTGTCTGCCCTTCGGTCCTGTACAGCAGATCTAAACTCTTTCAGTTTTAGTCTTTAATCTGTAGACAATTAAACTGAGCTCTAAAAGGATTCTAACTTAAATGTACAAAAACACAACAAATCCTTAAAAGTTTTGATTCAAAAAATATAGACTTGTTGACCCATAGTCGTGGCCAATGGTGGAAGCAGAAGAAAAATGAGTTCTCCAAGTATTTGAATGAAATGCATGCAGCCTGCTACAGCAAACACTTTGAGATAAGCCAACTTTACACACGACAGAATCACTTCCACCTTTTTTTTCCTGGTAAAACGTCATTATTTAATCTATTTTGATATAACAGGATCTCCAGCACCTTTAGTCAATATCCAGCACAATGTTGTGTTAGTTTGAATACATCCCCTTACAAAGCAGTTACAGTTATTGGTTTACACTCTACAGGTGGGTAGCTTTGATCAAACACCGGATCAGAATTTTTCTAAGCTGACCTGAAAAGACATCACTGCCCCTTTCTTATATAAAACTGTTAATCAGTAATAAAACTATTGGTTTATTCTAGAATATAAATGACTTATGAAAGACCTTTTTACAGGAAACATCAACTGTGCTTTTGATAAAGAAAGATCGAAAGGAAAAAAAAAATTAACAAGCGCTATTAGTCACATTTTATAGCAATTTGTAGGTTAGAAAAAATATCCCCGTATTCATGTGCGCTCTGTGTTTTTACCATTAATGTTGTCGTTTTTTTACAGAAGAATGGGTCAAAATAAAGTTAACCGATTCCATTTTACTCAAAGCAGTTCGGACTTACCGCTTTACCCAAACAAAATTCATGTTCTCTATCATCCATTGCTGGTAGAAGTGGTTCCATCTTAAGCTTGGAGGCTGCATCCCGAGCTCCTGATGCAGCCTCTTAACCAAGAAGTTCTGGAGGCAGGCCCGGGCCGACAAAGCCACGAGCCAGTACACAGGCTCCTCCAGAACCACCCGGTGGAACGACTGCAGGGACCACTGCAGCCACTGTGGGGGAGGAGAAGAAGGCTGGAGGCCCTGCAGGAGGAGAAGGTCAAGATCTGACTCAGAAAGTTCATGGAAAATATGAAAATTAGTGGCTGTGTGTTTTACCTGCTTTCTTCTCCTGTACTGTCTTAGTATGTCCAGCAGCAGTGACCTTAAATCATTGTCTTCATGAAGAGCATTGATCAGGACCTACACAATGCAAAAAAAAAAAAAAAAAAGATGATGGACATTTTTCAAATGATCAAAGGAGGAAAACCTCAATAGCCTCTGGTTAAGATAGTAAATGTTCAAAATATTTAATGAAAGATCAGAAAACTTAAAAATATAGAAAAAAAATATAGAAAAAAATCCCTCTTTAAAGGCAACAAGAGCAGCAAAGTGCAGGGCAATGAGATAAACAAGAGAACACAGAATCTAGCAAATAATCCAACTCTGGTAAGAAAGTAATGACAAGAATAATAAAAGCACAACGAGGTTCAGCGTGTTCAATGCATGTGAATTAAAGCGACGTTTTAAAACAAGAATGAGAGGAGACCGCTTTCTCAATTGAAAGCTTCCTGGAAAGGTGGCGAAACGTTCCAATTCTTGGAAACCAAGCCCAGTGGATATTTTTTTAGAATTTTTACGGAAAGAAGAGGTGATAAGACATTTAAAAACCTATAGAAGAGTTTGTAAAGATCTGATTGTGATCTTTAGACCTTAAAACATGGAAAATAAAGTGTGGAAATGAATGAAAACAGCAAAGTGATTTAGACAAACGGACAAGTTGGGGAGTAAGTTGGAAGTTAGGGGCACAAATATGGAAGAAAAACAGTCTCATTGGAATCTGCCTTTTTTTTTAAACACCGAATTTTAAACACTGAATTTTTTTAGACATTGAATTCCTTACACTCAATTTTTATCTGGTAAAATTTCACCAGAAAAAATTCAGCTGCAAAAAATTCTGCTGCAAATGTGTTGACCTTTTGGTGAACTTAAGCCAAAGCAATCTACACTTGATAGAGTCGAGCAGCTTCTTGCCAATGAAATTAGCTCATTTGGTCACGTGACACAACGGCTGGGCTCAGGGCTGAATAAAGCTGAATGAGGAATTTTTTTTGTTAAACAGAATTACAAAACGTCAGTTAGCTTAGAGTCCTGCAACGGGTCGGGTACCCGTGGGTCCCCGACGGGTCACCCGCTAAAATGCTCTTTTGCGGGTGAAAAATACATAAATAAAAATAAAGGGGTCGGGCGGATATTTTTTTAGTGCGGGCGGGTAGTTGGTGATTTTTTTTTATGCGTGTGTGTTGTTATGGACATCAGAAATGTTATATTAATCAAGCACTGGGGTCACCCTTGTTGTAGCTTAAAGCCCTGCTGGCAGTGTGGGCTTCCCTCCAAAAAGGCCACAGTCAGTGCATACACGTCTGCTGCAGGGTTAATGGCGCTGC
The DNA here is from genome assembly GCA_030533445.1 of Cyprinodon diabolis. Lineage (NCBI taxonomy): Eukaryota > Metazoa > Chordata > Actinopteri > Cyprinodontiformes > Cyprinodontidae > Cyprinodon > Cyprinodon diabolis. The sequence goes on along the minus strand of CM060075.1, from coordinate 38,850,480 downwards.
TCTGCAGCGTACTATAGCCTATTACTTGATGTGTTAACGGGTCGGGTTGCGGGTTAAATATCAACGGGTCGGGTCGGGTTCGAATTTGAATTGAAGATATCCGCGGGTGACGGGTCGGGTTCGGTAGTCATCCTAACGGGTTCGGGCGGGTGCGGGTTGGTAAAACTCGACCCGTGCAGTACTCTAAGTTAGCTACTAACAGACAGCTATTAGAGTTTTTCCTCTTATCAGACTGGGTGTAACAATTGAGCCGATCACAGCTAGTACGGCACCCCTGTCTGCCAAGGTTCTTGGTTTGATCCGGAAGAAGCGGCCGGCGGCAAACCAGCCGCTGGCCGAAATGAAGAAGAAAAACAGCTGCTTGACTCTATCGAGTGTACATTGCTTTGGCTTAAGTTCACCAAAAGGACAACACATTTACAGCTGAATTTTTTTGCTGCTGAACTTTTTTGCAGCTGAATTTTTTTTTGATGAATTTTTACCAGATAAATTAAATTAAATTGAGTGTAAGGAATTCAATGTCTAAAAAAATTCAGTGTTAAAAAAAATTCAGTGTTTAAAATTTGGTGTTAAAAAAATTCAGTGTTTAAAATTCGGTGTTAAAAAAATTCAGTGTTTAAAATTCCGTGTTAAAAAAAATCAGTGTTAAAAATTTGGTGTTAAAAAAAATCAGTGTTTAAAATTCGGTGTTAAAAATATTCAGTGTTTAAAATTCGGTGTTAAAAAAAATCAGTGTTTAAAATTCAGTGTTAAAAAAAAATCAGTGTTTAAAATTCGGTGTTAAAAAAATTCATTGTTTAAAATTCGGTGTTAAAAAAAATCAGTGTTTAAAATTCGGTGTTAAAAAAAAATCAGTGTTTAAAATTCGGTGTTAAATAAATTCAGTGTTTAAAATTCGGTGTTAAAAAAATTCAGTGTTTAAAATTTTGTGTTAAAAAAAGGCAGATTCCAATGAGACTGTTTTTCTTCCATACACAAAACCCTGTTTTAGACTCTGGCAGAGTTTTCTTATCTGGACCACAGTCTAAGCCAGGGCACACCAATTGAAAATCAGGTTCGCTAATCCGTGACCTCTGGTCTAAGCTATTTAACTGAAGCTAAAAGGAAACTCCAAAACACAGGAGGAGAGCGGACAACTCTGCTCTGATGGATGCTCGCTAAAGAGGGAGGGGCCTAACAACATCCAGGGACTTTGTCCTTTCTCTTCTGTTCTTGTGAACAGCATAACAGTGGTGACCTCTGACCTCAAGGGTGCTTGTAACTCTGTGCAGGTAGAGCTCCTCCAGCTGGATGAATGTGGTATAGCAGCGTTCTGTCAAATTTCCAGACATCAATCCTCTGAGGAGCGAGGAGGAGTGAAAAATCCCCTCAGCTTCAACAGAGCTGGAATCCCACATGAGGTCAAACAGAAGCACTCCGGGGACAATCCCTGGGCAAGGAGGAGATGCAGATTAGAATTTAACAGGCTGATCTGAGACATGTTGTCAAGCAGCAGTTTCCCTACTGATCACTTATTCTCACTGAACTTTAACTCTTTAGTGACTAAATGTAACTTCAGCCTGACGTAGTGCTGATTTAACAAAACTTAAATCCCTTTTTAGGGCTAATTCTCAGTATTTTGTTTTAAAATCCCTCTGATATCTTAAAGTCATATTGAAGCGGCTGTTCCAACTGTTGCATTTCTTTATTTTCCCAAGTGTTGCACAATTTTACACGAGTGAATAAAGTGAATGGGATTGGTCGATTATCAAGAGGGTGGGATTGTTGTGGCGGAAGGTTCGCAAGCACGTTTGGTTGTGGCCGGTTTGTCTGAAGCATCTTGCTAACCAGTTAGCATCTTGTGCTAGTAGGTTCCCAATGGGAAATTCCATTGGGGCCCAGTAGCACTAAATTGGTGACTTAGCAACGACACTGTTAAGGAACGCTATGGACAGAGGAAACATGCAAGAGGAGGAAAGTTTTGTGTCGGCGGTCGTGGATGAGTCTCCTCCATCAGAACTCAATGGGAAAGGAAATTATTCTGTTTTCTTATTTCAACTGTTGCGTATATTTGCTGCAACATTTGACTCAAGATGCTATGACCGAAACAATTTACCTGACAGATGACCGTTGATATATGATTGGCCGAATTTAGGTGTACAAGCTGACATATAACTAACTGGCCTGCATAAGATAATGAAAACCCCCACAGGTTTTAAGACAGATTTTTTTTTATAAACATTTTCTAACTTTTGGGACAATATTGTCTGAAAAAGAGTACATTTATATACATGTTTAAGCCAGAATGATTTGAAATTTAAATATGACTTCTGTATGACTTTAATGTTTTAATGTCAGATTTTCAAAATAATGTGAGATAATTATCAATTTTTAGAAAACAAATTATATAGTCTAAATAACAGGAAAGACACATCTGGTTAAAATAAATTTACAATGCAGCCAAATCCCTCTGAAATGCATTATGATCATTAATGAAAAACACATAGCCTAAGAGTTTTAGGGCCCTTTTCCACTTAACAAGTTCTAATACTAAAATGGGTATTGCTGCTCACTAAGGACCAGGTTTTTGTGTTCCCACCAATCAGAAACCCAGGCTCCATCCCTGAAAACGGGAGCAACCCCTACTTCAGTTTGCTGCTGGACAAGAACACAAGGACCGACTTTTATTCAGCTGATAAGGACGACTTCTGGGTCACAATGATCTCCACGTACTTGGCTAGCTAAAGTAAGGCACCCATCATGCAAACAGGAAGCCTGGATTCGTATCCCAGCTGGGGGCAATGAGCTACCAGTTTGGCTCCTTAGGCAAGACCCTTCATGCTAATGCCTGCCTTGGACTAGTGGTTGTGGCATTGCCCTTGGGATCTGAGTGTCTTAGTTCAGGCCCCCACGGCTGGATTGATTGACATGTCTCTTTATCTATTGGGCTCTTTGTGAAAAAAAAAATCACTGATGGATCAAGATTTTTGCACTGTACTGTTTGCATCAACTCTAACAAACCAACCCATCTGGAATCAGTTTTTTTTAACCAAATATTACAACTCTCATAACAAACTCACCTGGTTGGAGCATCCTGGGGTTTTTCAGGTCAGGAGAGTTAAACCTGAAAGTAAAGAGAGAAAAATGTTGCTGCCATGAACTCTGTTCACCCAGAGCTCCAGTGTTTGGTTGTATATAATGATGTTTAAGTGTTATTATTGTGTGTCAGATCCAACTATTGAAGGGATTAGAGTGGCTTTAAACTAAGCTTTAACTTTACATAGAAAGTTAAAGTCCTGTGTCTCCGCTTTAGACCATTTGGGGATCTTTTTTTTCCATAATATAAAGTGAACCAGGCTCAGTTCTTGAATTTTCAGTGACATTAAAACTCAAGCCCCTCAATTGAAGCACTTTTAATTCCTCCCCCAGATATCGTCATCTGGCCTACCTTGGTGAAGAGGTGCAGATGTAGAACATAAGTTCTCCACAGGGGGCGCTCAGCAGCTCTCCAGCTACAAAAGAAACAGGTATTTGAGGATCCGATAACACTACAATGGGACCATTGTAAGCTTTTAACATTCAAAATAATATTTTCTGTATTTTGGTAATTAGAATGCAGCTGCCTTCTTAAAGTGTAACTCACCAGAATAAATATCTGTTTTTTTTTGTGTGCATGTAAACTGTATAAAACTGGCCAGTGCTGCTATTTTAATATTACCACATTAAAATTTTTCATACTATATTTCTTCACTGCATCCCCATTTAACCATGAACAATTTAAAAAAGCTAAATTTTATCAATATAAAAAATTCCTTTATATTCGGCTCCTATCCAATTAGTTTCAACTGTGCTGTGGAGGAGGAAAGAGAGTATTTTAACTTTCAGCCGTGTGATATGATCAAAGCGAGTGGGTTTTCTGTACACTTTGTATATTCTAACGTGTCATAATATCCACCTTTTGGGGAAGCAAATTGGACACCTTTTGTTAGGTAGCAATGAACAAGGAAACTGTAATATTTACTGATAAGCCAGTCCATTCCCGAAACCTCAAAGTAATTTAAATCTTCCTTCATCTCCATGCCCTGTTCAGTGCTAAAGACATTTTGGAGCTGTAACTGTACTAGTCTGACATATATCTGACATTTTGATTGAAATCTGTACACCCATCTTTCCTCACACCTGCAAAATGGGGAGTATTGGCACAATTTGGAGGTGCATCTTAGCAGCAATATATGGGAGGCTCAGTTTAGTGGGGGGTCAGGAGACGCCAGGTTGAGGTCACAAGATGGTTTACTGTGGAGTTAGTTTTGTGCCAAAAAGATTGAGAAAAACTTGTTGGTGATCAAACAAAAACTAAGAATATGTGGGGAAAATACATTTCAAAAAGCCATTAAAATCTTAAATTTTTCAAAAAATTTTCACCAAACCAGCCTCTCATCCATACGAAGCCGGCGTTTCGGGGGTCTGTAAACTATCTTTTTTTTATTAAGCCTTCAGAGTGGGAAGATTTTGAAACGCCGTTTTCGCGTTTCCATCTTTAAGCTCTAACCGCATTTTTTTTTTACACGCATGCGTCATAGCGTCGCCTCTAAACACGCATGCGCGACACAGTATCACAACAACAATGGCGCCGTACTGTGTTGAATGGTTGCTGCTCATGCTACTCACCCTGCTGTTGGGCTTACAACAGAATCTTCTGGAATATCTCCAGGAAGAACAGAGCAATATAGATGACATAGTTCAGCACCTGAATTTGACTGAACCACGAAAATGGACCCGCAGGGCAACCATGTATAAATATTAGTGCGCATGCCCAACATTTCGTCGCCTATTTTTGCTTTGGCACCACAGCGCCACTTACAGGCCTGGCATACATTTTGCAGCATTTTCATGCATTCGTGTGGTCGATCACATTTATTTTACGTCTCCGTCTTTACGACAAACGTTCTGGAAAATATTAGCGTTTCGTGTTCGTTTTGACTTCGTGTGGACGGGGCCTTATTTTAAGAGTAAAATTACTCAATCCATTGGCAAACTATCTCATTTACATACTCAAATTGATGGTGATTACACTTAATTTAAGAAATTTTTACTTAATTCTAGATCGTTTTTGTAGTGTAGCAGGGTGTTCAAATACTTTTCTACACTGGAAAAAAATTAAATCTGGATAAGAAATTTCTTTCTTAAAATAAGTGCATCTGTTCTTGGATTGAGGAGGTAAAAGAGACATTTCGCCAATGGAACAAGACTCTTTACACTTAAAATAAGAAAACACAATTGCATTGTCTTCTTTTAAGTGCATATTATCTAAGTTTCTTATTTTAAGAGTAAAAATACTCATTCCATTGGCAAACTATCTCACTTACCTAATCAAATTAAGGGTAAATACACTTAATTTAAGACATTTTTACTTATTTCTAGAACATTTTTCCAGCGTAAAACAGAATAAAAACCTTCAAAAGGTCGACCTTGGCCTTCAAAGCCCACAGGCGGTCAATGAACATTTAACTGCTTAATGTTAACAGCAAGATAACAGAACACTGGCTGCTTCTTGAATGAATAACTTTACTTTTTGGTGTCATTTGCATACAGGCCCTGCACCCTTTGGTCTTTCCCTCAGCCTGGTCGGTCCAGTTGTCGTCGTTGCTCCAGAGCTGAGGGTCATTCTTACAGAGATAAGACAAAAAAGATGAAGAGGTAAATATATATTTAAAAAAAGGCCATGACACATGCTTTGACCCGCCCCCTCACCTTGTATCCACCCAGCCACACAGGTGTGCTGATGTTTGTCAGCTGATTGATAATTTTCTTTTCTTCTGGTGTGTTGAGCAGCATGAGGGTCCCACCAGTCTGAGAGCACAAAGTCTAAGGCGAGAGTGTTCTGATTATACCATGAGGGACAACGTGCGACATCTGTGAAAAAAAACCACTTTAATTCTTGTTTACTCTAGCAGTGCTCCAGGAGCTCCACACGGGGAAGAAAGCATAACACCTCTCTCCAAAAAGGAGCCATGATGGTTGGCATAGAGGAGCAGGGGCTACCACCTCTGAAGAAACTGTGAATACACAAAAAATAAAAAGTCTTATATTTCCTATACTTGATGCAGCAACAAAACTAAACAAAGGGAACTTAAAAATCTTGCTTACCTAGAGAAACCTCAGACAAGGACCAAATAAGCAGACAAAGATACAGACGTAGCATTTTCCAGCTGGAACACAAACAGAACACATTCAGGTTAAAACCAAAGAGTTCCTCTTTGATCCCTCCGTCCTCGAGTTATATATGTTTGGATGTAAGTTCAGTCCTCTTTAACATATTCCTTCACTGCAGGCTCAGACTGGTAATCTGTGATGCCGGTCCTAATTTCAGAGTGCGAGGGCCCTCAATAAATCATACCGGCCCCAAAAATTACTCTCTGGACGAAGCTCTTACCTGTGACAGTAAATAACTTAAGGAGATTAAAAAGTAATCCAATCTTAACTACCTAAATGATGCATGTAGTATACATAGTCCTTCCTTGTCATGCACATCCTGGTGACGGTTGGCATATGGTGTCATTTTTTATTTCTTTAAACTGTAAAATCCTTGCAACAAACAAAATTATAATAAAACTAAAATGCTTTCTTTAAACCAAAATAAGATGTTTCTCTTATATGTGGCAAATTTATATTTTGCAAAAATATGTTGCGGTGCATGATGGGGTTTTGCATCTAGAGGCTACCGTTTCCCGTCTTACGTGCATTGTCGTCAGGTTTGGATGTTTCCCAATCTGTCAGTTTAGGATGGCCGTCTTTGGGTAAAAAATGTTTTTCTTTAGATTTATGGCTTAAGAGATCAATAGACTTTGGCGGTTTATGAAAATGTTTTAGTCTGGAAAAAGGTAAGTAAGTGACATCTGGCAACTGATGCAGATGTGGTGACTGTCGACGTTATGCAGCAGCAGTCACTGACGCGTAACCAAAGCCAGTAAAACCACATCATAGAAGTCTCGGTGATGGTTGTCGTGTGATGCTTGAATATAGATGGGGTAATTCAAAATGTGTACTCGTATTGTGTGGCATAAGTGGGCCGGTGTAGATGGAAAAAAACGTTCCGAGTCTGATTCACTGACACTGTTTTGCATAAATTCAAGTTCTAGTATAATTAATTTTAGACAAAGCACCTCACATTACTTTGAATGTCTGCATAAAACACAGCACAGTATGATGTTTATGAAACTAATTGCAAGAAAAAAATACCAACTGCTGAAAGCCAGTTTTGCTTTTGATGTAGCTGGCTTTGGAAAAGATCGTAGAACCTGGAAGGGAAGCTGCAGCGTGTCTCTTTCTGTAACCTAATAAGCCACGTGGATGAGTTCCAAGCATCATTCTTAATAATTACGCAATCTGATTTCTTTGTTGAAGTGATGAGTTTTTTAAAAGCGAAACTTCGAAAAGGATCAAAGGTTTCACTTTTTCTGTGATCCCTGCCGCCTTTTGTTGTTATTTAATGTGGATAAGAAGATCCAGAAACACACTTATGCATTTTTTTGCATCTGGTGAAAATGATGGTGTATTTTGAGTGATGTTGGGATCAACGGTGTTAGGTTTATTCTTTATACATCATGTGCATTGTTAGTTTGTTAGCCAGATTAGACAGAGTAGAAGGCCTTCCTTCACATGGTGGATGTCGCTGTGTGTACGGAGGTCATATAATCAGGACAGCCTTCGTGTCTTTAGAAATACACAGGATATGGGCACATCTTGGAGCCGGACTGATAAAGGAGAGCTATTTGAATCCTGGGGTAAAGAGGTAAGATGCATAAAGGTCAGAGCATGGATGGCGTGTCAGTTTCTGATACGGACAGCTGAGAATCCACCTGGTGCAACACATGGACTCATGAGCTATAAGAAGGAGGAGATGACCTTGTTTCGGGGCTCAATCTTTGCTGGACGCTCGCTGACGTTTTCTGAGCCCACAGCTGTGCCAACTCCAAGCAAATTCTCTGTCCGGTAACGACCTGATCTGGCATAAACTCTGTTATTTTTTACTCCTGTTTTTTAGTCCTTTTTTATATGGTTTTACCCAGTTGAGTTAAGAGTAGTAAATAACTTGCTCCCAGGTAAAGAAGTGGTAGGGAAGTTCCGAGGCGCAGCTGCCTTCAGGGGAACATAACTTCCATATTTAACAATGGTCTACTCTACTACTCCCCTCTGAAGGCACATCTCTTGGACTGAGTTTAGAAAAGAAACTCTCTCATTCAACTTCCTGTTTCCAGTGGCCCCCGGCTACTAAAGTCTCGTCTAATCGCTTCTCAGCTGAAAGCTACGGTGGCCCTGAGGGGGTGACCTTACGTTACTTGGTAACCAAATCTCTCTCGAGAGATCTGTGCTCGCTGGACCGAGTCAGACTACCTTTTTTCCAATGATTCAGAAGGAGCTGATCGTAGTGTTTTGTCCTTTTTCCTGCGATTCAAACAGAGTTAAATGCAGTGTTTCCTGAAACCGTCTGCTGCAGCAGAGAGAGGGAGAGCTAATCCAGCTCTGGTAACTTAAATGTAACCGTCAAAGGAGCAACGGGGGGGCCGATCCCGGTAACGAGGACCCGTTAGAAGCCGTCAACCGGTGCCATACTGGTCCTGCCTGAGAGAAGCCTCCGGGTTGCTGCAAGGTCGCGGCTGCCAGCTAACCGCTGTAGTTAAAGGGAGATGTCAATGCCAATTATGAGTTATAAAAATAACCCCCCTGCAAAGTTGCCTCTTGTTATTGGATCGGATTAATCCAAATATCTTTAAGAGCTGCTGTTGGACAAACAGACTGGGCAAAAGAGAACCATACCGAGGCAGGAAGGCCTTCCACTCCACCAAGCCAAACAGTAACATCCACCATTCCCCCTTTCCATCTGATGCTTAATAAGTGCTTTGCTTGGGTTAACTAGGTAGAATTAATAAATGTGTTTGTGTTTTTATGTGAAATAAGCTTTCTGGTTCAACTGCTGATGGTTTTAACAAAGATGCTTTAAAGATAACCTGCGTATCGTAACTGTCTGCACATGTTGTACCCCTGCCCTGTAGGTAAACAGACCTACAGCAAATGGAGTGTATCAGCCTTTGTGTGTGTGGTTCTAAAAGGGTTAGTGATTTGTAGCCTGTGTGCTACGTTTCCTGCTTCATCCTTTCCTAGTGAACATAATGGAGAGGGAACAGGATAAGGTAGCAGAGGGAGCTTCGGCAGCTTTAGCAGAGATGGAGGCCCTGAGCTCTAATTAGCATATTAATCTCTTTGTCCACAGAAGAGCATAAAGCGATAATTAGTCTCAGCATAGAGGCTTGTGAAAGTGAGATTCAGAAAGTGGTTGAGTCAACTAGAAATCCTAGAAAAGATCTGCTGGTTGTTGATGTGTTTGATCAGAGAAAGTCACAGAAACAGAACTGTGTCTGAAGGCTGAACAAAGAGCTAGAAAGGTAGAAGAGTGTAGAAAGGTGACATCTACCATCCTGGACGGATGGCGAAAGGGGGAAGGCCCCCTGTTCACTGGTTGAAGGGACAGAGGAAGAGGAAGAGTGAAACCGTTCCTGCGTTAAAGAAGTTGTGTGAAAAGGGAGCCAAAGGAGTTCCTCCTCCTCAGGCAACCACAGAGCAGAGAGTATGATGGAGCAGGATCGGTTTAGCAGTGCTGTGTGCGGTTCCACTAAGCAGAACAGCTTAAGGCCACAGAGGACGACACACCTGACTGGCACGCATAGTTAACGGTTATAGAGCAGCACAGGATCCCGACCTAACAGAACCCTATCTGCTATAAAACCCAAACATCCCAAGTCTCCCGAATTCCGGGAGTCTCCCTGATATAGATAGTTGTTCACGGAAGCCCGCGAGTCGGATAATTCATCGCTGATTTTAGACTATGTGAGGTGGTGTTTTTTTAATGCGAGTGAGAGCGGGTGGGCAATAATTCATGCATCATGTGTGGTTTAGAACTACTGCGATGCGCAGACCAAAAGAGAGAGCGGGGTGTGAGGAGGAAGTTGCTGGTGAAACCTGTGCAGCGTATCTGTCCAAAGCGATGCTCTGTTTGTCGTTGGAAATCTCCTCAGCGACTTAAAATTAGAGCTAAGTTTTTGTAAAAATTCAAAGTCTTTTAAAAGGCAGAAAAATTGCAAACAATGATCCAAAAATCAGGCAGAAGCAGCTGAAGTCCAGGTCCAATGCAATTTATTGCAACATACAAAGAATCACACACGAGTTGACCGCCGGCGTGCAACTGAACAAATAATGAAAATGGCCCTCTTTTATACATTTCATGGGGCCTGTTAGCTCCTCCTACAGGCCCCCTCCTTTTTTCACTATTCTAGGTACTTTTTCTTCGGGTAAAACCAATTATTTTTATCTTACCGGTGGAAAATCCCTTTGACAGCATATTTTTTATATATTTAATCAACAGTCTTTGTTACAGGTCATTGTGACATTTCTTTGCAAATCATGATGACATTTAGTGCACTTAAATCAGAAACTTATGACAGTTTAATCACAAACATGTTGAAACTTATCCTTTCCCTACTTTAAGCCATGTCAGTCTGGCCTAGTGTTCCTCTTTGTGTCTCAGTCAAAGCATCACCCCTTCTGGGATCAGTACTGCACATTGTGCCTTGAAAATAACAACTCTATTTATCACAAGTTGTATGGCCAAATTTTGCTGAGCTGGTTAACCTTGATATGTCAAATACTTCATTTTTATGAGGGTGCTTTTTCTTATCACTAAGGGCCTTAATCCTGTGCTTTCCAGCAGATGAGTGTGCTTTTCTTCCTCTTACAGTCAGGTGCAGCAGTTACACACACTCATTGCTCTGTTTTTCTCCTCTTGGCCTACATAAATGTATTCATGAACACAACTCTCTTTAATCATTTAAAACTTTTAATTCTTGTTTTATTCTAATCATTTATGACAAATAATACACTACATTTCCCCCCTTTGATCCTAAAAAGGATCAACACTAAGTTGCTATGCCGGTGATTATCCCATTAAAGTGAAATCTTAAAAAGTAACTGATGGTTATATATATATATATATATTGTGCACCCCAAACCAAAAGTGAGACCAAACACATACCCTATAGTGCTAGTGACTGGTATATAAAAAATTGTAAGTGTGAGTACCTGGTAAAATGACAAAAAGCAAAAAGTAGAATGTAAAATCAAGAACATCTCAAACTAAGAGGGATCCCCCTCTTGGCTCACTTGAGAGGATCTGCTCCTCGTTGCTTACTTTTTTTATAGAATGAGTTTTCTAATTCTGTTTATTATTTCAGCAGAGGAAAATTCCAATGCCCAAGCAGCATCTTGTGTTGCGAAGTCATCGCATCCCCCTCTGCATAGGTGTCAAGACACACCCATAAATAACCAAGAAAAGCCACATCATGCCTGGACTAAGGCAGGCGCGCACGTCATCTAATGGTCAATGACCGTCATTACAACCAACATAGGAGTATCCAAGTGGCACTCTCCTGCACAGTACGTGTACTGTCACATGTAGTATACACAGTGATTATGTCAATTATTTTTAACATAGGTATATATAATCAGTAATTATCAGCATTGTCCTTATATCCAGTATGGCGTTGAGGTTGATATCAATGATAAGGATGGCCCCCATAATTCTGTTCATAATTCTGCCCTCCGTTTGGGCCCCCCTGCATATATGGAGCCACGTTCTGCAGATCAGTAGTCAGCTGCATCACCTGCTGTTGTAGGCTGATGATGGTCTGATGAGCTTTCTGAAGGTCCTGTCTCAGTCCCAGATTGTCCGTGGTCAACTGCCGTTTCCCAGCTTGTACTTTGCGTTTGTATATGGTGCGACGCATCCGTGCAAAAGACCGTCGTGGCTCGGGGTGCATCAGACCCTTCATGAATTGGGCATAAACTGTTTTGGTCATAGAGGTGATTTCAGGCTTGAGATCACTGTTGGTGTTGTATGACTCCAGCGGATGAGCCAAGAACTTTGCAACATGATGAGCTTCGGCAAGATCAAGCTGTATGTCATCTGCTAGGACCCCAAAGATGGCCAGTACGCCTGGAATGGATGGTGGCGGATAATTATGATGGCAAGGTGACGGTGGTCGGCGATCCTCGGGATTCTCAGGACTGGCAGGGGTGCTGGTTGGGCCGAGATCAATACTGAGGTCCCCCGGTGACATCAAGATGGACAGTGGCTTCCCAGTAGGCTGTCGCGGTTGATCATCAGGCTGCCTTCTGGGTGTCCTCATCGGTTTGCTCCACTCTGTAGGTGCAGCACTCGGCCCCTCTGCAGGATCTTCCGGCTGCCTAGGGGGAACATAGGAGCCTGCGGCTATCTCTACGTGTGTGCCTACTGACGCCTGTGTGTAACATCTCTTTTTATTCTTTTCTTGCCATTCCTCGGGGTAATAGCTTTCCTCATAAGATTTTTCCTCATGAGTTCTCTCCATTGTCAGTTAATCTGCATTCAGAGACATAATGGGGCATTTTTAGGTATCATCTTGAGGCATATTTTCTTCTAAATGAATCTGCATGCAAAATACTATATCTACGTAAATAAGTATGTGAGTCATTGTTGTGCAATTTAGTATACATTTTGATTAATAAAGAAAGGCACGTACCTGGTGGGGGTGGGAGGAGATCATGGCTATGCTCTACATTACTTGGTCCAATTGTATCTCTACAACTGGGAACTGACCAGTTACACTTACAACAAGTCTTGAGACCAATCCCCGCACAAGGGGTATGATGCAACAAATGACTACTAATATGATCAATATTACTGCTCCTAAAATCATCCCTGCTGCTTTAAGATACTTTCCCCATCCAAGCTTATTAAACCAGTCCCAGAATCCCTTCAATTGAGTGTTCCAATTGGACTGCAGTACATGTTCTTCCCTCATTCGTTTCATTTCCTGTAGGACTCCTGTGAGGCTACCGTTAACATCTGTGTGCATGGGAATTAAAGTACAGCAATCTTCTCCTATATAATCACATATTCCTTGGTCCCCAGCCATGCGAGACTCTAACACGAACCTATGTTGTAGAACCATTAGTGACGTTGCATGCAATTGATCCTTCACCAGATCCATACCTTTTATCGTAAAATTTATAAATCTTTGTTGATTATACCATAAGAGATTTACCCATCTACTATTGCGAGCTATATACTGAGCATTAACAATGGTTCCATAGATTGGTACTGAACCAGCCCCCCTCCCGCTTTTTATCCAATCACTCCCTATAGCAGCCTGTTCCTCAGGTACCCCATATGGGACCTGATCCCAAGAGATATATACTTCATCTGAGGTCTTCCACTCATGTTTAACAGGAGCACTTCTCTTAATGCGGTTGGTTATGTCGTTAGATGTTACATTACTGTCTATTGGGTTATTTACTATTAACTTTAGTTGTCCTGTCAGCATTACTGGTGCACAGATACCTTCCCACTGAGGGGGCAATGTGGCCAACATCTGTGTTTCATTGTGACACATCCAAAAAATGTCACCTAAAGGGACAGATCCCTTTACCAGGCTCAGTATTCGGTATTGAGATACACTTGAAGGTTGGAACTCATAAATAACATGTCCCCCATCTGGTACTACCTGTTCACAGCGTATGGTCGCATTGGGGCTTGTTTTACAAAACTTAATGTGGTGGGTGAGGTTCCCATTTGCTGTTGGTGGGTACCATGTTCTATTACTACATGTCACCAATCCATCCGTTGTCCACATTTGTCTAGAGGTTCTCTTGGTCACCTCTTCTAATTCTTTCCCTCGGGCTATACAGAATGGAAAAATCAGTTCAGCTGGTTTTCGTACTACGGGTGGAAGGGAGAAAGTGCTCATCACCTCATTGATTGAGGAGTTCAGTGCTCTGGGGCATATTGTGTGGTCTTCTGACAAGGATGAAAGACCTCCGGCCATCTGCATGGCACAATGAGCAAAGCACTCCGTTACATCTGGGCAGTCGCCTATTTTACTTCCTGGAATAATCTGAAGGGCTGGTAATTTTTTAACATTATAACAGGCTATACAATCATCTTTCGGGCGCTTTTTGGCTTTGAACATTGTCTGGACAGAGTACTGAATCCATTGTTGGAACATGTTGGTTTCCCAGTGTGCAGTCTTTAATTTGTCTAGATCTCTTTTCTGTCTTCTGTTTATCAGTTGCACCACTTTATGTGCTCTTTTTACTGTCATTACTTGTCCTGTTAGTGTGTTTTGGCATATGTTTGTTCTGCATCTTACCTCAATGATCACCATCCCATCCCCACGGCAGTCCATGCTTCGTGGAATTCCAAGCCAATGTTTCCCCATTGACTTCCCTAAAATTTCTTCAGACATTACATAATCATATCCTTTGATTTGCACATGCATTAGTGATAAATCTTTTCCATCATTATTACTGATTACCCCTTGGTTAGTAGCTAGTGTTACCATTGCTAGTGCACATGTTTGTGTGTGACGCATTAAGTGTGTGTGTGTCGTGTTAGTAGTAACCTTAATCAGATCCCCCCTTGTTAACCCACAAAGGGTTAACACTACAAGAAGATTAGTCAGATTAGTCAGAGTCGGGAGAATGCGCATCCGAGAGATGCCCAGACGGCGATGGGGTGGGCGGGACCGAGTCGATCGACGGCCCACTCGTCGTGGAGGAGGAAGGGGAGAGGGAGGGGAAGAAAGGGGAAGGTACAGGTGAGGAATGTGAAGGGGACAGGACGCCACCAGCATCTGGTGGGTCAGAAGAAAGAAGTTGGTCCAGTGCCTGAACGAAGGATGGATCTGGGTCAGAACCAGAAGAAGTCTCAGTGGCAGCAAGATCATCATCATTGCCACCAGAATCAGAAGGCGGATAGGAAGCATAAGAATGAACACTGTCATCCTCAGAGTCCCCTGGCAGTGGTGATTGGCGGGCTGCCAAACGTGCCGAACGTCTTTGGACGCCGGACGTGGAGGGGAGTGGGTGCGCATCAGTGCCCGACATCGGTGCAACATCTACAGTCTGTGAGCTAGTGGAGGGGTGCTGCGGAGGGAGACTTGTTGCTGCCCTGTCAGCATGCGCAGAGCCCGTCGGTCCTGGAGCAAGGCCAGGTGGGTCTGGAGGCCGATGCCTGGTGCAGTGGTTTTTATGAAACCAGAAGGGCTTACCTTCAACTTTCAAGGCAGTGGGAGTGGTAAGCACAACTTTAAACGGGCCTTCCCTACGAGGCTCGTTCCACTGACGTCTAAAGACGCGTATGAACACACTGTCACCAACTTGAACGTCCCTGACGTCCACTGGAATGTGTGTCTCGTCTCGGCCGTGAGCTGCTTTCACCTGTTGAAATATAAGCCTGTGAATGCGTGTTAAGGACCTGAGATAGTCCCCCATTTCACGTTCAAGCTGTGCCAAGGAGACCTCCTGCAGCAGGGGTCCACGAACCTGTGGGAGAGGCATTGGTCGACCTGTAAGCATTTCATGGGGAGTAAGATGGGTTATTCGGTTAGTTTGAGAGCGCATTGCCATCAATGCAACAGGCAAGGCATCCACCCAAGTCAAACGGTTGTTGCTGTCAGCTATTATCTTAGCGATCTTTGATTTCAGCACTCCGTTAGCTCGTTCCACGGATCCCTGTGACTGGGGATGATACACACAACCAAACTTCTGTGTTATGCACAACAGTTTAAACATTTGCTGGATCACCTGTGAAACAAAATGAGGTCATTATCAGATGATATTGTATCAGGCATGCCAAATCTGGGAAAAACTTCTTTACACAAAAATCTTGCTGCAGCTTTGTGGTCATTATGAGCAGTGGGACATGCTTCCACCCATCTGCTAAACCTACAGACAACCACCAACATATATCTCTTTCCCTGAACCCGAGTTATCATGTCAACATAATCCATCATCAGATGGCGGAACGGACCGTCTGGCACGGGAATATGTGCTAAGGGCTGTGTGAACATCTTACGCACATTATATTTAGGACAATGCGGACATAAGGCCAGTTCTCTGTCTACCATTGGTGTCATATACGGTGACCACCAGACTGCCTGTAACTTTTGAACAACTTGGGCTCGTGAACAATGATCAGGTCCATGCATTATTTTAATCGCCGTTGGTAATAAGGACAAAGGTAATACAAAATGTCCTCGAGAACTACGCCACAACCCAGCGTGAGGGTGTGTTAACCGAGCCGCCCCCCTTTGCACCCAGAGACGTTTTTCTGCTTCTGAGACGTTGTTTTGGGCTTCTATTAATGAGGCTAGATTAGTAATGGGTTCACACTCAGTTACATGAATCATTGGTCCCTGCACTGCTGATCCTGTGGCTTCTTTAGCTGCCTCATCTGCTAAGTTATTTCCTATGGCTATAGGTGTTTTTGCTGTTTGGTGGGCTGCACATTTTACAATAGCCAACGCAGATGGAAGTTGCATAGCTTTTATTAACTCTACTACAGCTTGCCCATGTGTTACTGGGGTGCCATCTGTTCTAACAAACCCTCGTTGTTTCCAGATGCTAGCATTTATATGGCATACCCCATAGCCATATGCACTGTCAGTATAGATTGTCACTCTTTTACCAGTAGCCAATTTACATGCTGCTGTTAATGCTTTTATCTCCGCCAATTGGGCAGAGCAAGGTTGATCTAGGCTCATTGATTGTACTTTGGTAAAGGTCCCATCAGGGTTAAGTTGGACTATTCCATATCCCGCTCTATTACCTGTCTCACCTCTGACACATGATCCGTCTACGAACAGTGTCAAATCAGATGGGATTGGATGATTGTATAAGTCCTCTCTTACCTTCATGAAGGTGTCCGTCTCCTGGAGACAATCATGGGGCTCACCTTCTGTGGGCAGTACCATTCTTGTGGCTGGATTAATGGTGGTACAGCGTTGTATTGTTAAGTCAGGTCCTGAAAGCAGAACTTCATAACCTGTTCGACGAGCTTGTGTTATCACAAAACGTGGACTGGTGAGCAGTGCATGTAATTGATGTGATGTGTACAAAATGATAGGGTGGCCCATAGTAATAACTGAGGCCTTTTTGTATGCGAAGGCTGCTGCTGCCAAGCCCTGGTAGCAGGGAGGCAAACCCTCTTCGACACCATCTAATTTTGTACTGTAATAAGAAATTGGCTGTTTACCTGTTGGGGTGTCTTGCATCAATACTGCACATGCATACCCTTGTCGCTCAGCCACATAGAGATGGAATGGTTTGCCATAATCTGGATTGGCCAGAGCAGGAGCAGTTTGGAGATCTTGTTTCAGCAGCTGGAACGCACCCTCTGCCTCATCTGTCCATTGCAATTGAGCCGACTGGTGTCCTTGACCCGCGGCTTTAATCAGTGCTCTCAGTGGAGCCGTTTTGATGGCATAATCACACACCCACGGTCTGCTGTATCCTGCCATGCCAAGGAAAGACAACATGTGACCAACAGTCCGAGGTTTGGGCATTTGAGTTATGGCTTCCAGTTGGGACGGTGCAATACACCTCTTGTCCCCACTGAGTTGCCTGCCGAGATATTCCACTGTTTGCTGGCAGAACTGCAATTTTTGTTTACTTACTTTATGTCCTCCTTCTGCCAAAGCAGTCAACACTGTAATGGAGTCTCTTTCACACTGCTCTTTGGAAGCAGAACAAATCAAAATGTCATCAACATACATCAACATTGTAGATGGTATGTCAAGGTGATTTAAGTCATTTGCCAACACTCGATTGAAAATTGATGGTGAGTGTACAAAACCCTGTGGTAATCGTGAATAAGTGTATTGTTGGCCTTTATAGGTGAATGCAAACAAATACTGAGAATCTGGATGGACCGGTACACTGAAAAATGCTGAGCACAGATCTATCACAGTAAACCATTTGGTACCTGGGGGTATATTACTCAGTAATGTGTGTGGGTCTGGTACTACTGGTATCTCTTCTGCTACTATGGCATTTATTAATCTTAAATCATGGACTAGTCTATAGTCATTACTGTTGGGTTTTCTGATGGGAAAAATTGGTGTGTTACAGGGACTTGCTGTTGGTTTAAGAACTCCTGCTGTTTCTAATCCTGTAATAATAGGCTGTATTCCTTCTACTGCTTCTCTTTTAAGTGGGTATTGTCTTTGGAAGGGCAATTTAGCATTTGGTTTGATGGTGAATTTGATGGGGTCTGCTGGTTTCACTAATCCTACATCTGTTTTACTTTTAGACCATACTTGCTCTGGGACCTGTTCTAATAGGGATTCATGTTCTGCTGCCACTGCCATTTGTTTTTTCCCAGGAACTTTAATGTGTTCTGCTATGGCTTCATCAGCTTGTGAGAATGAGATCTTAAAGAACAGTCCATCTTTGGATAACTTAATGCAGTCCCATGCTGTGTTGACCCATTCAGTGACTTGCTTTGCTTTTTGAACCATGGGTCCTAGATCATGTGACTCATACTCGTCTGCAATCAGTAACGTGACATGTGGGGCTGAGTTGGTAACTTGGAACCATTCTGCTACATCTTTATCAGGAAATGTGACAACAGCTGCAGCTCCTTGTGGTCCCACCACTATGTCAGCATATTGGATGACAGTTGTTTTGTTGTTAATTTCTTCATCCCAGCTTTTCTCGTAGTCTTCATGTGTTTTCTCTTTGTCATAAAACATGGTACAATGGAGGGGGAGAAAGGGTTCTTTGGAGTTCTCATAGTGATTCATTATCAGGGGTCTCCATGTTTCCCACTCTAGTTGGAGGAAGGAAGTTGGTGATGTGAGTTTCAGCCAAAATACTTGGTCTTCTGGTTCATGACTTGTTGTCTGTGGGGTCTTTTGTAGACCCAGTGGCATCATGTAGGCTTCATTGTCGTCTATTGCTTCAAAAGAAATTCCATTCGGGGTACATTTGATTTTAGCATTGAGCTGGCACAGCACATCTCTACCCAGCAGATTTATGGGCGTATCTTCTGAGTAAAGCAGAGGTGCACACACAGTCTTTTCACCTATGATCATGGGAACTGGCTCAGTCATGGGTATTATTTGGGTTTTCCCAGAGAAACCTACTGTACGAATCTTTGATGCTGAGAGAGGCAGGCCAATTCCACTTTTCCCTATACAGGAGTAGGCCGCTCCTGTATCAATCATGAAACGATGATGGCTGTCATATATAGTGACATCAATGGTGGGTTCTGTTTGTGGTCGTTGGGTTAATACAGGTAGAATGGCCTCTCCATCAGGTTTCTCTGGGCACCCCTATAGCCAGTATATGTCCTGTCCCGTTCCATAGGTGGCTGGTCCAGCAGTAGGGGGCTGAGGTCCCATCCATGGGCTAGTGGGGCAATCTCTTTGCATGTGTCCAACTTGTCCACATCCCCAGCATTGCAGTCTCCCTCGCTGTTGTCCCATGTCTGGACCTGCTTGAGGCATCTGCTGGTATTGGCCTTGAGGGGGCCTTCTTGGGGCTCCTTGTGGTCCCCTCCATCTTCCCCTCATGGGTGGCCCCCCTCGTCCCCTTCCAAACGTTGCTTGTTGGGGACCTCCTCCTTGGTTTAGATGCACATGAATAGGAGGAACTGGTTGAGGTTGGGTCTGCTGTGGCTGGGCTCCTCCCACAGGTGGTGCTGCGGAATATTGCATTTGCTGTGTGGGCGGAGGGATGACAGGAGACACTACTGGTGCTTGTACCACTGCCTCCCCTGTTGGTGTACTCTCAGTTGAGGGTGTGGCTGCCACAGTTAGTGCTGCTTGATGTTTGGGTCTCTCTTTTTCCTTTTTAGCCTTGGACAACTCTCCGATCTGCAGCTGGGTTAACTTGGTGGCCAGCATCTTGCTCTGGTCCTCAAAGGCCCGTTTTTCGGCCCGATGCATGTTCACATAGTGGATAACATGCTCGGAGAACAGAGGCCACTCCATCTTCATGAGTCCCACAACTCCATCCAGTTTGGCTTGTACTTCTTTGGGCATGGCCTCTCTGATGTAGGTTCTGAACAAGGGGCCAGATGTTTTCAGTTCACTCCCATCACTTCCAGTCTCTGTTTTCCATTTCTGTTGGAACCTGTGCAGAAACTGGGCGGGGCTTTCATCATCCTTTAGGCATTCTTGTCTCAGCTTAGTTGGGTCACTGCAGGTGGGGAATTTATTCCTCAAGGCTGCCCACACTTCAGGCCTTATGTTGTTGAATGGTATCTTGTCATACTGGTGTGAGGTCATGACCCTTGGAAGCTTGGCTTCGTCAAACACCTCTCTGGCTGCTGAGTGTCCTGCTGTCTTAATCAGCAATGCCTTGATGTCTCCAGCTGCCAGATTGATGCCTCCAGTGATTTCTTCCAGCTTTTCTATCCACCTGTCAGCACCATCTGCCAACGGGGTCAGCCTTCCAGCAAGTGTGATCATGTCCATAAATGACCATGGCACATATCTGTCTTCTTGAGGTCCTTTAGACAGCAGGGGAGCCATAAAGGCCTTTTTTTGATCTGACTCTGTCTTCTGCTGTCGTGCTTGGTACCTGGTCATCATTGAGTGAGGGCCGCTTTTTTCTATTTGCAGGTCCACTTCACATTCAGCTGTGAGTGGCTCCCGTTCTTTGGTCACTGGTCTGTCTTTCTCCTTTAACCCCTTATGGCATGGGTCCGTTGACAGTGGCATGTTTGAGCCTTCTTCTTCCATTCCATTATGCAACCAGTCGGTCTCCTCACCCTCTATGAAGACTTCCTCCTCGCGTCTTCTCTCCTCTCCCTCTTTTATTTTAGCTTCTTCAATCAAGGCCTTAGTCCATGGATTTGCCTGATCTGGGGCGTCATTTCGGGCCTGTTGTATGAGCTGCTCTGCTTCCATCCTTTTCTGTTTTTCTAATACTTCCTCAAATTTCTTCAATTTTTCTTTCAAATGTTTTAGTCGTTTCCTTTGTACTTCTTTTTCCAATTTTTCCTCCTTCGCTATGAGTTTTACATATTCTTCCGTCAGCTCCACCACCTCCTGGTTTATTTGTTCCATTAGTTCTGGCGATTCATCCAAGACTAGCTTGATCACAGGCTCTGAGTGTTTTGCTGATTTTTTCAACGATGACTTGGTCCTGGGTTCTGAGTGGCTTATGGGGCCTCTTTGATATGGTGAATGCCTGCGACGTGCTGGGGGTAGGGAGCGACTATGGGGAGCTTTTCTCCTTACTTCTGGGGTTCTCTCCCAATCGTCTTCTTCATCACGGTATTTACACTCTGTCTGTGGTGTGTTGTTTATTTCTTCTTCTGTTATTTCTATTTCTTCCTCTTCCTCTTCTAATACTAATTTAAGTTGTCCAGTAATCTTTCCCTTGCTCCCTGATTCTACTACTACTGGGTACTGGCCTGCTATGCTAGGGCGATAGGGTGGTGGCTTATGATCAGTGTAGTCAGGGGCTGTTGGGCTCTTTTGATGTTCAACTTTAAAATATCTCAGGATATCTCTCTGTTCAGCATGTTTCTGTTTCTTATGCAAATGCACTCGGTCACGCCTTTTTTCCTTATTTCTTAATTGTTCTTCAACCTCGTCACAGCATGAAGGATCAAAGCTGCCCTCTTTAGGCCAACGATTTTTTCCAGATGTCATCTTATGCCATTCTGTCATGCATTTTTGAATTTTGCGCTTATTGGAGGGGTGTGTCATTATTACCAGTTTGGCAGGCGTTACCCCCTCGGTCTGCTTGCTCGCATTAGTTCCCATGGCAATCAGCAATCACTTAACCTTTAGGGTCTGTGCTTATTTGCTTATCCTTTATAGTCTTTGATTAATTTTTATGTAACTGGTTCTGCTCTTTCCAATACAGATCGTGTTTTCTTAATTTTTAGATTCCCACAATTTGTATTAGGATCTTCAAAAGAACAGATTTAACAATATTATTTTGCACTTTCACTAATTATTAATATCTTATAATTTATTTTATATAAATACAATAACTTGTAATGATATATGTTTATAATATTTTTATCTTATACTGTTTGCAACCTTAGTCAATCTTATTTTGGGACTTTGTTATTTTATTTTATTCTCTTAATTCTGTGTTTTTAAATTACCAATTCTGTTTTCCAATCCTTATTTAATTTTCAGGTTATTCTTTTTCAATTATACTTAGTAATTAATTATTTTCTATCAACTTATTATTATACTTTAAGTTTTATTACTATTATAACCTTTACTATTATTATCTTTATTTACCCCTTATTCCCCCTTAGTTACTTAACTCTTTCACTCTCCACATTAACTAAGACACACAAAACACATTAGCCAAGACACACAAAGCAAATGATTATATATATATATATCTACAGTGCACTTTTACTCTTCCTCACTGTTTCCTACAGTGGCACATACGTTTTTTTTTTCCCTGCTGCCCCCGGCTACACCCAGATAACTGGAAATGCATAGACGTCCTCCGGTTGGTCGAGCGGTACTATTCTCCGATTATCGCTTAATCGGTAATATTCTGGCTATCCCTTAGCCTGGCTATCGCTTAGCCTCTCAATACCTTTTCCTCACTGTTTCCCTACAGTGGCACAATACCTTTTACCTTAAGACTACTTAAGCCTTCTCGTGGAGCACCCTGACTACCTTAGTCACTGATACCCTCACGTAACACGCGTACACTATTGGTTCCGGATTTTATGGCTTCCACAGACTATGTCAAAACGCCTTGACCAATCTGTCCCTTTACCAATCATCCGCTCAGAACAACACGTGTTAAGCTTAACTTATTCACAAAATAATTCAAACACAAAACAGATCAAATGCAGAATAATACAAGCATTAATAACAGTTAAAGCTATGCATTCACATATACTCATACATACCTGGACCCTTCCTTAGCTTAGTCTGCCTTTATATATTCTTATATAAATTCTTATCAAATTTGGAAATTACTTTATTAAATTTGGAAAACTAGGTTCTTTTAGAAAAGCTTTGTGACGCCTGACACCCACAAGCAGTTGCCGGAGGCTGGTTCCCCACTAATTTAGAATATTATAACAAATTAGCTCACCTTTAACCGGTGAATTTCTGGGCCCGTTTGGGGGTTCCACGCCTTCCAGCTGGTGCCTGCAGATCGTCCGACGTCCCCTTTTTGCTTTTCTCCTGGCTGGCTCGCCAATTCTGTCGTTGGAAATCTCCTCAGCGACTTAAAATTAGAGCTAAGTTTTTGTAAAAATTCAAAGTCTTTTAAAAGGCAGAAAAATTGCAAACAATGATCCAAAAATCAGGCAGAAGCAGCTGAAGTCCAGGTCCAATGCAATTTATTGCAACATACAAAGAATCACACACGAGTTGACCGCCGGCGTGCAACTGAACAAATAATGAAAATGGCCCTCTTTTATACATTTCATGGGGCCTGTTAGCTCCTCCTACAGGCCCCCTCCTTTTTTCACTATTCTAGGTACTTTTTCTTCGGGTAAAACCAATTATTTTTATCTTACCGGTGGAAAATCCCTTTGACAGCATATTTTTTATATATTTAATCAACAGTCTTTGTTACAGGTCATTGTGACATTTCTTTGCAAATCATGATGACATTTAGTGCACTTAAATCAGAAACTTATGACAGTTTAATCACAAACATGTTGAAACTTATCCTTTCCCTACTTTAAGCCATGTCAGTCTGGCCTAGTGTTCCTCTTTGTGTCTCAGTCAAAGCATCACCCCTTCTGGGATCAGTACTGCACATTGTGCCTTGAAAATAACAACTCTATTTATCACAAGTTGTATGGCCAAATTTTGCTGAGCTGGTTAACCTTGATATGTCAAATACTTCATTTTTATGAGGGTGCTTTTTCTTATCACTAAGGGCCTTAATCCTGTGCTTTCCAGCAGATGAGTGTGCTTTTCTTCCTCTTACAGTCAGGTGCAGCAGTTACACACACTCATTGCTCTGTTTTTCTCCTCTTGGCCTACATAAATGTATTCATGAACACAACTCTCTTTAATCATTTAAAACTTTTAATTCTTGTTTTATTCTAATCATTTATGACAAATAATACACTACATGTTCAACCAGCGTTGCAGGCGACTGGTTGATCAGAGAGCTTATTGGATCAGTCCGATAAGTTTCTCTGGGTTACTCTCTGGCAGTCACCAAGTTACCACTCAAAGCTGTGCATCCTGGCATCCTGGCAGAGGTTGAATCCTCGAGTAAAAATTGAAAATATAGGACTAATTTTAAAGCAGAATACTCGTACTCGTAGTCTCCTGCTTTATCCGGAACCGGGTCGCGGGGGCAGCAGACTAAGCAGAGACTCCCAGACTTCCCTCTCCGCTGACACCTCCTCCAGCTCTGTTGGGGGAAGCCCTGTGCGCTCCCAGGCCAGCTGAGAGACATAGTCTCTCCAGTGTGTCCTGGGTCGTCCCCTGGGCCTCCTCCTGGTGGGACGTGCCTGGAACACCTCCCGAGGGAGGCGTCCAGGGGGTATCCGAAGAAGAAGTCCGAGCCACCTCAACTGACTCCTCTCGATGTGGAGGAGAACCGGCGGACGAACCCCAACCCCAGGCCTGGCTCCAGGGTGGGATGTCCGCCGTACCGGGTGACATCACGTGCCTCGCTGTATTCCTCATCATAAGGGTTTTTTAACCGCTCTTCGCCTGACCTGTCACCCAGAGGCTTTTTGCCTTGGGAGAACCTACCAGGGGCATTTAGCCCCCGACAACATAGCCTCTGGGATCACCCAGGCACTGAAACCCCTCCAACACGTTAAGGTAGCGGTTCAAGGAGGGGTTAAAGCAGAATATACTAAAGCAGGGGTTTTCAAAGTATGAAAGGGTGAGCCCCCATCCAGGGAGCACTATGCCTGCTGCGCCCCCCCCAAAAAAAAAAAAAAAAATCAACCCACACACAAACAAATGCCACTACAAAACACCTTGTAATTGCTTTTATGAATGAAATTTAACATACGAACATTTTAAAACATTTCCTCCGTTTTAAATTATTTTATCGGGGCCTTTGTATGGCGAATATGCCCTTTTTTCATTTTTCTAATGATAAGAACAACCCCAAACTCACTTTTCAACTGTTTTCTCAAACAAAGGTTACATCTGAGATTCTGAGTTTAATGTTTGAGATACCAACAGTGTTTTCACATCTTAACAAAAACATTTTGATCAGATCTTCATTGAGAGCTGTGGAAATTCAGTCCCTGCTGACAGCCAAAAGTACGCAAGTGACACGTCACTCATCCTCTGTTTCAAGTCCATGTCACAGCTCAGCTCAGCCAGAGCCTCTTCCTCTCCTGCTGAAAGTCCACCTTTGAGTGTCACGGGGAAGGAAAATGGGTTTCTCACCCACTGGTTTGCCATTGTCTCCTCTCCAAAATACTCTCCAAACTGCTCGCGCATCCCCTCCAAATGCGCGCAGACAGCCTGCTGTAAAAACTCCACCTTCAGCCCCGCTCTGGCCAAAACATCCTCTAAGATGGGAAACATTTCTACTGATCCCCGCTCCACACGCGCACCCCACAGTTCCAACTTGGTCCTAAATCCATATTTATTTTTTCCCTCTCACCGCACCTCCCCTAAGGTGCTCTGGCGCCCCCCAGGGGAGGCGCGCCTCACACTTTGAAAACCGCCGTACTAAAGTATATCCACATCTAGTGAAGGTGAGGAACAGTGGCAGATCTAGACCAAATGTACCAGGGGGCCAGGAGGGGGCCGGGAGGGGGCCAGCGTGTTTTCATGGGGGCACAGAAAAGCATGGAATAAATAATCAGGGCAAGAGATTCAAATATATTAAGAGAGCTGCATGAAGTGAAATTTCTTTTCAATTAGGCTCAATAGAAATTCTATTTCTTCCATCCATCCACCCATCCATCCATTTTCTTACACGCTTGTCCCAAGTGGGGTCACGAGGGGTGCTGGTGCCTATCTCCAGCAGTCAATGGGCGAGAGGCGGGGTACACCCTGGACAGGTCGCTAGTCCATCACAGGGCAACACAGGACAAACAACCATTCATGCACACACTCACACCCAAGGACAATTTTAGAGAAGCCAATTAACCTAATAGTCATGTTTTTGGAATGTGGGAGGAAGCCGGAGTACCCAGAGAGAACCCACGCATGCTCAGGGAGAACATGCAAACTCCATGCAGAAAGACTGGGTATCGAACCCAGAACCTTCTTACTGCAAGGCAGCCCACAAATTCTATTTCTTATGAGGTCAATATACATTAAGAATTTAGGAATTGTACATACTTTTGACTTGATTTAAGTTAAAACTACTGATAAAACTTGAATTAGAAGTCAAGAAAAACTTTTAAAATTCATCTGTAAAAATTACAGGATTTTTAAAAATTTGTTGTGGGAAAAAAAAAAACATTTAGCAGATGAAAACTGGGATCCTATCTCAGTACCACTGAAGCTATCGTCTTATTGTTTTTGGGGGTATTAAGCATCCCCCCCAGTTTTTGGAACTTGGGATGTCTGTAAAACCCCTTTTCCACAGAGGCAGCAGGACAGCCGCCAATGGGACTCGGGTCCTCCAGTGTACCATGAATCATACCATAAACGGATCCCAAAGCTCTCCAAAAGGTCAGAGCAGATGCTAGCGTGTTCCAAAAGGACTGGGTTGCATCGTTAGCTCCCAGCTACCTCATGCCCTTCCAGCTGGATTCTTTGAGTCATTTATCTGCTACTTTATTAAAGGACACTTTCGAATACATTTAACCTTAAAACTTGAACATTCCACAGACTTTGAACGGACTCTTAAACCCCTCCTCCCCTTTTATTTGCACTTATTTCCAGTAGTTTTTAGAGCCTGCATAGTTATTAGAAATAATAACACTGTGTGATTAGTTGCTAATATAGGTACCATTGTATTTTCACCAGAGATGGCAAAAGTACTCACTTTCCGTACTTGAGTAAAAGTACAGATACTTGTGTTAAAAAATACTCTGGTAAAAGTGGAAGTACTGATTAAACTTCTTTACTCAGTAACAAAGTACAGGCTTGTAAATTTACTTAAAGTATAAAAGTAAAAGTAGAAACCACTTTTTTCATGCCGTTGCCTACATTTTAAATGGATGCCTGCCAATAGGACTAGATCTCCGTTGTGTTCATTTTCAATCATCTCGTCGTCCATGCTACTATGCTAGCGCCATCGCCACCAAGCTGCAATGATTTGCCACGAATGAATACTGCCGAATCTGTCGATTCATCTTGTAGTGGTGCGTCAAATGCAACGTAGATTCCCATCCAATTAGATTGAATTTGGTATTGATGACGTGAAAAATAATAACGGTAACTCCATTGAAATGATTCAAAACTAAAGTAACGAGCCAATTTTTTAAAATGTAAGGAGTAGAAAGTACAGATATTTGTGTAAAAATGTAAGGAGTAGAAGTAAAAAGTCGCCATAAAAATAAGTAGTAAAGTAAAGTAAAAATATCAAAAAAATCTACTTGAGTACAGTAACGAAGTATTTGTACTTCGTTACTTCCCATCTCTGGTTTTAACCCATCTTTTGTGTTTATTTTATGCAGAGAACGATTTATCACTCAGGCTGTTCTTTCAGTAACATCCGAATGAACAGAGACACATTTATTTGGTTGGTGATTAATAACTCTGCTGTTAGCCATCGCCTAAATTACTAAATAGGTGAAAGACGGTGGAGAAAATTAGATATTCAAAAACTGGTAACTTGAAAAAATTCTACTCTAAATGGCAACCATTTAATGAGTTTGTTGTTTCAACGTAGAAATGTAATCCCCCCCTGTGCACCCAGCTTCATTTACTGTTTTTTTTTTTGTATTATTATCATTTTTATTACCTTTATTTAGCTCGTTGTTTGTTTTCTCCTTATCCTGTTCTTCTTTTTCCTCCGGAGGGGTGTATGCGTATTTGTATAGGTGTCATTATGTTTTACTACCGGAGGTGTTCTATATGTGTTCTTTGTTCTTAAAAAAGAAAAAATGTGGGAACTGTAGGTGAAAAGTTAGCACGTTTATCTACTGAAATGCTACAATTATGCTTTGTTCCTGTAATAAAAAAATAAAAAAAATAGGTGAAAGACAACTGGACTTTAATCAGCCGGATTCAGGAGTCCAACCCTTTATGTAAGAGACTAATAACACTGGTCAGTAAGCAAGTTACAGTTACAATCATTCAACTGATAATAGCTAATTAATTTTACCCTTGATTTCAATGAACTATTAATTAACTATAACTTCAAGATCTAGTCATTTAACATATTCATAATCTTCTGGTAAACTTGCACAACATTAATCTGCATCTTTTATAAAACAGATGACAAAAAAATGATCTAGAAGAAATAAAAAAAAAAAAAATGGTAGACTGCATTGCATGCAGAAGTCCCCCCAAAACATAGCAAAATAAAAAACAAGATACATTAAAGTCACCAACAAAAACTACTTGGGAGCAAATGTATGAAAATCAGTTAAATATTAAAATAGATGTTGTTGTTGCTATTTAAAACATTGAACGTCATAAACGTCACTGCGGTTATCTAATAAGTGATAGAGTCAGATTTGAAGCAGGTTTATGGCTTTTTGGAGAAAAATATGCTTCTTCCACGAAGACTTACTGGTATGCCAACATCAATCATAATAGCTGAAAAGAAACAAAAAAAAAAAACTCAGTAATTCAAGTCAAACAGTGTAGCTTATTTACTCTGGTGAAGAAACTGGTAATTATCAGACTCTTTTATCAAGGGAAGTTGAGTGGAAGGAAAAAGTATAGTAGAATAAGATACACAAGCAACAAGGATATTTGCATGTTTGCTACAATGTCAAAGTCCTTATGTTGCATATCAATACACATCAGGGGCCCTTTAATGGAGCCATATTATCTGCTGCTGTTGGTTTGTTTATTTAGCCAAGTCTACTAGGAAAGCTAAGAGCGTCCCATAATTCCTCCACATATAAACAAAAGTGCCTATTTGCTCTTCCAGTAAGCTCACGCTCCAAATAGTACCAAAAACTGGTTTAACAACCATGGTGCCCACACGTTATTGGATGGATTCCACGCCGGGGTATGTTTGCTAAAAATAAATAAACAGATAAGATGCCTGAGAAAAAGAACAGCTGAATAAAATCCCAACCAGGCTGCATGAGTGCTCCTTAAACCGCCGAGAAGCAGTAAAACAGGAAAAACAAGGAAGTGTGGAAAGGAGAGCAAACTGATGCAAATTTGTAATCATCTTCTGTTAGAACTTCTTTTCACATAACTTCCCAAACTTCCTAACTGAATTATGGATCTGGTCAGCTGGTCTCTCAATGCAATTGATCACATTTTTTTTTACAGAAAGACAGGATAAGGAACCCTGCTGTCCAGACGGGTCGTTTTTTTCTCCGGATACACGATGGACTCCTGGTAGACGTAGATCTAAGTGTGATGATGATGCCGGTCGGATGAATACATATTTGGATTTTTTTAAATCAGGATTTCTGCTGTTTGGAGTTGGTAGTTACCTGGTATATCGTGAAATTCAGAAGATAATGGGGGCTGTTTTGGCCATTGTCAGGCGGCAAGGCATGTATAGAATAGAACAGAATAGAATAGAATAGAACTTTATTGATCTCACAATGGAGAAGTTCATCTGTGATATCAGCTCGTATAAACAGAGGGTGAACAAAAGAGGAAAAGGTGCATGAAGTGAATACAGTTCATCTGGATATATATATAGTGGATGCTAAAAAGTTAATTAGTAGAGATTTAAGGTGACTTTTATATACAGTATCTTATGTACAGTAAAGTGGTAGCAAATAAAGTGTGGTTTCTGGTTTGTTAAATAGATAAACAGTCTAATAATGTCAATAAATTCAAATTATATGTAAAACAGCATTTATCAAAATAATATAACTGAATGTTTATATTTATATATGTGTGCGAATATGTATGTATATGTGTAGGTATGTTTACAGGTGTAAGTGTAGAATGTGTTTTATATTTGTCATATATCACGCCCGCATGAGGGTACATATGTACGTTAATATGTGTATATACAGTATATGTATTTGTAGATGTGTTTGTGTATTTTCTTTTTCTTTCAAATATTGGTTGTAGTCTTGGTTTTGTTTTTAATGTATATATTTTTCAGGACCCCAGGATGAATAGCTGCAGCATAGCTGTAGCTAATGGGGATCCTTTCAATAAAACTAAAAAAAACAGTATGAGTTATTGCAGTGTTATTACACTAGGTTATATTGCAGTGGCATTGTTACCTGTGATAGCAGCAGGGATGAATGACCTGCGGTAGCGCTCCTTTTTACAAACAGGGTATAAAGGTCATTCACTAAAGGAGTTGGTCAACTCCTCTACAGTCTGGTGCAAGTCGGGTGAAAGGTGTTTTCCTTGATGGATTTAAGCCTGGACAGCACACTCCTCTCAACCACTTCCTCCAACGAGTCCAGAGCGCAGCCCACGATAGAAGGCGGATCTGCGGGACTATCAACACTCAGACTGAGATGTTAAGGGAGCAAAACCGTAAACTGGATGTGATCCTTGCACAGGATCGCAGGCTGGCTGCAGGTTCTGCACTCAACTGGGAAATGGTAGAATCTTAGAGAAAAAATGTAAGCTTGGATCTTGCCAGAGTGGACCATACATCTGTACTTTTTGGGTTTTGTCAAACTCTGAAGGCTGGCCGGAAGATTTAACACCCAGCCTGACCCATACAATCTGTTTCTATCTGAAATTCAGCTCCCCTCTGGCCTTGAGAGGCCTTTATCTACTCAACCTTCCTGGGATGAAAGTAAACACGAGGCTCTGCCCTCTTCTCTTCCCTTTGAAGGACATGAAACCATGGAACGGTGCTTCATGGACTTAATTTGCAAACATACTGATGCTCAGATCATGCTCAGATATCATACACGTGCCTCTCATCCTCCTCCACCATTCGTTCATCCAGCAAGATATCGTTTTGTATCCGTGTTGCTTCTATGCTGAGTTTTTTTGCAATCTCAAACCGTATCCTACTAAGGATGAAGTATGAGGAAGGATTGTTCCCCCCCTCCCTCACCCCCACCCATTGTGATCCCTTTCTGCTGTTTTTCTAAATGCAAGGGCAGCACCTTTCTACGACAGTAACGCGCAGGTATAATGTCTGTTTCTTACTGTGTGAGTTTTTCAGATTGGATGGGAAGGGATCAATAAAGTATGATTGAATTGAAAACACAAACAACAAGAAATATGCTGGTGAAGATTCACAGTCATCCAGGTCATAGTCATTCCAAAGAAGTTAAAAAAGAATCCACAAATCCACAATATTCCCCTTAGGGGAACAAAGAACCCGAAACTATTCCCATTAATAAGGGGCAGAACCATTCTTATGGTTAAATTTGCTTGCTGTCTAGGCCAAAACAAGTTTTTGAGCTGTTATGTAAAGCTTTGAACTTGTTAAATGAGGAAGTTATGTCCCCTAAAAAGGCAGTTGTGCCTCGGGGCTTCCCCACCGGTTCTTTTCCTGGGAGCAAGTTATTTACTACTCTTAACTCAGACTGGGTAAAACCATAAAAAAAAGGACTATAAAAACAGGAGTAAAAAAGTAACAGAGTTTATTCCAGATCAGGTCGTTACAGGACAGAGAAATCGCTTGGGCTCAAAAATCACGTTCGCGAGTTTCCGGCAAAGATTGAACCCCGAACAAGGTCATCTTCTCCTTATAGCTCATGAGTCTATGTGTTGCACCAGGTGGATGCTTAGTTGTCAGTAACTGACATGCCATCCATGCCCAAGGATTATAGATAGCTCTCCTCTATCAGTCAGGCTCCAAGATGTTCCCATATCCTGTGTATCTTTAAAAGACAAAAAGCTGTCCTATTTAGATGACCCTCTTACACAAAGTGACATCCACAATGTGAAGAAAGGCCTTCTACTCTCTCTATCTGGCTAACAAAGTAACAATGCACATGATGTATAAAAGAATAAACCTAACAAACTCAACGCTAATTATGTCATTTTGAGTTGAAAAAGTTTCCTGGGAAGCTAAATGACTTCACACTTGGAAACAAAGTCCAGTCGTTTGAAACAACAACAACGAAATGAGGTTATGTTTTAGGAGAGTAAAACATAATGTAAACATAATGCACAGTTTAGTTAATCAGGGAAAAAAAAGATATTAGTAAAAATCCTTTCAGTTGCACAGCATCAATTACCAGAGATACAACTAACAGTAGAAAAACTTTTCTAACAGTAGAAAAACTTTGATTCACAGAGGAAACAAAATTTTAACCAGCAGAGCGACTCCAACATTCAGCCACCCTGAGTGGCGCAATCCTACAACATTTCTATATATTTGAGTAACTTCTAGTATCTATATCAAGCAAACAAATAATAGATGTTTTTAAAGTATTACAAAAGTATAAATGTTATAATTTAAATACTAATTACATTAGTAAATCTAATTTGAGGTCGTAATGTTTTTCCACTATAGTCCTGTTTCTCTGACCGTCACTGGCTGGATGTGCTCTTTTCATCCTCTGACACTGCATGGAACTGGCCCGGAGCTCGTCGGCCTGGCTGTGTGTTTCCTGGACGGGGTCGCCTTCTACAGCTGCTTTTTGTATCTCTGCTTCTGTCTCCTTGAACCGCAGTCGGCCTCAGCAGATGGCCGCTCACTGAGCCTGGTTCTGCTGGAGGTTTCTTCCCGTTAAAAGGGAGTTTTTCCTCTCCACTGTCACTACAAGCATGCTTAGTGTGAGGGATTGCATTCAAGTCAATGAGTCGATGCAATCAACTGGTTTTCCTTAGATAGAAAACTTTGAATCAATTTGACTGTATGATCTGGTTGAACTGTAAAGTGCCTTGAGATGACATGTGTTGTGAATTGGAGCTATAGAAATAAACTGAATTGAATTACTGAATTATTATTGAATTATTCATATTCGTATTAACCCTTTATAGAGCAAATTACCATTTTTGATCACTTGTATTTGATCATACCCCTTACAAATGGATTCCCTCCCGTCCCTCAGTGAGGTCCAGAAGCAAAAGATCTATATCCAGCAATTCAGAAAAGATGCTGCTACATGGCTTAACATCTTATTTTGGCATTTGACCAGATGAGCCCTTGAATGATATATTACCTACTGTAAATTAAGTTGGGGAAAAAAACTTAACAAGCCAAGAAAAAAAGGTAAAAAGTTCATTAAAAAGTTAAAAAGTCAAGTTAATATGGTAAAAAGTCAATTAAAAAGTCAAGAAAAAGGGTAAAAAGTTAAAAATTCAAGAAAAAAGTTCATTAAAAAGTTAAAAATTCAAGAAAAAAAGGTAAAAAGTTCATTAAAAAGTCAAGTTAAAATGGTTAAAAAGTTAATTAAAAAGTCACGAAAAGAGGTAAGAAGTTAAAAAGTCAAGAAAAAAGGTAAGAAGTTAATTACAAAGTTAAAAAGTCAAGAAAAAAGGAAAAAGTTCATTAAAAAGTTAAAAAGTCAAGAAAAAAGGAAAAAGTTCATTAAAAAGTTAAAAAGTCAAGAAAAAAGGAAAAAGTTCATTAAAAAGTTAAAAAGTCAAGAAAAAAAGGTAAAAAGTTCATTAAAAAGTTAAAAAGTCAAGTTAAAATGGTTAAAAAGTTCATTAAAAAGTCAAGAAAAAAGGTAAAAAGTTCATTAAAAAGTTAAAAAGTCAAGTTAATATGGTAAAAAGTCAATTAAAAAGTCAAGAAAAAGGGTAAAAAGTTAAAAATTCAAGAAAAAAGTTCATTAAAAAGTTAAAAATTCAAGAAAAAAAGGTAAAAAGTTCATTAAAAAGTCAAGTTAAAATGGTTAAAAAGTTAATTAAAAAGTCACGAAAAGAGGTAAGAAGTTAAAAAGTCAAGAAAAAAGGTAAGAAGTTAATTACAAAGTTAAAAAGTCAAGAAAAAAGGAAAAAGTTCATTAAAAAGTTAAAAAGTCAAGAAAAAAGGAAAAAGTTAATTAAAAAGTTAAAAATTCAAGAAAAAAAGGTAAAAAGTTCATTAAAAAGTCAAGTTAAAATGGTTAAAAAGTTAATTAAAAAGTCACGAAAAGAGGTAAGAAGTTAAAAAGTCAAGAAAAAAGGTAAGAAGTTAATTACAAAGTTAAAAAGTCAAGAAAAAAGGAAAAAGTTCATTAAAAAGTTAAAAAGTCAAGAAAAAAGGAAAAAGTTCATTAAAAAGTTAAAAAGTCAAGAAAAAAGGAAAAAGTTCATTAAAAAGTTAAAAAGTCAAGAAAAAAGGAAAAAGTTCATTAAAAAGTTAAAAAGTCAAGAAAAAAAGGTAAAAAGTTCATTAAAAAGTTAAAAAGTCAAGTTAAAATGGTTAAAAAGTTCATTAAAAAGTCAAGAAAAAAGGTAAAAAGTTCATTAAAAAGTTAAAAAGTCAAGTTAAAATGGTTAAAAAGTTAATTAAAAAGTCAAGAAAAAAAGGTAAGAAGTTAAAAAGTAAAGAAGAAAAAGGTAAAAAAGTTAATAAAAAAAGTAAAGTTAAAAAGATAATAAGCCTAATTAACAATAAGATTTAGATTTATAAACTAAAAAATGTAAGTGCCAGTATCAGCATTAAGGCCTCTAAGGTTATGTTGGACTAAAAAAATTGGTTTCTTTCATTCTCAGAGTTTCTTTCATTAATTTCTTACAGATGCACTTTTGCTATTTTTCTTAATATATTCAGGCAAAATGGCATTTCCTGTTTTTACATTGACATTCATTTTTGTCATCTAAATATCCATATTTTTTGAATGTTACAAAGGTAATAAGGTCTTGTCCTGGATTCCAATAACACTATTGGCTTGAAGTTTGGATTTTCAAAGTATTTCACTGAGTGCCCTATAAAGGGTTAAAATGTAGTATTTATTAATAGAGCGGATAATTGAAGCAAAACTTAGAGGTTCTGTTGAACCTCAGACCATTTCTGTGTTCAGTTAGATCAACACGTAAATAAATAAATAAATACAAACATGTTTGCATATCTTGAATAATGATCCAACACTTGTCATCATAATAGGAACTGACTGACCATGAGTCTGACTACACTAGACAAATCGCTTCACTCATTGGCATCTACCATTAAAAGACATTTAAGAATAGAAAATCTGAAAGTAGTCATGTATTCATAAGCAATAATACCTGCATGATCAGCTCCATTTCCTGATAGATTTAAGAGGAAATGAGTTCAAGATGGATTTCAATTTCTAGTTGTCCAAAAAGTACGTTTTCCTTATATGTCTGAGTTCTCCTTCAGCTTTGACACACATAAAAACCAAGTAGCCCATCAAAACAAGCTAATTTTCTATAATTTGCATGTTTTCTAAACAAAAACAAGGTTTTGATGGGCTTCTGTATAAAACCTCAAACGCTATTCCTGACATTTTTTAATTGAAAAACCTTCCTGGATAATAA
The DNA here is from genome assembly GCA_030533445.1 of Cyprinodon diabolis. Taxonomy (NCBI): domain Eukaryota; kingdom Metazoa; phylum Chordata; class Actinopteri; order Cyprinodontiformes; family Cyprinodontidae; genus Cyprinodon; species Cyprinodon diabolis. Next base: position 38,815,231 of record CM060075.1, on the reverse strand, counting down.
GCAAAACCTCTTCAAACTTGGAAACAAAGTCCAGTGGATTTTTTTTTTTATTTTCTTTTTTTGGAATGACTATGACCTGGATGACTAAGAACTTTCACCAGCATATTGCTTTAACCCTGTAATGCCAATTATATCATATTTGATACATACGGTTTCTGAAATGTTTTGCGTCTGACACCTTTTGCATAATTTAATGGTAAAAACTTTGCTCAAAATCCTATTGTACACAATCAGATATACCTGATAACAGAGGGCAGAAGCCTACACAAAAAATTATCTTGACTTATCGCATAGTAATAAATTATTAATATCAAAAATGTATTTTTGTTTTTTCTTTTTACATATTCTGTTAAAAGGCCAAATAAGGACTTCAAACCAAAAAAAAAGTAATTTTCTGTTTTGTTTTATTCTTGGATCGGGCTTTAAAGGGTTAAAGCATGTACAAAATAATAAAAACAAGACATTTTTCAGCCGTATCCCAATATCCAATGTAAAAAAAAAAAAAAATAGAACAGAACAGAAACATTTAATGTACTTACCAGCAACTCTAACACGCTGCCTCTTGCAGTCTAAGATGTTGGTAGTGACTAGAAACACGAGTGCAGGTAGAGACTCCTCCTCCTCTGGCTGTAAAATCATAAAGGAGGGGCTGATACTTAGGCTGCTCAGCCTCTTCTCATACCGGTTCTTTTTTTTTTTTTACAGTTTAAATTCTTAATTTAGTGCGTCAGCTGTAGAAGCAAAGGTATGGATGAGGAAAATAGCTTTGTTCAATGCATTGGCTGTGTGTAGTAACAGACGAACAAACACGGTAGTGAGGAAATATGACAGATCCTGAACACCACAAACTTGTTTGTTTCTGATTATAAAAGAAATGTGGTACTCCTTTTAAAAGTGCATAACTCTAAATATCAGTTCATATCTGCTTGCTAAGGCAAACATGTCTGCAAGCTTTGGGAATAAAATCAACTTCTCTCCAGCAGAGGAAGCAAACGGCTGGATTTCCTCATCAGCATTCAGGCATTCAGCTGTATAAAGCCCCACTAAGGGGCCATTATGTGATGCTGGTGTGTTGTTTTTTTATCCTGGCTTGATGAGAAGGCGGGATATCCTCAGCTCAAAGATTCAGGGAATCTTTTCAAGTCCGGAGACTGGACAAAAGCACTGTACACTACAGTCATTCACCCGTTCACACACACCCTGATGGTGGTAAGCTGCATTGTAGCCACAGCTGCCCTGGGGCTCACTGACAGAGGCAGGCATGTTTGATTTTCATGCAACCGTAGGATTCCAGATCAGAAAGTGGTGGTTAAAGGATAATCAGCCCTTTTTACAATGGAGTTATTTTTGCGTTGTGATTAAATAAAAGAAAAAATGCTATTTGAAAGGGGAAAATAATTTAGAAAGTAAAATACATTTATCTGAGAAAGCATTTTCACACTGATAGCAAAAACTGACAAAGAAAAGGTTTTGAGAGAAAATATTGTGACATAAAATAAATAAAAGATTAGGTTTTTCTATCAAAAATTCTGTTGAAACTGTCCAATGGGGACACAGACCCGTCCATTTTTCACATGAAGAGAAAATTCATGAATCGAGAGCAAAGACTTTGAGAGAAAATTTTTTCACTCTGATTACAAAAAAACAACAACAAACAAATAATAAAAAAAGCAATATCTGAGGTTACAAATTTATTTCAGTGAGAACTTTTTCCCCTGGAAATCATTTTCCAAATTTCATTTTATCTTTGATTTATTCTATGGGCAAATAGTTTCTCCCAAAACTTTTTTTTCAGTCTCAAACATCCCTATTTGCTATCAGTGTGAACATTTCTTCTCTCCAATATTTGTATTTTACATCCAATGTTTTCCCTTTACATATTCCCAGTTCTCTTCAATTTAATAAAAACACAATAATAACTCCATATCTTACCTCCTTTATGCTACATGACAAAGGATGCAGGATAAAGCTTAAACTCGGATCGATCCAAACAAACCTTGCATGACTAAACGTTCCCTGAAAGATTCTGAGGCTTTTCCTCCATCTCTTTGGGTCCAGCTTTGTCATTTAATTGCATAAAGAACTCAAATACGGAGAAGAACAGAAATGTGCTAGAATGATTTACTAATACAGAATAAGAAAAACAAAATCCTACAGGGTCTGGCACAAAGAGGAGAGACTGTCACCACTGGAAGGATGGAGAACAAGAGAGAGCAGAAAGCGAAAGGATGAATGGAGAGAGGACAGGTGAGGCGCCTCAGGCTGGAAGAAGGTGAGAAGAGTAGTAAGAACAGCAGAGAGGATCATCGGGGCTCCTCTTCCCTCCATTAAAGACATTTCATCCCAGCGCTGCTTGTCCCAAGACTATGACATTATCAGCGACCCCTCACTCTCCCTGCTGCCCTCTGGGAAGAGGCTTTGCAGCATTCGATGCAGGTTCAGCAGGTTCTGCAACAGCTTTTTCCCTGCTGGCATTAGGAAGTTCAACAGTTGAACTCCAAACTGGACTCTGCATCACATCATTTTGCACTACAAATGTTGCTGGACTTTCATAATCCTTTTAAGCAGAACATAACTCAATGTTTCTGACGCATTTTACACCATGTTTATTTTTTGCACTGCACTGAACCCTTTCATATGAATGCCTTTTAGCACTACTATTTTTAAACTGGTTAGTTTTTTTTCTCCTACATTGTTTGCATTCTGATCACTGCTGCACTTTATAAGGGTGATGTTTATCTATTCCAACTGCAATATCATCACACTATTGTGTACGGAAGAGGATTAGGGCCACTGGAAAAAAAAAAAGTTAACTGATTTTAAAATTTTATTTCAGTTTAGTATGGGAAAAAAGTCAGAATTCTGACTTTAATTTCAGATTTCTGAGATTAAAGTCAGAATTCTGACTTTTTCCCCATACTAAACTGAAGTAAAATTTTAAAATCAGTTAACTTTTTTTTTTCCAGTGGCCCTAATCCTCTTCTGTAGTTGTAAGCTGTATGCAACGAAATTTCTAAAGCTTGTCTAAGTCTAAGGTTTATTAGGTAAAATCGGGAGAATACGCAGGAGACAAACAGAGCAAGACACAGAGAAGAAAGCTAACAGGCAATAATACAAAATGGACAAAAGAATAAACTAAACATCATTCTGGAAACATTCTGAAGAGATAAAATATAACTCGTATTAAAGAACTATCAATACGACCAAGAACAGAAAGAGATGATAAAACATCTGGAACATCAGAACGTGGGACCGATATAATGCGACGACTAATGCTACGTTCAGACCGTAAGCAGCAGGGGCAGCAGGAGCAGCTAGTTTACATGCAAAGTCAATGGTTGGCGCGCATGAAGGCGCAGCTAAAGGTCCTGTGGCGCGTTTTGAGCCGCAGGAGCTGCATGTCATGCGCACAACGCGCTACAGAAGCAGCAGCTGCTGGAGTTGGAAAAACTGAACTTTTGCTGCTGGACGCGCCACATCAACCAATCAGAGAAGCTGATCTGGGAGCTGGCAGGGAGACAGACACAGCACTGCTGATGCTGATGCCATGATCACTCCTCTGAAACAGTTTATTAACATCTAAATGAACTTAACATTTTGAAACCTGCCTGCAAAACATGTTTGCTTTTATTATTCTGGTGCCTGCAGGTTAGATTACGTACCTGAAAAACACTTTACAGCCACTCAGACCGCCGGTGTACGGGGGTCTGAGCGTCTCCGACAGCAAAATATTATTTAAAGGCAGGATTGTTAATCATGTTGGCCTGACTGCACAGATGTATTTTTCAGGCTGACTTTCTCACTTAAAAACATATTAAAACTACATTTTTATCCACTGATCACAGCAAATATAGCTGCCATTGTTACAGGCAAAGAAAGAATAGGGTAGCTCCGCCCAACACGTATCAGACCCACCTTTCAACTGCGCAGCTAGAGAGGCAAAGAAATGAGTAGAAATTTAATTGAAATGAATACGCTCTCAATTACAGATTCCAAGGTTTATTTCTTTTTTAAACGCAATAACCTGAGGTGAGCCAAGCTCCTTTATGAGCTGATATAAATCCTTTCATGTCTACTCATAACAGCAGAGAGATGTTGGATGTTTTATAAATAGCATGAAACAGAGATTTTTTTCATTTTCTAAGAAACATTAAAATAAGAACATGGTTGATGCATGGGTTTTCTCACTCAAATAAAAAAAAGACTGTGTTATTTGTGTTATTTTGCAGGTATATTTCTTGCTTTATCTGAAGGCTGAATGTTTTTCGCTCTGACAGGAGAGCGGGGGGGGGGGGGGATATCGGTTGAACAAAACGATTCATCTGTGAATCCTGCCTATACTGGATGTTGATCAGACTAACATGATGATGCAGCCCACCCAGAAAACTAGATTTCCTCTCTGCTCTCTTTGGAGATAACCCACCTCCGTTTTCTGTGGAGTTAGGGGAGACTGAGTAGGAAAGAGGAGAGCAAGAGACATTTCCAAGAGATCCTGGTGGGGAGGCGGCAACAGCTGGCAAACATCCTGTTACTGGGATGAGGTGAATTTAATCCCGTAGAGATAACTCAACTAGAACGGGGAGAAAGAATCTCCCCTTTTCTCCACATAAATCTTCCACAGGTTTTGCTCCTTTTAAATTTGTTCTTATTATTATCAGTTTATTTTGTTTAAAAAGGCAGAGGACTGTTTTTTTTTTCTACAACCATAAAACAAAACATTCAAATCATTTCAACTTTCACACACGTTATCAACTAGCTTTGTGGGTTTTCCTCTAAATCTGGGACTAATGAGGTAACCAAACACAAAGCAGCACATAACTATGAAAAAAGACGAACCATTCAGAGTTATTTTGATGATTTTCAGAAAAATAATCTGCATTCTTATTCAGCCACTCTGTCCATACTTTTCAGACCTACATCCAGCTACAGCTGTTAGTTCTTCAGGGTTTGTCTTTACCAGCTTTATGTATCTGGAAACAAGGTATTTCATTTTCAGCTTACTCAGATGGCTGGAAATCATCTACAAACACCAATGTTAAAGTTCTGCCACTTAGTGCCAAGTTGGATCTAGAAGTGGACTTTGACTAGGCCATCCTAACACATAAATGTGCTTTTCAAAAAAGTAAAAAAAAAAAACAATAATCCACTTGACATTGTTTCCGAGTTTGAAGACGTTTCGCTTCCCATCTAGGAAGCCTTTTCTATTCAAAATGTCAGAAATTTTCGTGATCTGGCCTGTTTGCTCCTCCTTAATTAGTCATTCCTTTCACCTGTCGTTTTCCCTCCCTGCCTCAATTATAATTTAATCCTCTCACCTGTTTCCTCTTGTTTATATTCAGTTCCGTCTGAGCATTCAGTGTCAGATCATTACTTGTCCTTCTGTTAGTCTGTCTGTTCAGTTTTTGCCTCGGTTCATGTCCATGATCCTGACGGCCAGTGGAAAGAGGGTTTTAGTGTTTGTCTCGTCTCCTGATCGTCCACTGGGTTTTTGGCTCTATATGTGGGGAGGTTCAGTTTTTATCTCAGTAAGCCTGGCTCCAGGGAGGAGACCAGTTTAAAGTCCTGCATCGAGTTCTGGTTCCTACGTCCTGTCTCGACTACCCTCTTCCACTAAGCCTGCTCATCTGCACCTGATCCTGTCTGCTCCTGTGCGTGACCACCTGGTCACGCTTTCGGACCCTGTCAGACTCTGAACCCTCCTGGGAGCCTGTGGATGCCTGGAAGTCTGGATCCTGCCACCTGTTTCTGTTCCTGCCTGATCTGGATCCTGTTCCCGTCTGTTCTGGATTCCTGACCAGGATCGGCTTCCAGCATGTCCACTGGGACTGCAGCACTTGCGGACATTCTTGGACTGGACTGTTAAACCAGAGTGTCTGTGATTGGGTGGTGCCCCGCTCCCCATCCTGCAGTGTCCGCGAGCCACAGCTCCAATTAAGTTTTTGTTTTATTTAATAAACTTTTTGAACCTTCCTACTGACTGTCTCTCCTTGAATACTGGGTCCATCTGTCCTCGGTTCATGACAGAAATAGTGTTGAGTTTGATGCTTTAAAGAGAGGACCAAAACCAAAGCCTTGTTTTGGCTTAGAGAACATGCAAATTGAACCAGAAGAACGGGTCTACCCCATTGGAATGGGGGTCGTTTGCTTTCTTTGTTAGCCTGTAATTCCCGATACCTGTCTATGTCTCTGAAAGGGGGGTTGTTATAAGGAATTGGAAACAAAGTCCAGTGGATTGTTTTTTAACTTTTGTGAAATGACTAAGACCTGGATGACTGAGAATCTTCACCAACATAAATGTGCTTTGATCTAACTCACCTCTTTTTAACTCTATCTCTATGTTCATAATTGTTTTCCTGCTGGATGCGACCCTTCACCCCAGTCCAAGTCCCTTGTATCTCCTCCATGCAGTTTCTTTCTCTAACGCCCCATATTTAGCTCCATCCATCTTCTCACTGAGCGTCCAGCCTCTCCCTCATTGCTACTGGTGATCTGTAAACGGGACGTCGCATGACTGTGAGGTGTTTGCAAAATCAAGAGTCCTCTGGTCAAAAGATTCTGTAGCTCTCAGTTTAGGTAAACGTCCAGGTCATGGTAGATGTTGCATTCGGTGCTATCCTCTTCCTTTGTAGAGATAATGGAATAAACAGAGTTCGGTGAGATTTTTAAAGATTAGAATGTTGTTTTCTAATCTTTCCCTGCTTTAAAATTCTCCACAGCTTCTTCCCTGACCTGTCTGCTGTGTTGCTTCATCTACATAATGCTGTTTGTTCTCTAATAAACCTCTGAACCCAGGAAAGACAGAACCTCAGATAGACTCTCTTTGCTAATCAAACAACTTCTAAAGGGAAATTTAATTAATTCCCCTTACCCATACATGCCTCCTGAGGGTGAACCATTTTCATGTAGATATATACATATAGAAACAGTCTACATGCTCAGGTGTCGAAATGTTTTGCTATGAAGGTGATCTGAAACATCTGGAGTAAATCATCTGATGACACTTTTCCAAAGTTTAGCTCCAACGTCACAGGTTATAAAGCTGCTCCAACATTTTTTATTTATTTTTTAATCTTACATCATTATTTTGCTTTTACTTTGCACAGTTCACATGGGGTGTTTTTCCTGGTAATCCAACTTGTAGTCTTTGTTTTTCCAGTTGAGTTCTATGAAATAGCCACCAGTCAGTCCAGATGAACCACTCTGACTGACTGACACCTTATTACTGTTATGTTGGCAGCCGCTTCAAAACAACTTTCGTATTTTGCGTTTTGTTTTCCTTAACTTGGTTTATGGCATCTTAAGCATTTGATTTGCCATCTCTCAGGAGGTACCTGCATATACACGCTGTAGTAACAATCAACAAAGGAGGGAATCTCTCGGGTCATATTTCAGATTTCTGAGGGTTTATTTTTTTTATCTGTTTTTAAAGACATGACATTTAGATTCTGTTGAATGGAAAGAAAAAAAAATATCCTCATTTGTCCAGTTTTGTTTCCCTTTTAGCTGTCATCAGAAAGGTTTCTATATAGGATGCTTTGTCTGCAGCATTATCTGGGGAATAAAATATGTTTATACTTCATGTGAAAAATTGCACAGAATTTTGCATCAAATCAGCAGGTACTGGTTCAAATCTGTTGGTTCTGGTTCTATGTGCCTCCTCCACTGCATCCTAGATAATCCTCCTTCTAGACACAAGCCTCAGATTGGATCAGACTCTCTTTGAACAGTCGACAGCTCGGCTGATCTGGAAGAGAGACCTGCTGCAAAGTCACAGCCCATAAGGTGGGGATGCTCCTTTTTTAACATTTTAAAACTTATCAATATTATTTTCTTTTAATTTTCTATTTTCATCCACTTTTAATCTTTGATTGTTTAAAAATAGTAGATAGAAGATAGTTTCACAACTATTTTCATACTAAAATGCCTAACTTTTCCATTGTTTCGGATTCATTTGCTGCTTTTAATAAAAAAATAAATAAAAAAAAAACAATCACAGCTTTTTAATCATGGCATATGCTAGTATTGTTTTTAGTGATAGCATTTGAGTGTGCCTGATACATGTTTGGGATAAAGAGCTAAAAATGAAATTCACGCTGGATGCTTAATTCAGTGTTAGTCAGGAGAACAAAATAAAAAAATTTAATGTGATTAAGAGAAGTTAAACAATAAGGTTGCTTAAGTTAATTTAAGTGAAATCAGAGGGAGAAGTACGGAAGAGGATTAGGGCCACTGAAAAACAAAAAACAAAAGTTAACTGATTTTTTTTTAATTTTATTTCAGTATAGTATGGGAGAAAAGTCAGAATTCTGAGATTAAAGTCAGAATTTTGAGATCAAAGTCAGAACTCTGAGATTAAAGTCAGAATTCTGAGATTAAAGTCAGAAGTCTGAGAAAAAAGTTAGAATTCTGAGATTAAAGTCAGAATTTTGAGATCAAAGTCAGAACTCTGAGATTAAAGTCAGAATTCTGAGATTAAAGTCAGAAGTCTGAGAAAAAAGTTAGAATTCTGAGATTAAAGTCAGAATTTTGAGATTAAAGTCAGAACTCTGAGATTAAAGTCAGAATTCTGAGAAAAAAGTCAGAATTCTGACATTTTTCCCATACTTAACTGAAATAAAATTTAAAAATCAGTTAACTTTTTTTTTTTTCCACTGGCCCTAATCCTCTTCCGTAGAGAAGGGACATGGTAAATAAGTTTTAGTTCTTCATACCACTTTTCAGGCAATTTACATAAATCAATAACGAATGTCAGATCTCAGGCGATATATGCTGACGAGTTTATCAAGTGGAAAATGTTGTGTATTTTATTAGCTTCTATTTATGTTCAAATGAATGAAATTTATTTGGAACTGAACATTTTATTTAACTTAATGTTCAACCTTTAACCGATTGCTTTTTTGTATGGCGCATGCATGTTTGTTAACTTTTATTATCTCTATTATTTGTTAATTGTCTGAATTGAGCTTTTTTATCTTTTCTTATGTCTTTTTTTTTCAGTAAAGAGAACTGACCTTCTCTCTTTTAAGTAACTAATATGGACATGTGGTCTGCAGTTTTATAGAACAGAAAAAAAAACCTTTAATGTCCAACAAAGGGGAAATTTATGTTTGTAAATATATCAGAATTAATTTTCAGCCTGGTATAGGCCAGATACTATTTTTGAACAATTTCCTGTTTTTAATTTTTTTAGCTTCATCATGGTAACTGAAGCTGTTTGAACTCAAAATAATCTAGGAATACGTACATATTTGTGTTTGATACCAGTAAATATTGCCGAAATCAACTTAGGTGGACATCAGTCCTTACAAGTATGATAAATACACCAATATAAACAGCTGCTAGCTTTAAGAAACATTTCAAAATAGTTTTCTAAACTAAAAAATAATTTCATCATTGCAATATTTTTCTATATTGTTTGTCGTTTGCAAATTTTCTGTCTGTCTTGGAATTTTAAGAATTTTTTTTTCTCTGAAGGTTTATTATGTCCTCCTACCTCCTTCTTTGGGGAGGGGTTGTGGTGTTATGCTCCATGGCATCATCAATCTTATCTTTCTCCCACGGAGCAAGCCGCACTTCCTGTCAGGAGATGATCCCTGGACACATCCGTGCTCATCCTTTGGACCCAAAGCTCAGCTTTATCAACATACAAACTTCATCCTCTTCATATCTGCCAGGGCAGTTATTAACAGGTATTAAATAACCCAGATATTTAAAGGCATACTGGTTCAATTCTTCTTACTACACTGCCTGGCCGAAAAAAAGTCGCCAAGAAAAAAAAGGTCACTAACTCTAATACTTTGTTGGACCGCTGTGGCATTGTTTCGATAAGCTTCTTCAATGTCAAAAGATTTATTTCCATCCAGTGTTGCATTAATTTTTCACCAAGATCTTCCATTGATGATGGTAGTCTAACCGCTGCGCAAAGCCCTCTCTAGCACATCCCAAAGATTCTCAATGGGGTTGAGGTCCCGACTCTGTGGTGGCCAATCCATGTGTGAAAATGATGTGTCATGCTTTCACAATTTGAGCCCGATGAATCCTGGCATTGTCATCTTGGAATATGCCTGTGCCATCAGGGAAGAAAAAGTCCATTGATGGAATAACCTGGTCATTCAGTATATTCAGGTAGTCAGTTGACCTCATTCTTTGAGCACATACTGTTGCTGAACCTAGACCTGACCAACTGCAGCAACCCCAGATCATAACACTCCCACAGGCTTGTACAGTAGGCACTAGGCATGGTGGGCGCATCACTTCACCTGCCTCTCTTCTTACCCTGATTCGCCCATCACTCTCGAACAGGGTAAATCTGGACTCATCAGACCACATGACCTTCTTCCATTGCTCCACAGTCCAATCTTTATGCTCCCTAGTAAATTGAAGCCTTTTTTCCCGGTTAGCCTCACTGATTAGTGGTTTTCCTACGGCTACACAGCTGTTCAGTCCCAATCCCATGAGCTCGTTCCTATTTGCTTAGTTGAATCCAGGTGGCCACTTTTTTTTGGCCAGGCAGTGTTTCTTACCTGCAAAAGAATAGGATTTTATAGAATAGGTTTTGAGAGACCAATTCCCCAAAAGAAGGATGATGTGAAGTCAACAGAAGTGGAGTAAAAGCTAATTGAAGTCTGTATCAAATCAATAAATTAATTAAAGTCTGTAGATCTAACAAGTACATCTAAAAGCTATTCTGATTCTTAATATCCTTAAAGCCACCCCATAGCTAAAGTTTACAATAGTGAAAATTATTCAAATGTAATAGAAGGTAAATTTTGGTGCACATCATAAGAGGCTAATGTTTTTGAATCAATTGCTGTTATGCTACGTTCAGACCGCATGCTACAGAAGCAACAGGAACAGCTAGTTTACATGCAAAATCAATGCTTGATACGGATCAAGGTGCAGAAAAAGGTCCTGCAGTGCAGCTAGACTAGAGCAGCAGGAGCAGCACGTATGAGCAGCTGAAGTAGTGCCTCATTAGCTTCTGAGCATCTGACGCATGCGATGTGGTGCGAAGGCACCACCTAACAGCAGTGGTGTCAAAAGTAAAATAAATATGTGTTACTTAAGTAAAAGTATAGAAACTGCAGTTTAAAAACACTCTGGTAAAAGTTGAAATATCAACTTGACCACTTTACTCAAGTAAAAGTGAAAAAGTAACTGCTCCAAAAACTACTTAAAGTATAAAAGTATAAAGTAACCTTTAAAAAAAAAAAACAGCCAGATGCCACTATATGCATTGAAGGCTACATTTTTCAACTATTTCGAAAAATTCTTTGAGATAGTGCCAAGGATGAGGGAGGTCTTGTAGGTCTCCATCTCCCGATACGCTCTCGCCTGTGTCCGACCTTTCAGACATTTTAACATCTTTTTCTGAATCCGACATTGTAGCATGGCATAGAAAATTCACGTTTACAGTTTGAAGAACACCTGCTTGCTTCAGATGATTTCCTTTAGCTAATCAATGAGTGTTTGCGTTATATGATTCATCAAATTACACTAGTTTTCACTAGATGTGGATGGAGCCAATGATCTGCATTGGATGGCGCACATGATGTCAAATAAATATTTATAAACATTAAACCGAAGCCAAGAGTAACGAGTAACGTTTGTTTTAAAAATGTAAGGAATAGAAAGTACAGATACTTGTGTGAAAATGTAATGAGTAGAAGTCAGAAGTAGGATGAAAAATAAGTAATGGAGTAAAGTATAGAAACCTAAAAGGTGTACTTAAGTACAGTAAAGAAGTATTTGTACTTTGTTACTTGACACCTCTGGAAAGCAGCAGCTGCCAGAGTTGGAAAATGGCACGCCCCCGACATGCCCAAGGGAGACATACGGTTTAACTTTTTCTGCTTGACGCGTCACATCAACCAATCATAGAAGCTGATCTGGGAGCTGGCAGGGAGACAGGCAGAGCACTGCTGATCGTTGTGATCACTCCTCTGAAGCAGTTTACTAATGCCTAAATTACCTTAAAATGTTGAAACCTGCTGGCAAAATATGTTCAATTTTATTATTCTGGTGCCTGCAGTTTGGATTAGGTACATGAAAAATGCCTTCCTGCTGTCGCAAATATTAGTGAAACACTTGACCCAGCCAAAGGCTGCCGTTGAATGGGATTGCCAGTGACAGAGCAATGCCATGTACGGGGGTCAGAGTGGCTCCAACAATTAAATTAATATTTGAAGGCAGGATCACAATCTTGATGAACTGACTGCACAGATTAACTTTTCAGGTTGACTCTCTAATGTATTAAAACTACATATAACAGCAAATATAGCAAAGCCGCTCTCTGCCATTAAACACAGGAGCAGCAGAAGCATCAGACGCATCTGGACACACTTTACTGGACGCGCTTCAGGAGCATCAAAGATGGAGCAGCAGAAGGATTTAGTTAAGCTCCCAATGTTAGTTCTCTACTCCGATTGATACTATCAGCTAATCTGAGACGTATTCTAACTTCCCATTTAGAACCAAGCTAATAGCCAACTCCTAAGCTTTACCAAAATAAAGAGCAGCTTCCCGCTAAAGCAACTAGCTAACAGTCACACTAACAGCCATCACAGTCTGGCTTATTGTTCATCGAATCAAACCGCTTCTCAGTCCAGCTAACAACTGTTTTAAGCCAAAAGCTAATAGACTTCAGCTAACATCCAGCAGGATCAAGCTAAAGGCTAATAGTGTACAGGTTACAGCTAACGTAGGCAAACAAAGCTAACAGTTCAAGGAGTTTAGCTAAAATACTCAAACTTTTTTTAAATGGTTCGATAATTATAGAGGTATTCACCTTCTAGGGTTCTTAGAATGGTGCTACTTTGACATTGTCCTTAAATACCCACTAATTATCCCTTCTCTCCATGCTCAGTCACTGTCCGAAGCTCCAGAGACTTCATGGGTTTCCTGCTCCAGGCCCGCAGTGTCGGTGGTGAAAGGAATGGGTTTGGTGGAGGTCATGATATCAGGAGACTCGGTCCACTTCTGGTTGGTGGTTCCTGGATTCGAAGTCCACCAGGTACTCACACTTTACGCTGCCTCTTTGAGGGCGACACGGTCACACACTCCGACAAACAGCTGAAGAGAAACCTCTCGTTTGTATGGCGCGCCCCTGACATGCCCAAGGGAGACATACGGTTCCAGTAAGCTCTCATTATCTATCAACTATAAGCCTGTTAAATTGTCCAAACCGAAAATTTAGGTTCTTTTCACATTTTATATTCAACAATAAACACATTTGTATTCCAGCCTCACTGTGGTACAATCATACTTCATATACTGGACTGGTATTGAGTCTGAAGTGGTGCGGGATCGGAGTGCTGCTGCTTGGAGAGGCAGTAGGACAAAAATGGTGGACGGAGCAAGCATCGTTTATGCTGTGCAAGAGACGGTTACTGCCCAGACAGGTAGGAATATCATTCTGATAAATTGTCAAAAACTGTGAAAAGCTAATTAAATAATGGATGTAGTAAAAAGCTTTAATATTTATTACTTCCCCCTAGCTCTCAGAGATAATAAGGTACAGAAGAACCATACTAATGATGGAGCTACTCCTGGTCCTTTTCTGGGACGCCATACAAAATTAAAAGCCGCAACTGAAATTCAGGAATTTCTACAACTTCAAACCAAAAATGAACACTCCAACTTTCCAACAAACAGCACTCTTTGGATTAACCACATAGTGACTAGAAGGAAGACTTTGACTTTAGGATTTCCTCCAAGCATCACCAAAAAGACTCCTGGATTATCTCTAATAACTGATCCTTTTTCTCATTCAACGAGCCCTTTTCCCTTACTTGACACTAGATATATGGTTACTTCAACAAATTACCCGTTGACCAAATTTTCCTCCTTAAACCGTCATGGCCCCGTGTCCCCACATAAGGATGTATCAACCAAAAGCATGGATCTGAACATAAAATCACAGGAGCAAAATCCTGGAAGAAACACGACAATGACTCCAAACACAACCCAAGGTCAACCCACTGCAGACTTTTACAGTACATATACCCCAAAACCTGAATATCAAATTTTGAAACAACAGGGCAAAAATAAATCCGCAAAGCCTGAAACGTCAAGTAGCGCAGAGAAAGTGACTAACAATCATACAACTTCACAAATGAATAGAATCAAGACAGAGGTTACTCCCCCATCCTACCAAGCATCTTCATTCAAGTCTTTGTTTCAAACAGTTGAATCGAATGTAGATCTTAAGACTCAAATTGATACAAGTCAAACCTTGATGGGAGCCAAAAGTACCCCGAAACAAACCAATTCACCTCTAACTACCACGACTCAAATCCATCAAGCCGTGCATGTAACTGAAACACCTCAAAGTATCCCTCTTCAAGAAGAAAAAACCCAAACTGACACATCAACGGAGTCTTACAGACCCTCTTTCCAACCACAAGGGGTTTATTCTCAATCACTGTTAACTAAACAGCTATTTGCAGTATCCAGAGGAGAAAATAATCTGAAATCTCAAGGCAATGCCAAAAGGATGACCCAGGTTGATGGTCTTGTTCCATCAAACAGCCAATCTTCTTTTACAACTATTGACTACCCTGTCAATTCCACCTCCTCTGATTCTTCACACAATACTTCTGTTGTTCCCCTTGGTGAAAACTTCACCTTACAGCAGTCTGGGGGATCAGTGACATCACTTAAGCACCCATCAGTCACATCAAAATCTTCTAATCATTCCATTACCCCCCACTCCATGAACAAAGCCAAAACAATCCCAGCTCATTCTGTACCCCCTTCACCTTTCCCAATCTCAGTGCCTCCGCATTTAACAGCTCGACAATACTATACCAGTCCTCAGCCAACCTTTCCAACCCCATCCGCCTTTTCTTCCTTTAGTGCCACCAACCATCCAACGGCAACGTCCTTGCCTACTACAACCTTCCCTCAGTGTATCACAACTTCTAGCTTTTCCACTTCCTCTACTAGGTCCCAAGCTTCCTCATCATTTTCTTACAATTCTGTTCCTACATTATCTCCTTTGCCTTTCTCAGTAACTCCACCTTCAATTTCACCCCCCTTAAAATCTAGTTCATCATATTTTACATCAACCATCGCCTCTCCTTACCAAGAACCAACCTCAGCGACACCTCTTTTTAGAAATACTCCCTTCCTATCACTGGTGCCTCGCAAAACCACTGTACATGAGAGGCTGCTAACAGGGTCCCGCCATCAATTCTCTAAAACACACTTTACCTCTCTAGCACAAAGAAAACTTGTCCATCCAAACCCCAAACCTTATCCAAACCTCAGACCAAATCCTGGCCAAGAGATCAATCCAAACATTCTCAACATTCAACCAAAGCGGCCTTCCGATCCCTCTGAAACTCCAGATATGGATGGAAAGTATCCAGACATCATCCCCAGACACAGAGCCTGGGAGATAGGCATGCTGTTGGGGTGCTCAGCTGGTTTGGGCATGGTCCTGGTGGTCGGGATAAGGTATGTCTATCGGAAAGCTTGTGGTAGACGGACGGAGGTGACCTTGAACGACCGGGAGCGAGAATATGGAAGAGGAGGGCATGGGCTGATTCAACTCCAGGAATGTGGGGATTTGGTCAGAGTTAGAAAAATCAGAGAGAATAGTTTTGTGCTACTGGCAGAGTACGATATATTGCCATCGGCCACAAACTGAAAAGGATACTCCAGACAATGTATACAACATCCAAACAAGCTAGTTGTAGGCCAGATGCCTTTTTTATGCTCAGTTTTGAATTTGCCCCATACTATGTATATTTGATATTCATGTTTCATGTTATTTTGATATTCATTTGAAATTCATGAGTGATATTAATAATTTAGTTTAAAGTAAAACAAGATATGCACAAGGTTGAAATGTGGATTTAGAATCCCCAAAGGCTGTTACTTAGTGGGGCTTTAATCACTGTAGAATTCTGCAAAGTTCGCAGTAGAGCAGCCATTCTTAGATTGACACGGCAGGAGGAAGGTTGGTGCGTTTTTTCTGACCGTGCTGTTATCATACTGTGCTCTATAGAGTCTTAGATTTAGATTTATGAAAGTTTAGCAGGCATATTTTCATTTTGTATTTGTTTAAGTTGTCTTTTCTGTTTTTAAAATAAAAATACAAGATCCCAGTGCAAGATTGCCTTTTTTTTTTTTTTTTAGGTTCCTTGAACCTATGAAGAATTTTGCTTAGATTTTCAAAAATACCCTACAATTGTCTTTTGTACTATAAGACTTTTAGTTGTTTTTGTAAATCTTTGTAAATCATTGGAACTGGTTTCAGGTTTTCAAAACGTTTTGCAGAAACTCTTTATACTAATAAGAAATGTCTACATTTTTTAAGCATTCTTATCATTTAAGCGCTCTTATGTTATTTCTGCCATTTCATTATAGATGCTACATCTGTCATTTTCTGCCTATGATAGCTTATGCTTACAAATTGGTTCTCCATGGCATTACTTCTGGGATAGATCTCCAACAACTAACAGAAGAACTGGCTTACCTCATATTTTCTGTGCAACTTTTTTTCTATATCATTTGATGAGGGAGTTTATGTACCAGCCCTGGTACCTTCGTAATAATCAAAATTCTTCTAGGAGGAAAGTTGAGTCTCAGATTCAAGATAGATTGGTCAAATTGGTCTTTAGCTTTGAATCAGCAGCTTGTATAAACTGACACTGGCTATAGATAGTCTGTACAAAATTACTCCTTTATAAGCAACTTTGTTTGGCTCAACAAATATTAAGATCTAATTTTAGCAAGATCTTCATGAAGACTTTTGAGAATAGTGTAAATAACCTTTCATTCTGTTTTTTTTTTTTTGAATGTCAGGATTTTTTTTATTTCAAAACTGAAAACCCATTCACAGTGATGTTTTGTTTTTTGTCTCAATTCTGAACAGAACTAAAAATCTATGTTGAATGAGAGTGATATTAAATAAAACGCCTTCCTGAGTGTGAATAGGTATTGATTGACTTTAGAACAGAAATGGTATTTTTAGTATTCTGGTACTTAGAAACATCTCAGTTGTATTTAATATTGTGAGAGTGTTTTAATTTTAACTGAAATAAATCAGTAGAACATGCTACATTGTTTTATGAGGGACTTCAGACAAAATTATGAGTAAGATCTACAATTTCCTTGAGTCTGCCATTCTTTTTCTATACTTAAAAAAACAAAACAAATACAAAATAACAGATTATTAAGATAATTTCAATGTGTAAAAGGGTCAAACTAGGACAAATCAACTTTTAAACCTTCTTGTGTGCATAACATTTAGACTATTCAGCATTTTGCAGGAACTCTATTTAAAGAAATGTATATCTGAATGTATTAGCTCTTTGTTTTTCCTTTTCACAATCATTATCAATAACTGCTAAAACATGCAAAGACAGCAATTTTTTTTTTTCTTTTTTAATAAATGTATAGTTTGCTTTCTGAGACTTTACAAGTGAGAGTAATGATTTAAATTGAGCGATTCCATATCATACGTGCTATCACTATTACTCCCAAATGTGACAGAGGCACCATCTGTCCTAAATAAATGACATGCCAGTGAAAGTAATGAGCTCCCAAATCTGATTTGTTGCCACCTTGTTGTCTGACCAGTAAATGAAAGGACTTATTCCCAAATGTATTTATCCCAGAGTACAAATGAAAAACTTATTAGGACATTTTTATTTAAAAAAAGGGAAGATAACCAAACAGCAGGTGCTGCTGCCTCAAAGCCTGCATTGCTTTAGAACTTAATGTGATGATGTGATGAAACAAGTAAAAACACAGAAAGTTTAGTCCAAAAAATACCAACTGTCCAAAATCATTAACTAAGTCTAAATCAATTAGTGCTGTTGGTATTTTTCCTGCATGATCTGATTTACCAGTAGTTGAAAACAAACCCTCTATGGTGACGGCATACATGCTGTGTCTTCTGTGTAGTTAAACTATGAAACAGGGTGTTCAAAATAATTTCCATTTATGAATTATTGACTTGTTGGCCCTAAAGATGCATTCAGACTGAGCACGTTGTTGAGGTTGGTGGATTTACATTTTATCCTTAAGCGAACCGTGTGGTGAGGGGCAGCTCCTCTTCACCCTTCGCCTGACCCTACAGACAGTTACAGTTATGTGTGCCTTGTTCCAGTACCAGAGAAAACTCATCCAACGGTCCTCAGATACTATATACCTGTTGCCCTGACATCTTCTATTTGTTCACCTCAGAAAACAAACGCAGCTATCAGGACCCGCTGCAGTTTATGATGCCATCATACACCTGCTTCAATAAACCCACTGCCCTTTAGACAATGCAGACAGCACTGCAAGGAACATGTTCTTTAAATTTCTCCATTGCATATAACACAGTTCTGCCTGACTTGCTCTGCAAGAAACTTTGGTATACTCAGGTGGAGGCCTAAAGAATCGCCTGGATCAAAGACAACCTGACAAACAGAGCCTAGTTTGTTAGACTGAAAGGTCAGCTGACTAACCGGAGTACCACAGGGGACGGTCCTCTCACCATTTCTTTTTACCCTGTCCAGCTATGACTTCCACTATAAAACAGACTCCTGATATCAGCAGAAATACTTTGGATAGCTCTGCAGTAGGGTCAAGGAGATTCCGATTCACATCGGAGGTCAGACATGCATACATTAGATGGAAGTGTACTGGTAGATTCAATTCATATCAGGTTAAATTTTCAGGGTGAATTTATGCACATCTTCTCTAAGCCCTTTGAACCGGCAAATATAGTTAAATCGGATATTCTTGTATTTTTTTCCAAGGGAACATTGTATATAATAAAGATGGAGGGAACTAAGAGCAATATCAGCGTGAACAAGATATGTAATGCGGCAAAAATAAAAACAAACAAAACATTTTATCAGTATGCACCAAATAAGAGAAAGACATCAGACTGAGCTGCCTGACACTGAATGAAATCTAAAAAGGGATGCACACAACTGAATTGGGGTGCTACTTTAAGGTAATGTACAATATCTCACCTCTATGGCGAATATTACAAATATGTTAGCCAGTTAGATTATATGGTCAATAAAAGGAGGCAAAATTAGCTGCATCTTCAATCCCAAAGACTCCCAAAGCATGAGCACAATTAAAAGAGCTGAATAATAATAGCTGCTAATGTCTATTTAATGCATGACTTTTTTTCAGTAAAATGTCCTTTATTCTTAAGTGCATCAAAGTTCACTCGACGTGCATAAAGAAATAACCCAATCTGAGAACAGCAGCTCTCTTTGGTTTGTGATTGGCATGAAATCTGAATCCATTTGCAGCCGTAGCTGATGCTCTATGTCGCTGTTTGTTAGCTCTAATAGGACAGGACCTATCCTATCCGATAGGTTCTCAGCGACAGAAAATGATTCAGAAATCCAAAACCTTTTACTTTTTCATTTTTATTCATGCAGAGCGCCATTTGTCTATTTTGCTTTTTCTTTTCCGTATTCAAGTTATTTCAGTTCAGTGTTGCAGATGATTCTAATAGTGGATAAACTGATGTGATTTTATACCTCTAGTATTTACTTTACTCACATTAAATATCATAGTTTCATTTCATATGTAGCTTTAAACAGCCTGTGTATTAACTCTATTTTTTCAGGCTTTTCATTTATTAGTTTCCACAGTGACTGCTAAGATTTCTTTATTAATATGCACTATTCTGCAGGTTTTTTTGTGTGCAAGTGCTTCTCTTCTGTAGATCATAAAACAACCTGGAAATAGATTATCTTGCTTTCATTTTCTCTGATTTTGAAGTGGTACATCTCCAGCTGCAGCTGCATTTCTATAGGCATTATTGAGACAGAAGATTTAGAAAAAAATTCAAATAAATACAATTAATACTGTGTTCTGCTGCCCTATTGAAACCTCATGGGTTGAGCTAATGAATTCTCAAACCCCAGCTAACTATATAAAATGATTATGTACATTAACTCTTATGTCATATCGTCATGAAATCAGTTTTGAATCGCACTGAATTCTGAACAGGAGTGATGTTTATGGCATCGTATTGACAGGGCTTATTGAATCAGTTATATTTTAGAAGTATATCAAGATGCGTATTGAATCAACCTCAGTGGTTGAGATAAACATCCCCACTCTACAGTCATTGGGTGCATCAAAGATGGACAATAAGCTGAGTACAGAGAGCTGGTGAAACGCTTTGTGGAATAGTGTTGAAACACCTAACCTGACTCTGCCAGATGGATTTGCTCCGCATATCCATCTGGAAACCCTCCGTTGAAGTAATTTTGGGAAGGGGCAAAAATACTGGTTAGCTGATTGGCCTATGTTGGTGATAGACGGGCCAAATAAACCAATCAGATCAACGAAGCATATGACGTACTAACAGAGCGACGACGAAGAGGAGCCAATTGATAGATCAAACTCTTGCCGAAACCAGTCGGGAGAAGAGCAAAAACATATTTTCCTCTGAGAAAAGCCTCCAGAGCAGTGTTTTGCTCTTCTTTCAGTGAAGAAATACTCTGTAATTCCGATAAAACTTGCTCGATAGCCACGCTAACGCTAGTTTCATTGGCTGAAGCCTCCATGTTCTTTAGACTGAACGGTCGCGCTTCTCGTTGCGTCACACCTCAACCCGCCTCAAAGCCAACGCTGAATGGAGTTTCGTTTGGTGAACGGCTCCTAATATTCTTTAACGGAGAGTCTCCAGACTGATCTGGGAGTGAAACCTTAAAAGCTCGTGAGATCAGGATGGTCTCACGAGGCTAGGAAACACCTTCATCTCCCTTATTTTGTCAGCAAAATAAGGGAGATGAAGGTGGATTTTAGAAGAAACTGGAACAAGTTGAATCCTATTAGCATCATGGGAGAAGAAGTGGAGGTGGTAGAGGAGAGTAAATACCTTTGTGTTCACTTGGACAGCAAACGACAGGAGAACTGTGAAGCCGTCAACAAGAAGGGACGGAGCAGATTGAACTTCCTAAGGAAGCCTAGGTCCTTCCGCATTTGCAGTAAAATGCTTCATATCTTCTATCAGTCTGTTGTGGAGAGTGTGATCTTCTCTGCCATCATTTGCTAGGTCAACAGCATCGGAGCTAAGGACTTAAAGAAGCTGAACAAGCTAATAAAGAAGGCCGGCTCTTTTCTAGGAACTCCTGTAGAACCTCTGGGTATTATTTCACAAAGAACACTTCATAAAACGAAGAACATTATGGACCATCAGGAGCATCCTGCTCAGAAGACTGTTGAACAATAAAGTGTTTTCAGTTGGTCACTTTAACTTGGAGATTAATAAATATTTTTGAAGTGAATCGGATATAGTTGAGTTGTAGATTTATCATCTAGAAATGTCAGTGATTAACTCAAAACCATCCCCGTTTCTTTTAAAAACCCAACATTGCTTCTAGTCTATTAAAAAAAGGGTCAGGATTCCAAGTGTCGTTGTTATTTCTATATTAGATCTTACAATCCAACATTATGTTAAACAAAAACATTTACAATTTTTGGCAGAAACAGCTGGAAGAACCAAAGTAACAAAATTAAAATAAAAAAGACTGGTCCCAGAGACCCCACCCACTTGGTTCCTCAAAACACTTCCTTTTCCCCCGGGATTGTTTTTTTAACTGTTCATGGTATAAAAAAATAAAACCCCTTTCATTTAAATATATAATAATACAAATTATGTAACTGTGAGTTGTTTTTTTGTTATTGTAGAAAAGAGTAACAGGCTATCAAGGCTAGCACGGAATCCTGCTCTATCACGATGAGGTCCCTGCTGTTGGTCGTAAAAAGGCACTTTTTTGAAAAACTGGATCCCTCCGCCGTTCAAAGCCCCATCAGACGGGCTGCAGGTTGGATAGTTTGATCCCCTAAAAGAGAGAAAAAGTGTCAAACACAAACATTGTTCCATCGGCTTTACTCTGGTGGCACAGTAACGGTGCGTTCAGACCGAGCGCGGTAGAGGGTGCATCACTGCTCTGCATTTCAGATGCACAGTGTTTGCACCCTGGATCGCATCATCAAATAAGAGGAGCTTCAGCTGCGTGAAGCTGAAAACCCACAGGAAAAAAACCCAGCAAACAGACTGAACGGTTATTGCTTCCTAATTGCAGGTCTGTGCATTTAAAATGGTCATTTGGAAAATAAAAAAAAATATATATATATATCAAAAAATGCTTATATGTTCTGCTGTTGTTTCAGAAATATTGAAGATCATTTTTAGATCATCCAGAGGCCAACTATCCTCCATTAAGCTCCGAATTTAATCTAAATTATCCATCCTACTTTTTCAGTGCTACTTTATTTCTGCAGGTAAAACTATCGTTGGTGTTGATTTGCTTTTTAAGATTCAACCGCGATAATTATTTTCAATTGGGCGTGCAGGTGGCGCAGGGTTTAGCGCACACGACCAATGTACGGAGGCCTTAGTCCTCAACGCGGCCGACCCGGGTTCGAATCTGGCCTGTGGTCCTTTTCCCCGATGTCTCATTCCCCCTTTCATGTCAGCCTACTGTCAAAAAACAAAAGGAGCCACTATTCCCCTAAAAACTGAGGTTAGCGTGACATGTTGGTCATGTTGCTGTTAGCATAAACAAAACGTGTTGCACAATGCTTGCACACTGTTGCACTTTTATCCACAGCTTTCTTCCCGCCGTCATCGTAGATCACTCTAAATGCAAAGCGCTCCCATACAGCAGACCTATAAAGTGCTGCTGGCGCGTCTTCCAACGCCTGTTCTTTCCCACTCGCCATACCCACACAATTCTCCACAACAACTGATTTATTTCTGCTACACCCGGCTATGCTGCTTCGCTTCTTCTTCTTCTTGTTTACTACTGGTGGTTGGCTTTGGTCGCAGTACCGCCACCTTCTGCTCTGGAGTGTTAACGCTTCGCCTATGAGAAAAAGGAGCAGCGCATGAACCGAACGAAACACACGCAAACCGAACGGTTTGGACGGTTTTCCTAAACCGTTCCATCCCTAATATATAAAAAATATATAATATTTTTAATTATCACTGCGCTCATTAACTGACATAAACTTATTGCATAACATCACATGTCACTCTTGTGCTGGTAATGAATATAAAAGTGGGCATGTTTACCTTATTTAGTGGCTGGAATGATTGTTCAATATTTAGTCAATAACCAGCCTCCCAGACCCTTTGCTTTGGACCTGCCGTTGCCCCTGGCAACCCCATGTCATTTCCTGTCCAGGTCTCCAGGACTTCCTCGTATCTATCCCAGTAGAAAGCACTGATGCTGGGCAGTTTGCAGCGACGGACCGGGCTCTGTGCTGGAGGTAAGTGAGGATGATCGCCTCGCCAATTCCCCACACGGTTTGTAAGCTACAGGAATTCTAAGTGAATCCACCGCACTCGCCGCGGACACCGCATCCGGTCTGAACACACCATAAAAGTTAAGAGGACTTAAAACCAAGACAGGATTGCATTTTATTCCCATATTTTGATAAAAAGGAGAAAGAAGTGAAGCAGAGGTGCAAAGAGCGACAAGTGAAAAATCCCACCACCAAACAGAGCAACACCACAGCATCGCAATCAGTGAAGCTGCTGAAGAAAGGCAGCAGTGACCCCAGCAGGTGAAATCTGTGTTTCTACCAGCAGGGGGAGCTCCCACACCTTACAGCTTCAGGAATAAAGTGTTCAGGTATAACTTTGTGCCTCTAAGAAAAAAGAAAGAAGTCTTCTTTAAAAGTTTTTCTATTTCTGCTTTTTTGTCACACATAAGTATTCCAGATCATATATATATTTTTTAATCTCAGACAATGATAACCATCTGCTACTATATGTTTAATGATTCTACTTGATTTGTTAGGCCTCCTTTGCTAAATGTTTCAGTCACTGTCCACATGTTTTGGGTTAAAGCAAACCCAGGCCTGATTACTGCCTCAAAGAATGGATTAATAAATTATTTTAACTGACATCTATCAGTCTAAGTGGTTTCTAAGACTTGGGAACTTTAGTGAACCGAAGTTTTATCCTTTATCAACAAAAGCAGAAAAGATGGAACAATGCAGACCGTTCCAAAACTACTAAACACACCGACGACTCAGCCAGGAGGTCAGAGAAGAACCAAGATCTACATCTAAAGCTCTGAAGGTTTTTTTTTGTTTCTTTAATTAGTCACATTCTCCTACTCTTGAATTGAGATTTCTTTGATGATCTGAGACATTTATGTGTAAAAAAAAAAAACACAAAGCAGAAGAAATCTATAGGGAAGAAAATACTTTTAGACCTCATTGGTCAAAAACCTAAATAAATTAACCCTAGAACAGTTTAAAACATATTCTTCAGTCTCCAGATACTTTTGCTTTTAATCATAAACTCGGATTTCTTTTTTCATTTCTTAAATCTTTAAGTCTTTTTTGTTACCCTTCCTTCTTTTTGCATTTTATTTTCTCATCGCTGCATTTTTGTTGCTTTTGTTGCAAAAACACTGTAAATTTTTCTCACATGGTGACTAATTAATGATTATTCTGTTAAAGCAGTTAAACCTGAAAAAGTTAAGCATAATTTTAGTATCTACATTGAAAATGTTGCGTTTTTTTAGGCAGGTTAACAGCTGTAAGGTTAAGCTTGGGAAAATGGCGCCATCTGCTGACTAAAGGGAGTATAAGATGATGCCGGCCTGCTGAGGACACACAGGGATCATCAAAAATGATCCGATAATTAAAATCAATCAGGAACAATTACTCTGAGAGGAAGTGAAAGGTAAAGATTAGCCGTTTGCCATCAGTCTCTACTCACTCAGCGCCTACAGAGGTGTTGGAATGCGGCCCTATCTCAACAACAGACTAGACTGTCAGAGAGGACAGAAGGTCAGGAGGTTAGTACTGGAACACTGCCACCATGGCCTGAACTCTCAGCTCCCATTAGCCTCCAGAGTGTCTAGGCTACACCGATTGTTGGGTTACCTTCTGCCGGCTCATCATCCAGCTGCGGATCGTCGGAACGAGGATGGAGCCCAGCAGGATCTGAGCCGGGTGGTAGATGAGCAGCGGGACCGAGATCAGAGACAGGTGCTCGTAGCCTTCGAAAACGATCTTCAGCATGGGAATACCTGGAGGGAAAGAAAACACGTGTTGTTGCCATACTGTTGATTTTATATTAAAAAAAAACCCATATTACAACATATAAACACACAAATCATCAGATAAGATGGTTAAACTAGTTAAACTATTTCTCAGCAGGGCTATAAATAGCCTGCAGGTGTTTAACGGATGCGAGTCTGTTTGAAAGTCGTACCCAGAGTCAGAGACTTGTGAGTGGAGCAGAATATGATGGCGACCGTGTCGGCTGGACTGAATCCTGATCCCGACCTGAAGGGAATCAGAGTTACAGAAAAAGCTTAGAGCTCCTCGGCTCCCCCTGCTGGAGCAATGCAGTCATTAAAATAATGAAAACTCTTTTTTCAAGCAGTCAGTTTCCTGAAATGAAAACACTTTGAAGCTCTCTGGTCTGGCCGTTTCTTTGTTACAATAAATACAGATTCTGGTTTAATTTTTTTATACAAATTATTTAAAAAAAACTCCCCTAAAAGGCTGCAAAAAAGCTTCACGTAACCAAACATAATGTTTAATTACTTCCTAAAAAATAAATTAAACAATAAATAAAAGTATGCAAAGCAGATAAAAGGAGAGTCTGGGAGTCCACACAGTGGCCAGTGAGCTAATTATCATCTGACTTGATTCTGATCGTAATGATTAACAACTTTAGAGGCGGTGCAGAAGAGAGGAAAGACGAGGCTGACCTGGTGGAAAAGGCGAACGTCAGCAGCATGAAGCTGACCTGGATGGAGAAAACTGCAGAGGACAGAATAAAGACATTTTTCAGCTGCAGTTTCGGTTTCAGATAAACCAAAGAGAAAATCTGGATTTTTTTTTTTATTTTAAAGAAGAGAATCTCTATTTATAAAACAGATGCCTTTGTTATAATTCTATTATAGACTAGACAGATACACAGAAACTACACTATTATTTGCATTCCTGGGAAAGATATTTAAAAAGCCCAAAAATAAATTCATCAATCTAAAGCAGAAGCATGAATCCAAACTAAAAAATGTTTTAAAGATCAAACCTTATGTGTAGAAAATAACTGTTCTACCTTGAACAACCACCTCCCGAAAGTCCCGGGGTCTCTCTTCAGCTCAGTCCACAGCGTTTATTTTCGCCTTCGGTCTGAGACGCCTTTAGAACAAGGCAGGTTTTCCCTTTCGTTGTTGATTTGGTCGTGTGTTTCATACTGTATTTGGATCAATGTCCTGGAGAGACAACACGTTTTCAGTTCCCTGCTGGAGTTTAAAGGTTTCAGAGATCGTGCCATGCAGCCCAATAAGGTTGCCAGAACCTTTAGAGGAAAAAAAAAAAAAAAAAAAAAAAAAAGGCCCAAAGCAACATGCATCCTCTACTGCACTCAAGAGTTGAACTTAGGAAATTTTTTGCAATCTGATCCTTTTTTTTCTCCATGCACAGCAGGGATGTTTGTCGCCGTGAAGCTCCACCTGATTAAGAAAGTATTATTGAACTGAACTGAATCACAGCCTCCAGAGCACATTGTTCTAGTTAAAGCTTAAGTGTGTAATTTTCAGCGACATCTAACGTCCAGACTGCAGACCGCAGCAACATGAACATCTCCCTCCAACCGCTTCTCCCCCCCCAACAGTACGGCGAGCGTTACGGGACAAAATGTCTTCCACGACGTCCGCATCACCTACCTTCTCAAGTGATGAGGTTTGTTTACATAGATAATTTTACAGATAGTATTTCATGAGTCTGTGTAGGGTATAGAATTCATGTAGACTTAAACAACTTGCTCTAGTTACTTTCGAGCGTAATGGGCGATCTCGCAATCGCTAGTTTGTTGGCTCTGCGCTGCCGTAGCGCAAAGATGTCTGCCTCCATGGCTGCGAGACCCGCTCCTATGTAATTATAAATAACGAATTCTAAGGCAACGCAAATATTAAGGTTAAGAGGCTGATCTCGTAGATGATGATAAATAACATAGTTATGTATATTACATTACATTTCTGACTGTATATCCCTGTAATTATTACACACTGTAGCTTTAAATCAGACATGTTACTGTTTTGACAGTCGGACATAGAAGCCTTTTCTTCTTCAATGCATGTGTCCCAAACAAACAATGGATGGTCTGTGGCCTTAAGGTGCTTCATTCCAGCTCATCCTCGACCCTTAGAGGTTTACTCCTCTACTTTCCTTACCCTGCTACTTACAGCAGAGGTGAAACGTTCAACCATTGCTCTTAATGTATAAATAAAACATATTAAGGATATTTTCTTCTAATTAATTCAAGTAGAGCTGCACAGTAGATCTAATCCAATGAAAGAATTGCTTGAAATTATTCAGTTCTTTGTTAAGTTGATATATTTTAGCTGCCATGCATCAACATCTGCAGGTTGGTGTCTCATTAACCCAGAAGGACAGACCTTCACTGCCCTCAGCACCGACCACCTGATGCAGGACTTAGTGGCTGAAGCTCTAAACCTCACAGAAGGTGGTGGGACATGGAACTGATGGAAGAGAATAACAGAGAGATGGTGGCTAAACATTAGCCAAAGCCTCTTTAGCAGAACAGTCATGGTGACAATTGATTAGACTCCCCGTTTTCTTCACTTTCCAGGGCATTTTTAAATTTCTGATGCCACTAAAGATGTATTTGTCTGGACAAATACAATGATAACAATTAGGCCTATGTTTCAGTTAATTTAAGAGCTTCTACATCACCATTGTCCATGGTTTTGTAGTATTTAATAGAATCTGCAGTCACAGACCATAAAATCACCAAAAATTGGCAAGTAAAACAACCAAGTTATGTAAATAGTGACTGAGAGAGCAATAACAGAAACAGGACTGAGGTACGATCTTTATAAAAACACTGAATAAATACTGTTGGGTCAGAAAGTCTTTTTTCTTACATGGCAAAAATGGTTTGGGCTCATGTTAGCTTAGCGTAGCCTTTTCATTTTTATTTATTAGAACTTTAAAGATGAGAAATATAGACGGTTGAGGAAACGAATAACAGCGGAGCGTCTCTATAGCAGGAGTCAGGTCATTTAGACCAAAGATAAAAGGTGGAAATTAGATAAAACTAAATTATTTACAAAGAACATTTAAACATGTGTGGGACAGCTAATGTCCTACCCTGACCAAGATGGCGGCGCGAGTACGTCGCGAGGCTCACGGTCTCTCCAGATCCTGCAAATTTGCGGCGATTTTCTTGCTCATTTCGGGTCTGTTCGTGCAGAACAGCTGTGCCCTTACATCGTACACCCGCTATGAGCTTTTGGATATTGGTTTACGGATTTCTGACATGGAACCATTATTTATCCTGCACTTGCTGCTTTTGCACTTCTGGTTAGACCTAAACTGCATTTCGTTGCCTTGTACATGTACATGTGTAATGAAAATAAAGTTGAATCTAATCTAATCTAATCGATTTGTCCTACATTTGCCTCTGGACCCCTCAGTTATCTTCAATTTGTTCCTCAGAGAAAACGACTCATGTCCTCAACCACTAATGAATGAATTTCTGAAGACCAGTAAGATCATTTCTACAGAGTCCTTAAAATGGCAGTTTTCTCATTTTGAACGTGGCAAAGTGGCTGCAAGGTGACGATGAGGTCATTTGCAGTTTTAACGTCTTTTATATGTTTTTCATCCATTTGAGTTGGATTTGTTCTTTTGCATAAAGTTTATGTTTCTCCCTACTGGGTTTGTTGAGGGGATTTTTTTCCTCTCCTCTGTATTTGTTGTTTATGTTTGTAACAAAAATGATAAGAAAAAAAAGAAAATTATTACATTAGCGATTTAACACATTTCCAGCTTGAACTGCCAGCATTGGTATGCTACGGCCACAGGAAGCAGGACACAGCATGTTTTCATAAAAGCTTAGGGAAAAAAACAGCGTCCATATATGCACACAGCACACCTAGAGAAGCTGTAGTACCTATGCCGGGCCCCTTGGTGGTGCTGTGGCGCTGCTACAAAACTGTACACAAACACAGGGCAGCAAAGAGGATCATGGGGGTTACGTGGGGGCGGATCTATGACATCATTGCTTAAAAGAAAACAGGGATACGGTTCCTCTGTGCAAATTGAAACATAAAGCTGCTGTATTATGTTTCAAAGTTGCCAATTTGGGACAAGGTTCCAAAAATGATGATAAAGTAGGCTGTGTCCGAAAGTCCGTCCTAACCCCTGGAGACCCGCAATCACTATATAGAGCGAGGACTATATAGTGGACTCAGTTAACTGACTGTTTGGACTGATGAGTACAGCTTTTCGCTCCCCTTTGGTCATGTGACTCCGCCTCCCTGTATGGTGCCTGCGCCATCTTTGCTTTTAGTCACTGCCACAACAAATTCCATGAGGCTTTGTAAAGAGAGCCCTCGCAAAGCAATCTTTGACTGCAGCTGAACCTTCGCCCTAACCCCTAAATCCCTCAATCACTATATAGAGGAGGGACTTTATAGTGAACTCAGTTAACTGACAGTTCAAACAGATGACCACTACTTTTTGCTCCTTGTTAGTCATGATGCTTTGTGAGGAGAGATCTCTGCGCAAAGCATTCCGGGACATATGTGCTCATCTAGTGACCATGAATGTTCACTACTTTTCAAGGTGCATTGTGGGAAATTTTGAGTCCACTACTTTTTCATCCACTAGACGTTCAGGCTAGCTGACCACGGATTAGCGAAACGCGGTCTGGATCTGAACCAACCTGCTGTTTCATCTAGACTCAATCCGATTTAAAACATTTATAAATTACTCAGGGTTCCTACAGCACAAGGAGAGTTAAATTCAAGACTTTTTAAGACTTTTTAATGCCACTTGAAATAAAAATTTAAGACCAAATTCACAAGAAACACAAGAAAAACCTGCTTGGACAACTTAACCCAAAGGTTTATTATAACATAAACCACTGCACTAATGTTTCAAATTTTGAAGCTTCCCATACAGGAAGAAAGCTAAAAACACACAAATGACTGATATATTTTAACAATTATTTAACTGAATTCACAAACTTTGTTTTAGCAGTGAACAAAACAAATCCGTTTTAAAGCCACAACATAACCAGAGCTAAGTCTTTTTGCAGCTATTTTTCTTTGTATGGTTTTCTTAGTATGTTTGATTTGGTGATAAGTGGAGGCGTTGCAGAGACAAGGGTGGAACTAAACTGAGAAATACCGGCTGTTTCTCTGTAACTCGATTTTGACGCTTTGTGTTTCGCATGTGTGACTCCACTGCCTTAATTCCCATCGTTCCGAGCTTGAATGACTTCTTGCACAAAATCCACTGAGCCTCATGTATGTTCCCTGGTTTTAGCCATGGAGAAAACTCTTGGCTGGAGACAATTTTCGTTACATTTACGCTCGCTCATGTTTTCCAGACAAAAAGTTAATGGTGCATCTCCCAAATGTCCCGGCCGCAACAACGCTTTTATTGGTTCCGCTATCGGGACAGAACCAATAATGGCGAGCAATTTTTTTTTTTAATAAAAAAAAAAAATAAAATAAATTTAATTACATTTTAACGTTTTATTTAGATTACAAAAAAATCGTAATAAAAATAATCCTATTTATGATGTTTTAAAAATGAAGACCTACGAAAGACTGATTTAAGCCATTTTAATACCAATTAAGGCCTTAGTTTTATTTTGAAGAATTCAATGCCTTTTAAGACTTTTTAAGGACCCGCGGGAACCCTGTTACTGCCTGTTGTCCGACGATGGTGTCTAACTGCACTTGCGCCGCTTCTCCTGTTAATATTGTAAAGCCCTCCGGAATGTCCGGCATCAAGCTGCACGTGATACTAATTAGCCAATGAGCTGTCTGGGTCGCTGCTGCGTTTTAGACAAAAAAAAAAAATAAAATAAATTAAAAAAAGGTCAGTTCAGGTGTTTTATAAAAAAATGTGTCAGGAAATTGTCTATATACCAAACTGAAAGATTGTTGTTCTCTACTTCAAAAACAATTCAGATTTTAAAATGGAAAAACTTTCTATTTTTTATAGTTTTTATTTAAAAATTCAATGTGTAACATGGATGCATAAACACCTCATTTATTTCATTTCATTTATTTCAGTGTTAAATGCTGCTTAATGTAACGGATTATAATCAAAAATGTCTCCGGACCTTTACTGGTTGATGATTTTCTTTAATCGGACCCCGCTGGTTTTTATCTAGTTCCCCCTGCATTATACAGTGTCCTACATATAGGTCAGGGCGGACATTCAGACATAGCCAAGGTCTCCCAAAAACAGCAGGTCCTTCAGGAAGCGTCGCCTAAACAACAAAGCAGATTTGCAGAAACACCTAACCTTATTACCCCATTTAGACTACCCTAGAAAAACCGTGCCGAGGCCGGTCCGAGCTCAGTAACTGAGATAACTTATCGTGTGTAAATGGAAAACAACTTAACTGAACCGAGCTAGACACAACCGAACCGAAATAACTGCAGACCAGTTCCAGAGGTGGGCTTGGCTCGGTTCAAGAGCGCATGAGCAGAACGCGTCATCTCCGTCTGGCTGCACATCGCGATTCACACTCCATTCCAGTAGTTAGCGGTAATGCCCCTCCGGAAGTTGCTTGCCAACCAACACAAAACAGAAGGAGAAGAACTATAAACAACAATTGAAATCTTCTCCACGCAACACTTTAAATAATGGCTTTTTAAACAATAACACCGAAGTACAGCAATAATAATCAAGCATAACTTTCTGAATGTGACGGGCGCCGCCATTTTGATTTGCTTGATTCCCTCCTCCTTCGTCGTCTTCTTCTTGTGTTTTATGGCGGTTGGCAAACAACTTTTGGTGCATTACCGCCACCAACTGCTTGATTTCCTCCTTCAATACTGGCAGTAATACCGCAGATGGTCACTAGGAGGCGAGGAGGCGAGGAACCAAGATTGCCTGATGTGTAAATGGTCGTCAGAACTGAGCTCGGCCTGGTTAACTGATCCGAGCTCGGACCGGTCTCGGCATGGATCGGTTTTTCAAGGGTAGTGTAAATGTAATGATTTTACAAAAATGTATTCATGTCTGATTGTTTTCCCCATAGAAAGGTTGATTTTTTTGAAAGGTTTGGATTTTTAAATGAGATCATGCTGCTGCGATAAAAGATGAATTGATTTTAAAGCTTTTAAAATCATCCTTAACAGGGCTGTCATCATTAGAGGAAGACATCATGGTAAAAGGAGCCGTTAATTTCAAGGCGCAATCAGCAGCTTCTGAATACTGACTGATGAGGACGACCAGCAGCAGGCTGGTGGGGTCCAGCTCGATGTTGGGGTTGCTGAAGGTGTCGCAGAACGTGGTGTAGATGATCATGAGGAGGACGGCGCTGCTGATGGCGCCAAACGGAGGCTTTCTTCGGTCCAGGAACTCCCTGAGGAAACCGCGACACACCTGTGTGTCGAGCCGAAGACGTTAGCGAGAACAAAGAGCCCACTGGGGGGGGTGGAGAAGAGAGGAGGGCGGCGTCAAACGTCTTCCTACCTGACCCAGGATCAGGGGGACCACAACGGTCATGAAGAGCTGAGAGAAGATGGAGGTGAAGGGAACGGAGGAGGAAGATCCGAGCTGCAGGGGAGAGGAGAGGATGTCAAGCTGAGATTTCTCCAGACGGGAAAGAAGAGCTTAGACAAGGAGGTAACATCTAGCTGCTCCTTCATCGATGGATTTATTATGGATTTATTAATAATGTAGGTAGAAAAAGTGCCGGGAATGACCTCGTGGATCATTATGATCCACAAACACGACCAGCACTCCAGAAAACTGGAGGATTCTTCGGTTTTATAATGGATGAGATGTAAATCTGTCATCAACTAAAAGATCTGCAAGTTAGTTTAATTCATTTAAAAGTTAAAGCTGATGAGCAGCTCTTTAAGCTCCTTCTACATTAACAGGGATCAGGTTCTGGTTTGCAAACCTTGTTCTTTGCGATGAAGTCTAAGAGCAACGATGCCTCCTACCTCCATCTTAATCTGACAGATCTGTGGGATCAACTGGATGGGTGATCTACCACCGTATGAGACGGGGAGAGGTTTCAAAAGGCAAGGGAGATAAAACCATCCTGTCAGGATGATGAACAGACTCCTGCCAATAAAGTCTGACTAACGATAGCGAACAAACAGGATGCTCTAATAAGGTTTAAAGATATGAAACCTAGAAAAATGGCAGGTAATTAGGGCCCTATAATTTCCGCGATCACGGAATCGCGGAATTGGCAAATTAATGCGGAATCTAGTGCAATTTCTACATTTGAAATTAAATTCTGTTTTTGTGTGGGAGAAGAACGTACGTCAGGGGGAAATGCACACCGGGGGGACGCAAATCTGGGCGGCACAACCCCTCCCTCTCCGTGAAAAAATGGCGACGCGGCTCTCCACAGCTCCGCTTTCAGCGAAAAAGTTGAGAAACACGACACTAAGCCCTGAGTACAGAGCCGAGCAGTTCCCTCGTGATTTTTGCGTGTCAGGTGAGCTATTGTTTTGCAAGTTTTGTCAACATTCCATTGATTGGAAGCGCAAAAATACATACATAAAATGGAAAAACGGAATTTTCAAAAATTAAAACGGGAAGAAAAATGGAATTTGGAAAGAAATTAAACGGAATTTGGGAAAAAATAAAAGGGATTTTATAGGGCCCTAGGTGATGAATGATGAATTAAAGGTGAAACAAAGATTTAAATTGTCTGATTTAGAAAAAAAGATATTTTGACTGCTTAAAATGTTTTGTTTTGAAAATATAGAAAAATATTTTTCTTTAAATCTAAAATATTTTCTTTAAATCTAAAATATTTATTTGAGACAGAATTAAAGTTCAGTTAATACATGCAAGTATGTTATTTTATATTGAGTTTTGTATTATTTCTGTTTCCTTTTAAACCGCGATCGCATCCATTACCTGCATGCTTCACTTCCCAAATAAATCTGAGGCAGAGTTCCTCCTGACTGCTTAAGACACCTGAACCTAACCTTGGGTTTACAGTAATACTGGCACTTTTTCATTTAAAAGAGGTTAATACATATTTAAACTAGTTTTAGTTTTTATTTTATTTTATAAGGCGCCTCGGGAAAACATTTGCTGTGAATAGAAGCAAACTAAGTGGGATAATGAATCTTATAAAATCTTAATAATTCAATTTATTACACAGACAAATCTGTTTGGTTTCAGTGAAGCTCTAAACCCATTGCTCTGATTGACAAAAAAAAAGACATTTATTTTATTACGAAAATTCATCATATTTGTTTTTCTTTCCCTCCCCCAAAAAAATATGCATCTAGAGACGTCCTGATCTGATGTCAGCCGAGGTACAAAAACTGGACTATTTTAACCTGCATCTAAAAGAAAACTGATGTTTCAACTGTTCTCATTTCTATTGCTGTTGACAGTTGTTGATATCCCATCTCGTTAATATCAATCCATACTTAAAGCCCTAATATTGTTATTGTATCACAAATGAACAAGTTGTATCGGGACACCCCTAGATTTATCCAAGTATTTAAATCAAATAATAAAAAAAAGGCTGATTTTCCTTGAGTTATCGCAGATCCAAAACTTTGCAAATTAAACTCATTATTAACTCGTTTAGGCTGAGCTGGATAAAAACCTACGGAAAATTGTTAATTATTTTCAGCAGGAAGAGCTGGATTTAAGAACTTGCTGGGTTTAATTAAATTAACGATAAATGCAAAGGATAATGCAGTGATTTAAAAAGGAGAGAAACTCTATTGCAATTCTAAAAAGACAACTTTAAAAATCATAATTTGCGTGCAATAAATAAAGTCTCCATCAGCTGTGTACACAGAGCCAGAACACCTTCTTCCTGTGTGACTTACAAAGAGCAGCAGCAGCAGCGGGGTCACCACGATCCCCTGCAGCAAAGAACAGAAACCGTTAAACCTTGTCTGCTGAGGCTGCCGGCCCCACCCACAGCACATCCTTTCCTCACCAGGAAGCTCCCGAACGCAGAGTTGAAGATGGCAGCGGCCTGGAGACACAGAGAGCAATCAGTCAGCAGAGGGGAGACGGGGGGAAGCGACAGGCAGACTCACCCAGCGCTCATCTCTGGGGTCAAACCGTGAGGGTCACCTCGTTGCCTCCGACGGCTTTGGTGAGGATAACGGCGGACGACACCGGAGGGGGCATGCAGCTCACCGTCTGTAACCTAGGCAACACCGGAAAGACGAGGAGGGTGAACTGAGGAACAGGAAGAGGAACAAAGAGGATCATCTGCTAAAGAGCTGAAGGTTCTCAGTATGATGCTGGTGAAAATGGAGACTGTTAGTTCCTCCTAATGAATGCTGCATTCAGGTGCTGAAACTCTGAAGATGCATCTTATTCCTTATTTCTGAAAAATTAAATTAAAAAAATTAAGATTAATAAGGTTGCCCAAACCTTTATATATATATATATATATATATCAGTGTACTTAGGGCGCTTCCATGGCTCAGAGCGACATCTGTTCATTCATTTGTTCTTGGATGTGTACATTTAACTAATAAACTAGCTTACTGTGTAAAACCACTGGCTGCAAACACTTAACGCGTAAAATTTTTATTGCTAGTTGTCAAGAAAGTCAGCTCAGAAAGGGGATAATTAAAATAGAAGCTAGTTTTTGAAAGTGATGTATGTAAATTGTCTTTTTTATGATGAAACACAAAAAAAAGATTAATCAGATATGGTAGGAATAAACGTGAGATTATATTCTTAAACCATATTGATTATTGATCATTGATAAAATAATTGACACCAGCATAAGAGACTTAATTTGTAATTTTCCTTGAGCCATGTATCATGTATTTAGAGAAAGCGCTGTGCTCAGATCGGACGAAATAACCCTTCAGACAAAAAAAAAACTACATTGGAAAATGGCAGAAGCAGCATCATGTTGTGGAGATTATTTACCTTAAAGTTAAAAGAATACATTGATGGACGTAAATATGGGCCAGCCCTTGAAGGAGCCATGAGACAGATTCACCTAAACTTAAAGCCTCGGTGTAACGGTTCAAAGCTCAGAACAAAACTCAACATAAAGCCTAAGGGAAGAATGAATTTCATGTTCAGAGTTTTTCTGCATCCAATCTAAATGAGCCCAAAGGTTGCTGTGGATCTGTTTTATCATCTCTTTAGTAATCTCTGAAGAAGAAATCCATCTTAAAACTGCAGCATCAGACTGACCGTTTCACCACTGAGGCCCCAAAGAAAACCCACTGAGCTTCAACCTAAACGTGATCCTCAAGGTTTGGCCCTCACCTCTACATTCTGGCTCCTAAAACAACAACCAGACACACAGAGGGCCCACTGTAAGGACCGTTACTGTGGCTCTTTGTGTGGGATCCTCAGGTACAGTTAGGATCAGAGCCCAACAGGGAGCAGCATTCACAAAAACACTGTACCCTTTGAGCAGCCACTGGTCGATGGCGGTCAGCGCCAGGAACTGTAACAGCAGCCAGATGGCCAGAGGGAAGAAGACCAGCGTGAAGGACTGGACGAAGAGGTGGAGGCGGACATGAAGCAGCGCGCTCCTCAGCTCCTAACGCAGACATGCAGAGAGAGAAAGAGAGTTAGACATGGAGGGGAGGTGTCTGAGCCGCACCTGAAGGCATCACCGCTGGTTCTCACCTCTGTTTTCAGAGACAGGCCGCTGTTGAAGAAGATGAGGGAAACGGCGAAGTAAGCAATGGTTATCTCTGGCTTTAATGGACCTGAAAGGAAGAAAAACATTGACTAGTTCATACTAGTAAGGATATAAGTAAAATCTGATCAACCTGAACTATAAGACTAAAATAGGCTCTTAGATTAGCATGAAATAAGATTATATAGGAGCTACTATGTAAAAAGCATTACAAAGCAGCTTTTTCCCTCTTAAAACCTGAACAACAATGTCAGATAACTGGTTAAGTGGAGAGTGGGTCCTCATAAATGCAGCTCAGCTGATCCCACATCCTGGACTATAATCTGTTTTCACACAAACCATTTTAGATGGAGCGCTTTAATAAACCCAGCTGACATAGAGCCGATTTTCATCTCTTTAACAATCTGTAGACTTTTAGAGTTATTATTGCTAAACAGCTTTCCATCCTGCTTTGGCTATAGCTAAAGATGGGCACAATTTACTGTTTTATGTGGATTTTATTTAAAGGAATCAGGAAAAAGTTATTTATTTATTTATAGGAAAAAAAGGAAAAACTATTTTTAATATTTCTTTCTTGTTATAATAAGGCTCCTTTCTTTATTACTTGTCTGAGCAAAATATTTTCAACATGTAAATAATATAATAGTTTTGATACATGCTAATTAATGCATGATAAAATTCTCAGATAATCATTTTTTATTATTAATCTATATGAGATTGCGACAGGCATCAATGGTTGGAAAGTGTGAACATAAATACTTTAATAGATCGAAATCAGGATTTTCGATCAGCACCTGAAGGCAACACAGCAGCAGGTTATTTTATCTACAGGTGAAGCTAAACAACAGATTAGGATCCTTATCAGGCTGTTTTACTGTTACTGAGATAATCCCTGTGGCACAATAAATAAATTTAAAAAAATCTCTTCAGATTAACTTTGAGTACCTTTGGAGGATTTTCTATTTTAAAGCCAGTAGTTGTTTTTTTCAGGTGTGTTGACACTCCTGCTGAATGCAACGTGTCACTATGATCCTAGATACGAGGAAACAACTCCGAGTATCTCCGAGTTAATTAATTTTACATTCAGCTTAGTTCTTTCAAAGTTATAAATATCTAAAGTAAAAAACTGCAGACTTATCCCAAAGTTCTAATGTCTGAACTCGGAGCCTCACCTCCTTTAACACCGACACTGGGCTGCAGTTTGGCCGACAGGATGACCAGCACTATCCCGATGATGAACCACTCTTTCCGCAGCCTCGCCAGGAGGCCCATGTTTCAGCCTCCGCTCCGGCCACCCCGCCGGCCCTCCTCTCGCTGCAGCCGGTCTCTGGTTTCTATAACCTGCCGCTGCTTTTTTTCCTTCGGGGAGTTCTGGTCTGAAAACAGCAGCGTAGCGAGAGGATCCTCTTCCGGTCACGTGGCCCGCGGCGAGACCGTAACGACCAAAGGAAAGGCGAAGGTAGACATGTTACCGTAATAGCTGTAAAAAACACGCTCAAAACAACGAGGAATACAGCAATACCATCAAAAAATAAAAAGGTACTTTAAAATTGAATTAAAGAACTAATGACTTATTTTGTCATAATATAAATGTCTCATTTCTAAAATTAAACGAAAATAATAGGCCATTTGTGATTGAGTAGTTTTTTTAACCTTTATTTGAAATCCAATTTTGTTTTAATTAAAGTTGAGACACCAGTAAACAAAAGAACAATCACAGTATAGCTTTAATAACATAAATTACGTAAACGAGTTTACTATAAATATTTCTAATAACAGATTACTGTATTATTTATTGGGCAAAATTAATGAAAATAAAATAAACACTAAAAAAAGCAATTAAATGAAAGGATTTTGTTGCAACATAATCTAAGAATATATTTTCATTTGACTTATAAGAGCAGAAAAGAAAAATCAATTAATATTAATATTTGTTAAAATTTATGTAAAATAAAATGATTCTATAAATCTAAATAGGATCATGAAGTGAAATTAAAATAAACTTTTTTTTCATTCATGGTTTATAATGCTAATATATAATTTATAAAACAGATAACTGGACAATTATAGAATACAGTAACAGCCTT
Source organism: Cyprinodon diabolis (assembly GCA_030533445.1). NCBI lineage: Eukaryota > Metazoa > Chordata > Actinopteri > Cyprinodontiformes > Cyprinodontidae > Cyprinodon > Cyprinodon diabolis. The sequence continues at coordinate 38,776,513 of CM060075.1, read as the reverse complement.
AACAATCAAACCAACAAAAAATAAAATCCAGCGTAATTTCCACATTTTTAAAATGAAAAAGGGGATTGACATCTAAACAGAAAGAAAGCCATATAAAGACAATATTTTGAACAAGATCACATCGATTTAAACAAAACATTGTCATCACAAACACTACAGAATAAACATTTATTTATAATGCTGTTTTATTCACATCTGGCACATTTGAGTTGACAGAAAATATTAAAAGCCTTTTGGATCTAAAAACTATTATAAAGCTCTGATTCAATGTAAATCTATTAGAACTGCAGAAACTGAAAATGTGTTGATATATGAAATGTGTGTTGCATAAATAACTTCAGACAATTAATCTGCTGATGAATGCAAAATCCAAAACAGTTTTAAATCCTTTTTAGATGCACATGCAATAAAAATATTGGCATTTAAATTACCATGAGTTGGACAAGATCAGAGGAAAGAAGCAATGAAAAGTAGATTTTCCTGCTTTGTCTTCATCCAAGAAACCAACTGCTGAACTTTCCCGCATAAAGGCAGCAGGACTTTAATCCGCCAAGTCTGGAAACAAGTCCTTGAATCCTCTGGTCTCCTTAGATTTCACCAGTCGCGTCACAGATGCCTGGCTGGGGGGCGATTGCAGCTCAGCTCTATTTTTTTTAATATAAAAGTTTGCACAGGCTTGACCGATTAAGTCCTGAAAGGGATGACAGAAACAAAAACTAATAAGTCCTGAATGAGAAAAAAAATATCTGTACCCTGTTTTGACTTCCTGGTGATCAGAATGTAAAGCACATCTGCTTCCTGTTTGAAGTGGAAGCTAAAACACCTAAAATCTTTCCTCATAGCTACATGAAACCCTTTACAGCACCCTCTTTGTATTTAACCACAAACTCACAGACAATTCAGAGTTTTCCTGTTGCTTGTTAAAGATCCAAGGCTTCAAATATCAAGCTTTAATTCCCCCGACTATAATTCAGTCTCATCTTTAGTGTTAACAAATCATATGTGAAAATCTGTGTGGGTGTATGGCTTCAGATAAAACCTGAAACCAGCATGCGGGAGTGCCTTGTTTTTTTTTTTTTCATGTGAAATCTTTGTGTAAAGTTAAAAGTCTACAAAGGCGCGCTCTCCACAGATAAATGGAGCTTGTGGACGGGCGCCAACATCACCATGCCCGCCTTTCACCAAACACCTGAAATCACTCAGTCGTCACATTGAACTGCCACCATTACTAACAAATTGTGCCCAAAGGAAGGAGGTCTAAACCTTAACGTTTAAATACACAAGTCAGATTCTTGTTTATACCCTTGCAAGATAAAAAAAAACACTATGAAAAGGGATCCAAATGAGCTTTATTTTTGTTTTTTTTAACTAGAAATGATGTTAGAAATGAAGTTTAGAATTCCTTCAAAGCCTGGTTTGTGAACATTCTGGGCTTTTTTCCCCCCAATTGACAAGTTAAAAGTAAAAAGTTGTTAAACCTGAATTAGATTTCCAAAGACCAAGTGGCGAGCTACCTAGCTTGCTCCATATCTTAGATCAGGCATCCTCCAGGGCCGCTGTCCAGGTTTTAGAGGTTTTCTTGCTCCAGCACACACATACAAATCATTCTGGCTTAAACATGTATATAACTGTGTAAATGTAATTTCTATTGAAGAAAAAATCCTGTCTTAAAATCTGTATTTGTTTTTTTTTCAGTTATCTCATGCAGGCCAGTTAGTTATACGTCAGCTTGTACACCTAAATTCAGCCAATCATTTATCAGAGGTCATTTGTCAATCAATTTTTTTTCGATCATAGCATCTTGATTCATGTGTCGCAGCTAATATACGCAACGGTTGAAATAAGAATAATTTACTTTGCTATTGAGTTCTGTCCCAGTGTTCACAGGGATGGACGTCTGTGTCTTCATCAGGCGTAGAGCTAACAGAACTGGCAGCGTTGCGAGGCAAGGGCTCAAACATGTACGGCTGTAAGCCTTCTACACCAAACCAAGCTTCTGCCGCCCTGGCGTCCTCCTCCACAACATCTTCATCCCCGCTTTCCTCCTCTAAATAAAAGATGTATGACGGAGGAGACTCATCCACGACCTCTGACACAAAACTCTCCTCCTCTTGCATGTTTCCTCTGTCCTTAGCGTTTCTTGACAGTGTCGTTTCTAAGTCACCAATTTGATGCTGCTTGGTCCAAATGGAATTTCCCATTGGGAACCTACTAGCACTAAAATGCTAACTGGTTAGCAATATGCTTCCGAGAAACCGGCCTTTTCCCTACGACTTTAAACCTGTATTTAGCCATAAAGTCAAATGCCAAAATCCAGATGGGGTAAAATGTTCAAATGAAACTGCGACATGATGACGAATCGATGATAAAACACGTTTTCTATAAAGAAATTGCAGAAAGAATTCATGTCAGGTCTGTGCAGGAGACACTAGGTGTGGATTTGAACTAACCTGATTAGGAAATTAAGGTCTAGAAGAGAAACACCGGATGTGTGTTGGGTTTTAAGATCTTTGAGTCTACTTCATGTTGTCAGACAGGTTCTGATCAAATGTCTTGATTCTAAAGGTTTGACGGTAAATATGGTACTTTATTAACAGGCTCGTACATTTAAACACATTTCTAATTGGATAGTTTCTTCATCTTAGTAAATAAAATCTTTGTGATTCTGCTATTTTTATTATTTTTGTCTGATATCAAAACTTTTCTGGGGATAAAACGTAAAAAAAGGACCTTTGGAGGAAAAAAACAGGATCTCTCATGAGATCAGCTCACAGATTAAACAAACAGCTGTCATTAGGCGGGAGGTTAAAGAAGACTCACCTTTGCTTTCTGCACTAGAGGTTTGTCTCCTGTGTTAAGTGCAGCTTTGTAACCCTGCTGAAAGAATTCAACCCCCTTCGTAAGCTGATCCTGCAGAAGGAGAACAATGAAATCCTTTTTTAACAAAAGGAAGATAAATTAATCTGTGTGCCAGTTATATGTGTACCATTTTGCTGTAGAGGGTGCCCTGAGTCAAACAGATGTCTGCCAGCTCCCCCTGCAGTCCGTTGCTTCTGCAGATATCTGCTGCCTTCTCCAAGATCTCAAGAGTCTCCTCTATGTTTCCTTCGCTGTCACAAAGATAAAAAAGATGCAGAACTGTTTATCAGCAGGGCAAAATCCTACTCAACATCGCACCCTGGGCAACAGTTCACCTACCTTGGCTAAATACAAGCACTTACAAAAAAATCGTATTTTCCAGACTGTAGAGTGCACCTCACTATAAGCTGCTGATATCTACTGAACTTTCTCCCACTAGAGGTAGGAGATATTGGGAATTCTATATCAATATATCAATATCAATACCGATACTTTTTACATTAAACTTGATTTATCATGGAACTGTTGACCTTTCAGTGTTTCTGTGATTTTTATTTTATTATTACCATTGAATATAAATCGTACCCATAATGTAATGTTAATAGTGTCTTTTTCCGAATCCATGTCTTATATCATATCTTTCAATCCTTATGTAATTTTGTATGTATTGTGTGCACTTGCCTGTTGCTTTTAGATAAATAAAGGATAGACTTAATGTTACACCACTTAAATAACATGTTTTAATGGGATAAATGTACTGGGTTCTTTCAAGGTCTTAATAACACTTTCTGAGTGGGCTACAGTAACATATGACATTTAATCTCTACTTTGAAAGTTAAAGGTATAGTGGAGAATGTTCTTTTTCGGGGTGGATCATCAAAATAATGGTAATTATACCTGTGGTGAGTCTGACATAGTGGAAAAATAGCAAATCTTCATTCGGAAAGTAAGCTTGTATGAGTGATGCAAAGAGCTACTTTTAAACAGAGCGTCCAGAAGAAATGGGCTTGTGTATGCTCTCACATGCGTTTAATAGACTTTCCCTCTTGGGAGCAGATACATGGCTATGCATGTGATGGTGATTGTTTTCCATGTTAATGTGGCGCCCCCATGTGGTCAACAGTCTCACCATTTGTAGGATGTAGATATGATATTTCTAGACTGCTGAATTTTGTGTAAAATGGGTCATTTTATTTATATATATATAAAAATAGTTTAGAGCTGTAAATATACATTTATTTATTTATATTTGTATTTTGTTCTTTTTTTAATGTTTTTATTTACTGTTTTTCAATGCTGCACTTTAAAAAATTAAAATTTCTAGAGCTGTTTAAAACAAAATTTCTTTTTGTATACACTCGTGCATACAAAATGACAAAATAAATCTGTCTAACTCTAACTAACTCTAATTTGTTAGATCACATCCCCCGCGCAGAGGTTCTGCAACCATTGCGCACCTCAAAAAAATCCTGACTACACGTTGGACGGTCGCAAACCCCCACAGATCTCAAGCGGAAGTGCGCAGACAAAAAGCAGCTGTGATTGGTCCTTGTTATGCCTTTCCGGCTGTCCGTGTGGTCGTCCTTCTCGATTTGGTGCCGGGGCGCACCATTTAAAAAAAATCGAGGAACAACTACAATGGACAACTACGACGAAAGGTTAATCGGGGAGGTTTGGAAGTACAATTACTTGTAAAATTCCTCAGAAACATTATATAAATAAATATATCCTATTCGATGTCTAGCAACTCTAGATCCATCCCCATGAACGTCTTGCAGACGCGCCATTGTTGTTCATGAAAATGAACACTCCCGCCGGCGATGCTGAAGTTCTTGTGTCGCAAATTCTCGAATAGGCTCCGCCTTGTGCTTTGGCGGGAAACTGCTGTGCTTCCCTAGAAATTCCAGACCGACGGTGCAGAAGCATACATGCAAAACTGGATCGTGACCAGACCCAATCGACATTTGATGTGAGCGGTTGCAGAAGTCTAATCTGCCCTTGACGATGCGATCACACCGAATCCAAACGAAACCTGAATTAATTGTTATCCTAATGTAAAGGTGTGTTCAGGAGAGATCTGTGTGAGGGACATGTTTCTGGTGTTGTGAATAGTGAGAACTGACTGAATATGGAAAAAAAAGACGCTTTGAATCATGCGGTAGACTCAAAAAAATCAAGATAGATTGAACTTTTCTGTCAATCTGTATCATGTTAACATATGTGGTTGTGATGTGGGGAGAAGTGCAGTGGAGATGTTTTTCATTCAAAAACTCGCCTGAAGTTGATCCATCCTCTGCTGTGGGACACCAAGGTCTGATACACCTATAGTTAAAACTCACACATGATCCAATTACCAGATTTTAACAAATTGTTCCTTGACATTAGGCCTGGCAGAGGCACGCAGTGTGTCTGCAGCCTCTGGTGTCTATTCTGCTCTCATCTTCTTCCCATGCTCAACTTTCTTCTTCCAATGAGGAATGGCTCCCATTTCTTGTCTCTTTCTTTGTTTTTCTGTCTTCAGTTTAATACCTCCAGACTTTTTCAGTCTGATCCTGAAGTTGTCAATAGTCACTGCTGCCACCCTCTGGTTTAGGAAGGAACTGCTTATTCTGTCAAATATCCCTATCTCACAATGTTAGAGAATCAATAAAAATATCCTGTATCTAGGCTATGATTATGATTATGAGCAAAATGAAGATGACGTCCAGTTCGCTGATGTTTTTTCTTTTTAATGACAGAGGTAAAATATCTCTGGGTTTAATGGGACATCCATGCTGTAGACTTGATCTTCCTCACAAAAACAACTAATTAAAAAAAGCTGCATCAACCTGAAAGAATGATTATGTGGACAGACACACAGCTGTCTGACAGACAGACAGCTTCACCAGGACTACAATGAAGTTGCAGTCCTGGTGAAGCTGTCTGTTTGTTGAACTCGTCCTCCTGCACTCTCTACTGGGTGTTTTGTGCTCAAAACGAACTGGTCTTAATGGAAGCAATCAAATCATATTTTCATCCTCACAGTATGATGCAGCTGCCACCATGTTTTACCTTGAGTTGGATCCCTGACCTGAAAGTTTAAGCTCTGTCTTAAAAGACCTCAATAAACCTTTCTAGATGTTTTCTGTTGGTGTTTGGTGATGAGGGAACGCCTCTACCTTTCTAAGGACTTGGCTGTGGCCTTGTAGGTCTTCACCTGTCCTTCTAAATCCTGCATCATGTTGAAGTTCTTCATGCAGCGGCTGAAGACCTGTAAAACGCAGCGAACATATAGCCGATATCACATAGGCTACTGTCCAAACAGGCCGAAAAACAAGACGAATATTTAAACAAATCTTTTTGTTGTGTGAAGTTTAGTTCAATAAATACTGATCTTTTTCTCCTGATGATGCGTACCTGCCTGGCTGCAGGATGATCTCCTATCCGCTGTAGCAGCAGTCCTTGTCTGAGGAGCACCTCCGCCTCAGCCAGCTTGTCTTTAACTGAAACAAACATGAACAACTACATCTTTCACACACTCACAGGTTTTTGCTTCTTTTTTAAAAATCAGAAAAACATAAAAGTTTTCAAATAATAACTAAAAGCCCATCCGGTCAACATGTTAACCATCTCTGGTTGCTTCTCGTTCAAGGAATATTTTATATTTCATGTGGAGGATTTCCAATTTTATAAAATGGATTGAAAAACGAAACCCTTAATAAGTGCTTAAAGATTCTCAGCACAGCTTCCTCAAAGGGCTTCATGAAACATTTTTTAAATACTGAAGCCACCCACTTCTAATTCTCACTATGAGTTTGCCGCTCTGATTCAGAGCCTCCTTTCAGGAGCATGGAGACGTCTCTCCTTACATGAACTAAGTGCAGAAGATGTGAAAAAGGTGATCAATAAACTGGAGGAAATATTTTTGAGAAGCTAGCTTCAATCTAGCTGCTGAGGTTATGGGCCAGGGAAGCTGGACTCTCTGAATAAAAGCAGTGAGGTGCTATGATTCCTTTATCTCACTGGATAAATCTTGATGCCAACTGTAGAATTACTGGAATAGCAGCAGGGCATTTCTGTGATCTTTAATAAAACTCCTACATCTCCTCCTACGAACCCTCTGTGACAACTTTGAAGCCTCGGTCCAGCAGCCTCTTGGCTGTGTTGTAGTTAGCTGCTGCGAGGGAAGCGTCAGCCAGCAAACAGTAGATTCTTCCCAGGTGTGTGCAGGCCCAGAGCTTCATAGGCCGACCGTCCGAGTCCAGCCAGCCTCCTTCCTCCGCCTGTTCCAGGCTCTTCTCCGCCTGCAGCCTGGACTCCTCCAGATCACCTGCAGTGCAGGACACGACCTCCTAAAAGTGCTGTGTTTCCACACCTACAGATGTTTGGGCATGATGCCTACCTTGCTGCAGGTAAATCTCAGCCATGCGCAGTCTGGCCTCTGTAGCCAGTTTGGATCTTCCTCCGTGCTCCTTGTTAGCACAGCTTTGGTAGAAATAAAAACTGAGCCACAGATCCTTCTGACTGAAGAAGTAGTGACCTAAATGCAGACGTTCCTCACAGGATAGCTTCCACAAGCCTGCACACAAAAAAGAACTGAAACTAAAAACAGAGGACTCTGAAGTCAAAAGTCTTCCAACTGTCATTTTATCAGTCTAATATTTAGGAAATCTTAATATTCAACGTTTATCTCCGGATGAAAATGGTCTTCCGCCCTTAATAAATCCAGGAGACAGCAGAGCTTACTACCTTCTCTTTCCGCCTTCTCCGCTCGGCTCAGGTAGAAGACCATGGTCTCCAGTTTTTCCCGCTGTTCCTCCAGAGGCGGATCCTTCAGCATGGTTGAAAACGGCCGAGCGTTTTTTCTCTGATCCTGATCTAAGCGCAACAGCGTGATGAGCTCTTCGAACGACCTGAAACTCAAAGTTAGGTTAGTCGTTGTGATCGAATAAGCGGGAGTAACAGCAGAGCCGTGAAGCCGTCGTACTTGTAGTTGCATTCTTTCAGCATCTCCACACAGACCAGCTGCTTTGGGCTGCTTTCTAACCTGAAATAAAAATCAAGCATTATCGTTAGGATGCAGATTAGAATAGCATTGCTGTCCTTGTTTTGCTCTTATCACTAAAACAGCAGAGTTAATGTTGCCATTAAGTTGTTTTTTTATCCCACAGAAACAACAGTGGGCTCCTATTAGCAGCAATAGCTTCTGTTTGTTCTGTGAAGCCCATAGAAAGTTCTCCAGGATCAGTCTATTTCTGTGTCTGGTCAATAAAGGATCTAAATTAGCTATTAACTCTCTGTCCCTTCCCTTCTTGTCTGTGTTTAATTGAGTCTCTGTCCCTCATGAAGTCATTGAAGAAGCTATTTCTGCCATCACTTTGTGTCCTTACCAAATGACATCATATCATGAATTGACAAGTAATGATTTTTATTGAACTACAATATAACTGCAATGTAACAAAATGCAATTGTAAATGGTAGAGGCTCCCAATTTTGGCCATAAAATGCCCAATCCCAAACCGGTCCCTAAGCACTGACCCCTCAGCATTAAGTGCTGTCCCAAACCACTTAGTGGGTAGGGCGAGTGGAACGTTCAGCCCTTAAATAGCGAGTCTGCGTAAGTGCAGGCTCGCTGGAATTCGGCAGCAGGTGTAACGGCGGATTGATGACTGAGGAAACGCCTGCATTTAAATGTAAGTTCCACTAATTTGCTGCATCTTCACCACACTGATGAAAAATCACATGTTAGGTAAAAAAAAAAAAATAATTATTGCTAAGTTAGTGGTTTGGGATTCAGATTATATTTAAGCAGAGCAACATTTTCTATCTCTACTCGTTTCGGTGGCAGTAGTCCACTTAAAGGTGGTTTGCTTTCACACAGAATGATGGAGAAAGTTGCAGCTATGTGTCTCCTCTTCCCTCCAGCAGAAAAGGAAAGTAGAAGTTTCTATGGCAACACAGATATCCCCCCACCCTGTGAATGTCTGTAGCTCTGATGCGCAGGTCGCAAGGATCACTGTTATGGGCCCATTTGCATCTTTTCCGAAACTCCTTTCAGCCTCATGTTACTTGTGCTATATGAAGCTGCTATATCTTTTAAATCTGTGAAGGGGACAGGTAGAAGTTTAATTTCTACAAATATTATTATTCTAGACACTGTTGCAACCATCCCCACTCTCCCCCACTTCAAATGAGATGTTTGAGCGACTCCTCTAATCCACTATCTTCCAAAGCTGCTCACTGGGCTGACATGAAATCAAAAACGTGCGCATTTATAAAGCAGGGGCGTAGCTAGATGGGGGGCCAGGGGTAGCCATGGCCACCCTTAGCCAATCATTGGCCACCCTTGTGGCCACCCCTACCACTTATTTCCCTCTCATACAGATGGTGGCAAATGTAATACTATCAAGTGGAATATTCAAAACATTTTAATTTTTCATATATTACCAATTACTTGACAACAAAAACACGTGATTGATTATGCACATCTATATACTAACATTAAAGATAATAAGTACAGAATTCAAGCAGAAATAGATTTTGTGTTTCATGGGGTAAAGAGAAAAGTCATCTAGGAGTCTTCAGTGAAATCATAGGTAAATGAATATTTTAATAAAAAGATTTTAAATGATCAATTTATGTAGATATTTGTTTTTGTAAATATCAACTTATGCAGAACGATTACTGATAAAAGTAGGTAAGTAATGAGAATGGAAAACATGTTCGCCCAAAACTCAAACCTGAAAGAATTTTATCCACTATATATTTTATTTAGAAATCACAGATGTTTGAATATATTTGTCTAATTGTTAGCAAAGGCTGTGGGAAAATATAGTTTGTCTTTATTTAGAAAATATGGATGTTTTGCTCATTAATCTTCCTGTTGGAACAGTGTAGATTGACCGTGAGGTTTTGGTGCCTATCTGCTTTCGGCCACCCCTCAGTCTACATTGGTTATTGCCCGGCCAACCTTATAAAAATTTTCTGGCTATGTCTCTGTTACAAAGTTAAATTAAACTATTACCAAGAGGACCTTCCCTTTTATTATTATGATTAAAGACGTATCTTTTTCTTTTTCCTTACTTGTGATTTTTCTGTCAGCATGACGAAGATATGCTGGTGAAGGTTCTCAGTCATCCAGGTCAGAGTCATTCCACGAAAGGAAAATTAAAAACAATCCACTGGACTTTGTTTCCAAGTTTGAAGACGTTTCGCTTCCCATCTAAGAAGCTTTTTCAATTATTGATGTCAGAAATAGCATTGAGTTCGAGGTTTTATAAAGTAGCCCAAGAAAGCCTTGTTTTTGTTTTGAAAACGTGCAAATTAGAACAGACGAAGGGGTCTTCCCCTTTGCAATGAAGGTCGTTTGGCTTCCGGTTTCAGCTTTCAAAAACCTACAATGCAGCAAGTGAGTTAATCCATTCCCGCTATCATTGCAGGCCACGCCCCCTGTACAGGAGAGCAGAAGACCTTGTCTATTCAGCCAGGCAAACAATCCTCTTTAACGACCCCCCTTCCCGACACTTAGACGGGTATGGGGCATTGCAGTCTAACAAAAGTGGCAATAAAAGTCCAGGTTCATTCAAATCCATTTTCCTTTTGGTCAGTCATGAATCTAAAAACAGTATTAATGTGAGAACTCCTGCTTTCCTGATGAGTTAGAAGACAGCTTTTACTTTGGAGCTGTGGGAGTTTTACATAGATATATAACATCCTGCATGTTTGCTTTTATCAGACAGATCTTCCTGGCTTTATCAGTCAGCTTTGATAGCTGTAGCTGTAAAAACTCAGTTGTTTTAGATGGACTTTACTTCATATTACACATTTCAAAGTCACAAATTAATGTTATTTTAGGGTCCTAGAAGAAAATCAGGAGGAGCAGAGTCTAACATTGAAATCAAACCACATATATAGAGTCGACCTACCTACTTTGATTAAAACAGCTCATAATAAAGCCACTGATTTCATGGGTTTACTCTGAGATCAATAACCTTCTTCTGATGAAATGTAGTCAGCGCTATTTCATACCTGGACATGAACGGTTCATCAGTTAGCTGTTCCTCAGCACAGGTCTTCTCTGTTTTTTTCATCCTGCTGACAGACAAATAAAAAAAGATTTTAATTAATATCTGAGTCAAGATGCTTTAACTTATTGGATGGAGGCATCAAACCCAACAGGTCTTTAATGATTTCTCTCTGAATCCATCTTACTGGTAGATACAGGATCTATTTTTTATTAAACGATACAAAATAGTCTATAAAAATATTGATCTTGTATGAATAGTTTTTTCCCTAATATTTTTCCTTTAAATGAAAAAATCTATTCAGTGGGAAGCTTTATTAGCAGTGACAGACTTAGCATACAGGCAAAGTGGGAAACCGCAACCAGCAAAGGGCCCCACCTGTGAGGGACCCTACTAGCTGGGATATTTATGCATGTTTGAAATTAATTAATTAGGATTTAGCATCTAAACTGTGACAAAAATAGTGACTCAAAACTTCTTTGCTCCTTTTTCCATATACCTGAATGGGTCGATTTAATTCTTCCTATCAGTAAAACATCCAGACATACAGTCTGGAGCAGCGGGACACATCAGAGAATAGAGAGATATATAGAGAGAATTCCCTCGTGTAAAGTAGAGCACCACTTGGGACAATTCAGCAATGCAACCGTTAAGGCTGCATGTCCATTGAATGACAGCTACCTCTAGACCAACATGTATATTTGGTTTTGATTGCTGAATTATCTAGATCTAATTCTTCAGCTGTGGAGGCCAGAAGATTGGCTACAGTAAAGATGCTCTTTGAACACTGTGACAGCTCCACAGCATCTCTCACACTCAGGAGGAGGGCCCGCTGACTAAAACTAGCCCAGGGCCCTGAAATAGCTAAGTCCGCCACTGTTCATTAGAGTACAGATGTTATTCTCAGGGGGTAATATTAAATCAAAGAATATCGTTTATATTTAAACAGTAGTATCACTCTAAATCAGGCTTTTTTTAGTTAGATAGAATACCAAAAACCAAAATAAATATGGTTAAAGTTCGCGTTGCTAACTGAAGTTAGCAGGACTTAAAAAAACAGCTAATAGTGGCAAACGGCAGCTTTAGTTGAATGTTATTAGAGCCTACGTCTACTGTGACCGTGGTTTATACAAACCTGAGCATTTCTTCAGGCCAAAAGGATTTTTTCTGAGCTTAATTACTGAGAAAACGCAGAGAAATACAAACAGAGTAACGAGCTAACTGCTTGGTTACACTGTTACCATGGCGACAGGGTGACGCGGCCGCGTTCCAACACTAGTAGCTCCTGAGTGTGTTTGTTACTGGCCTGGTCCTATTATTTCAAATCAACTGACATTAAAAGCCAGGATTAACTTATATATTTTTGAAACTGCTTTCCATCTACTGCAATTACTGTTGAAATGTAACTTTTTGCCTTAATAGATTTCTTCTCATATTCTCAGTTATTCTATGGGACGCTATATGTAATATGTTTTCAGATAAATAAAGAAAGAAGGGGAATATAATCGGTATATAATATAAAAACACGTCATGGGAACGTATTTTCAAAGCAAAAAGGGGGAAAAAATGAATGAGTTCAACACAATTGTAGTTATATTCGCACTTATATTTGCAGTGGCCAATTTTACCCACCAGAGGGCAATGTTGATCACTAGAACAAATTACTGTTAGGGCAATTCAAGTTTATTTGTATAGCACAATTGAGTACAAGGACAATTCAAAGTACTTTACGCTAGTTAAACATTTAAATAAAGGAAAAATAAAACCAGAATAGTGATTATTAGGCTCGTACTACCGTTGGACCGAAACTATTGATACCTCAGTTAACAGCTTAACTTCAACAGTCAAAGGCAGTTATAAACAAAAGGGTTTTAGCTTTCACTTAAAAGAACTCAGGCTTTCAGCTCTTTTCCAGTCTTCTGGGACTTTGTTCCAGATAAGTGGAGCATTGGAACTAAATGTTGCTTCTACATGTTTGGTTCTAGTTTTGGATGGACAGAGTACAGGTGCTGGTCATAAAATTAGAATATCATGAAAAAGTAGATTGATTTCAGTAATTCCATTTAAAAAGTGAAACTTGTATATTATATTCATACATTACATACAAACTCATATATTTCAGATGTTTATTTTGTTTAATTTTGATGATTACAAATGACAACAAATGAAAATCTCAAATTCATCATATCAGAAAATTAGAATATTGTGAAAAGGTTCAAAATTGATGGCCCCTGGTGCCACACTCTAATCAGCTAATTAACTCAAACCACCTGCAAAAGCCTTTAAATGGTCTTTCAGTCTAGTTCTATAGGCTACACAATCATGGGGAAGACTGCTGACTTGACAGTTGTCCAAAAGACGACCATCGACACCTTGCACAAGGAGGGCAAGACACAAAAGGTCATCGCTAAAGAGGCTGGCTGTTCACAGAGCTCAGTGTCCAAGCACATTAATAGAGAGGCGAAGGGAAGGAAAAGATGTGGTCGAAAAAAGTGTACAAGCAAGAGAGATAACCGCACCCTGGAGAGGATTGTGAAACAAAACCCATTCAAAAATGTGGGGGAGATTCACAAAGAGTGGACTGCAGCTGGAGTGAGTGCTTCAAGAACCACCACACACAGACGTATGAAAGACATGGGTTTCTGCTGTCGCATTCCTTGTGTCAAGCCACTCTTGAACCACAGACAGCGTCAGAAGCGTCTTGCCTGGGCTGCTGGTGAGTGGTCCAAAGTCATGTTCTCTGATGAAAGTAAATTTTGCATTTCCTTTGGAAATCAAGGTCCCAGAGTCTGGAGGAAAAGAAGAGAGGCACTTCATCCACGTTGCTTGAAGTCCAGTGTAAAGTTTCCACAGTCAGTGATGGTTTGGGGTGCCATGTCATCTGCTGGTGTTGGTCCATTGTGTTTTCTGAGGTCCAGGGTCAACGCAGCCACATACCAGGAAGTTTTAGAGCACTTCATGCTTCCTGCAGCTGACCAACTTTTTGGAGATGCAGATTTCATTTTCCAACAGGACTTGGCACCTGCACACAGTGCCAAAGCTACCAGTACCTGGTTGAAGGACCATGGTATCCCTGTTCTTAATTGGCCAGCAAACTCTCCTGACCTTAACCCCATAGAAAATCTATGGGGTATTGTGAAGAAGAAGATGCAATACACCAGACCCAACAATTCAGAAGAGCTAAAAGCCACTATTAGAGCAACCTGGGCTATCATAACACCTGAGCAGTGCCACAGACTGATCGACTCCATGCCACGCCGCATTGCTGCAGTAATACAGGCCAAAGGAGGCCCAACTAAATACTGAGTGCTGTACATGCTCATACTTTTCATGTTCATACTTTTCAGTTGGCCAACATTTCTATAAATCCTTTGTTTTTATTGGTCTTCAGTAATATTCTAATTTTCTGATATGATGAATTTGAGATTTTCATTTGTTGTCATTTGTAATCATCAAAATTAAACAAAATAAACATCTGAAATATATGAGTTTGTATGTAATGTATGAATATAATATACAAGTTTCACTTTTTAAATGGAATTACTGAAATCAATCTACTTTTTCATGATATTCTAATTTTATGACCAGCACCTGTAGACTGGAACTAGGAGACCCGAGGGGTCTGGGAAAGTTGTGTCAACATTGTTAACAGCAGTAGATTAAACAGTTCAATTAAAATGTATTTGTTTGATCAATAATACTTTCTCATTTGTTTAGATAGATAGATACGTAGAAAGATGAATAGATAGATACATAGAAAGATAGATGGATATGTAGACACGTAGATAGATATATTCATAGATAGATATGATTTAATCATCTCACGCATGCCCTCTACGATTTACAAGGAACTCAGAGGGTCATTTCGGGGTTGGCATGACATGTTGGTCGTGTTGCTGTTAGCATAAACAAAACGTGTTGCACAATGCTTGCACACTGTTGCACTTTTATCCACAACTTTCTTTCCGCCGTCATCGTAGATCACTCTAAATGCAAAGTGGTCCCATACAGCAGACCTATAAAGTGCTGCTGACACGTCTTCCAACTCCTGTTATTTCCCACTCGCCATTCCCACACAATTCTCCACAACAACTGTTTTTTTCCCCTGCTACACCCGGCTACGCTGCTTCGCTTCTTCTTCTTGTTTACTACTGGTGGTTGGCTTTGGTCGCAGTACCGCCACCTTCTGCTCTGGAGTGTTAACGCTTCACCTATGAGAAAAAGGAGCAGCGCATGAACCGAACGAAACACAGGCGAACCAGATAGATATAGATAGATAGATAGATAGATAGATAGATAGATAGATAGATAGATAGATAGATTACATAGTCACTATTTTGACTGAGATTTGTTAAAAACATTTTTCAGAGATCAATGACAAAAGAGCTCAAAAAGGAAAAAAATAGCAGCTTTCATACAAGAAAGCGAAAAAAATAATTGTTAGCATGGTTGTTGCAAAGGTGTCAGTTTGTAAACATCTTATTCCTGGGAATATAATCAATGAAGCACTGTTCATTTTCATCCCTTCTAAATCTTATCATTTATTATCATTCATATAGCCAGGGAAGTGTTATCCTGCTGATGACGCTTCGTAAACATTTATCTGATGATCTCTTTTGAGCTCTAAAGATGAAAAGCTTTATTCAAAGCAGATGTTTAAAATTATTATTTGTGCAAGATTAATAAAGAAAAAAATTCCCAGTTAGGAGGTACATCTACCTCTAATAAGATAACCACCTAGCATAAACGGCTTGTCAAAATGTCTGTGAACACCACAGTATTTTTACAGACTTTTAAAAAATATGTCCAAAATCTTTATATTGCAATTATATACCCAATACATGGTTAATCCACTATATATGTATCCCACATACACAGTGTTTCAAAACACCTTAATGGTCCCACATCTGCATGAACAACCCCAGCGGGGTCCTGTTTTGTAGAGACCAGATGTTGGAACTTTCTATCAAACTCCACCACAGCTAGATGGAAACTCAGTCAGAGTGTGACGGCTCTCTCTTTGTGGTCGCCATGGCTGCTCAACGTCTCCCATGCATGGAGATGTTGATAAAGTCCCACATTCTGGGTGGAAAACTGTTTCCTGAGTGAGCGTCTGGCTTTGATATGCTCCATGACTCCGGTTTGTTTGTTCTTGTTGTTCTAATTAGTTTCAAGAGTAATTTGTTCATTAACCAGGCTGCACTTTAAAGAGACCAGTGAGAATTAAACCATAATTCTCCCACTAGAAAAGACTAATAGTATGGAAACGGCACCACACACAGGCTATAACTTCTAGCATAAAGCATTTAGCCATAATTGTCACAGTATATCCTTTCATCTCTGTAATAGAGTTGAGGAAATAGAGCAATAAAACAAATTTAATGATAGAAACGTATTTCCCCTTTTCCTATTGAAACCTTTTGCTCTAACAGAGATAACAGGCATTACTGGGACATCTTCCAGGTCCTTTTTCTTAAGCTGGTTAAAAAAGAACCAATGACAATGAGTTTAAAAAAACATCATTCATATTTGAATTATTACAAAACTAAGCAATTAGCAAACATATGTATTGTCCAGAGATTATGTCCACAACTGGTTTTAAGGACATTCAGTCAAAACACTACTTAAAGAAACCACTGCCTGCTCTATAGAAAGAAATAATTTATCAAAAAGAAATGAGTCTCTGCAAACCCAGCTCTACTTCCACATTTGGAAGACTTTTTTAAATTATATTACATACATTTTATACATAAATTTTATATCTGTTTTCTTCTGTTGCATTATAGTAATTTAAAATATCACAAAAAATGTTTCCCCTAATTCAATTAATAAAGTGAAAGCAATGTATTTTATAGCTACAATAAACACAAGTTGATATATTAAAAAGAAGAAGAAAAAAAGTAACCCCCTTAATTTTGTATGATATATTAAGTTAGGTCCATAGAAAGTTCTTCTAAACAGCACCTCCTCAGTCTGGGAGGGTTATTTTAGTTTGTAATAACATGGAAGATCATTACATTAAAAAAAACAACCTAGGGTTGAAATATTTTTTTGTCCACAAGAATTTGGTAAAATTGGTTCCTTATATCGACACTAAATGACTGTTCAGCACATATAGATACACTTATAAATGAAAGGCAGCAATTTGATGCAAGACTTGAAGTCTGAATTGTACCTAGGCTTCATCAACCCCCAAATTTAGTGAGTTATGCTGAAGTAAAATCAACAAATTGTTTTTATTTTTAATTCTTATTTTGACTGTCTAATGAAAGCGATCACAAAATGCATAGAATGCTAAGAAATATGTTGCCTTTGGTTTGTTGATTCTAACTTTCAAGATCCTTAGAGTAGAGAATTCATCTCAAAACTATTTTGAAATGCCCATATACTGCCACCTAGTGGCCATAAATATTGAAGCCTCTGGTTTAATGTAGGAAACTGCAGTTCTTTTCATTAACACCAAAGGATTTTTACAAAAACAAACCTGAGATCCTGAGCTATCTCTATTGTTATGCTGCTATAGGCTTAGACTGCTGGAGGACATAGTATCCCATTTTCATCATTTTGCTTCATTCTATCT
Source organism: Cyprinodon diabolis (assembly GCA_030533445.1). Taxonomy (NCBI): domain Eukaryota; kingdom Metazoa; phylum Chordata; class Actinopteri; order Cyprinodontiformes; family Cyprinodontidae; genus Cyprinodon; species Cyprinodon diabolis. The sequence goes on along the minus strand of CM060075.1, from coordinate 38,759,071 downwards.
CTATTCTCCCATTCTGCAGTATTTGTTAGTTCAATCTCTAACTTTATGCTCTATGTGCTTTTATCATCTGGTCTGTTCCTGTTTGGCTGTAATACCATCCTGGAGAGAAATATCAGCTGTGTTCAATTAACACCTTTATTTATATATGTTGGAGCATTGCTTGTTTTTTTAATGTATTCATGTTTCTTTGACTGTGACTAACTGTATGTGCTCTCTATCATCCTTTGACATCCTCTGTCTACCTTGCTATGTTTTTCCTAGCCTGGACCACCTGTTGAGCTGGCTGACAGTTACCTTTTGTATCTCTGCTTCTTTCCGTATGTCTGCTTCTGTCTCCTTGAACCCCAGTCAGCCTCAGCAGATGGGTCTGGTTCTACTGGAGGTTCCTTCCTGTTAAAAGGGAGTTTTTCTCTCCACTGTCGCTACAAGCATCCTTGGTGTGAGGGATTGCTGTTGAGTCAATGAGCTGATGCAATCAGCTAGTTTTCCTTAGATACAAAAATTTGAACCAATCTGTGAACTGGCGCTATATCAATAAATAAACTGAATTGAATTGAGATAATTTAAGCCCTGCTAACATCCTTTTATTTTCCAGACAAATGGGGTTTGTGTTTATACCATAAAAAAAAACAAACAATGGCTATGTAATTCAGTAATGAGCAAGACACGCATACCAAGAGAATAGGTCAGATAAATAAAAATCCTTTCTAATAAGGTGTTTAAGTTTGGCCTCTAAAAAAATAATCAAACATGTTTTTATGCCAGAGATTCATAATCTTTCTGCATGATTCAAGTCACGTAGGATCTCATCTGCCTATCTCTTTATCTATAGTAGTAAATAAACAAAACACAAACTCACACACAGCTGCACCACATATCTCCACTGACACTCAGTGACGAAGATAACGCAGCGCTTTGTCCAAGCAAATTTAGACCACGGCTATCCAGGGTCAAAGGTCAGACAGGAGTGAACTAAACTCGTTCATGCCGACTGGATGACTGGTTCACATGCGCTGCAGATGTGGAAACTCAACATGCACCGCACATGTTGCAACCAAAAAAGTGTTCCAGTTAGGGATTAACAGGAGCTGCGTTCCGCTATCAGATGTTGAAATCCCTTTGGCACAAAAGCTCATTTGAAACGTCAATTAAAAGTTCTTGCATCTCCATTTAGCAGTAAGAATAATAATCTGCTACATCAGAGAGTCAAACCTGTGGGAGTGAGATTTCCAAACGTGTTGATATTAACTATTCTAAATGTAAACATTTTAGTCGCTTTTAATTGTTTTGGAAGAACAAATTAAATGTTTTTTTTATTAATAAAGTTGGGCCAAAGTGAGTTACAGCATGATTAATTAAGTAAAAGATAATTTGTAAGCAGCTGGAAAATGTCTTAAGTACAGACTTAGCTAAAGCACAAAACAGATATAGTTTGATAACAGTAACAGTAAGTCAATAGATTGTTTTAGTAGCTTATAAAACCCTATGATATAAAAGCTTTATTTCAAAGCTCTGCAAAAACTTATCCATGCAAAGTGTTATTCAACATCAAAGTAACAGAAGAGTCTTTAAAAAAAGTATGAGAAGGGCCAATGTGAGTTAAGAGTGTTTGGTCTGTTTTCAGAAGATAGGTCTGCCCTTTGTTGGTGCAATAAATCCTCCATAATCTGATAGCTGTTGGTGTCTTGCTGTCTAGAGAAGAAGAAAAAAAAGCTATGTGGCTATTAAAATACCTAATATCCTGATTTTTATTAAATATGTGTGAGAAAATATAGAAGTGATTGCATTTGTGGAGATTATTACCACTCATGAATCAGTATATCATGTTGTCTATAAGGGAGCTGGAGATCATCCAAACTTGTATAAAAGCAATAGAGACTATTTGGTCAGATTGTTTTAGTTTAGTCCATTACCCAAATTAAGCTAGGTTACTTTGACATTCTTATCAACAACAACTGTCAAATGTGTATTAGTAGAATAACTGTTAGACTAAATCTCCACAAAAGACACTTTTTTTAAGATTAAGAAGACATCAATTTGTCCTCACCTGCCCTCAGATCTTAAAGGAAAGAAGTAATTAATCTTTTTCTGTCACCTTGGCAAGTCTTATGCTACGTTCAGACTGCAAGCAGCAAAGGCAGCAGAAGCAGCTAGTTTACATGCAAAGTCAATGGTTGACGCCCATCAAGGCTCAGCAAAAGGATCCCGCATATGCAGCAGGTGCTTGAGTTAAAAAAATTGAACTTTTACTGCTTAACGCCCCACATCAACCAATCGGAGAAGCTGATCTGGGGGCTGGCAGGGAGACAGACACAGTACTGCTGATGCAGATCACTATGATCACTTTTCTAAAACTGTTTATTAACATCTAATTTAACTGAAAATGCCAAAATCTGCGGGGAAAGCATGTTCGCTTTTATTATCCTGGTGCCTGCAGGATTATGTATATGAAAACGCCTTCCAGCCATCGTGGCAAATAGGCGACCGGGCAAGAGGCTGCGGTTGAACCGGAATCCTAGTGACAGCGCACCACCAGGGTACGGGGGTCTGAGCTACTCCGGCAGAAATAATATTTGAATGCAGGATGGTAATCTGGATGAACTGAATGCACAGATTAAGTTTTCAGGTGGAGTTTCTCACTTAAAAACATACTAAAACTACTTTTTACCCACTGATCACAGCATATATAGCTGCCATTGTTACAGGCATATAAAGGATAGGGTAGCTCTGCCCGACGCGCATCAGATCCACTTTACCACCGCGCAGCTGGAGCAGGAAAGATGTTTCAGCCGCTCGTCAGAACTAAACTTGTATCAAAAATGAAGCAGCACACGCGTTTTTGCTGCTCTTGCTGCTTGCGGTCTGAACGTAGCACTAGTCTGTAGTAGAACGCATTACTTGCCTTCAAGATTGAGAATGACTGTTTTTTACTTTTGGCAGAGGTGGAAAGAGTACTAAAAAATTGTAATTGAGTAAAAGTATCTTTACTTTGCCTAAATTCTACTCAGAGTAAAAGTAAAATTACCCATCTCAAAATGTACTCAAGTAAAAGTACAAAATTACTTCATTTAAAATGTAATTTGAGTAAAAGTTACTTAGTTACTTTGAGTTATTTAATGCAAAAAAAGGATGAGTCATGAATCGAATTGAGCACAAGGTGTTTCAATCGATTTCAAGGCGTATTTCAGTGGACATCCACACTTGCAAAAGATCAGCAGGGCTAAAGAACATACTTCCTCACAGCACAAGGACAGTCACAACCTGAACCATAAAGTGCAAACAATTTTCAATCCTACTGTCCAACAGACAACACCATGATAACTAACTTAGCGCCACATTTTTTCGTAAATTGGATGTTGATGTTTTAAAAGCCGAAAGCTCTGTTTTGCTGGGCAGGCACACACATTGTTCCCTTTTGTGCATTTGAAAACAAATAATCCGTCCAAATATGGCCAAGGGTCTTTCTGGCTTTCGTCTCCAGAATATGTTTCCTCTTCAGGCCTTTCCTCATCCATACTCCCTAAATTGTGATTAGCAACTGCCATCTTCCAAAGCGCAGCACTGTATTATGAGATCCATTTAATTTTTTCACCATCAGTATTTTTTTTTTTACTCAGTAACGTGAGGGGGTTTTAAATGTAGCAAAGTAAAACTACTTAGGTTAAAATTTACTTGAGTAAAAGTAAAAATTGCATATTTCAAAAACTACTCAGAAAATTACAAATTACTCATACAAAGTATTCAATTACAGTAACTTGAGTAAATGTAATTTATTACTTTCCACCCCTGACTTTTGGCTACTTTAGGCCGCAAAAGGAAATGTAAGATAACAGCAAATATAGTAAATTAAGCTAAATTAAGTAATGAAGTCATAAAAGATTTGATTCTAATGAAATGGGTACAGTGTTGTCCGAGTGACGTTGCCATATTGTGACGTCCTAAGCAGGGGCAGGGCCAAAGCAGATCTGACCACACAAGTAGATGTGGGACCTAAACTGGAACATCATTTGTATCAAACCATTGTTGCAGAGCATTGGCCAAACACAATCCTAAATATCTTCTGGGATTTTTAAGGGATCTTCGTCCTCTGCAACAGAATCCTGCACATACATGGCGTTATTGCATGAGACAAGGTGAGTCTTCACCATGTTATCCACGTCAAAGTGGTTCAGAATCAAACAAAAGTGGTTTCCTTCTATAATCTCCTTCCCTCAACCTAACAGAGGAGTTCTTCACTTCATGATTATGGGAGGTTTATGTCCAGCAACCCTACACCAGGGAACATCTAACATGCCATGGAACTGGCAGTAATAAAACAAACCTCGATGCATGCCATGCGTGGAGTCAGCATACCGGGAAATATTTCACACGCTGCCTTGCTAAGGAGAATGTGGCCTGTGATATAGATGAGGTCCTGAGGCCTGACCCAGCATGCCAGCATGATGCCATAGAGTATATACTACATATGTTCATTTTCTATATTATTTCAAATAAATCTTTTACTTAAGGTTATAAGTAAGGGTTTTACTTTAGAAAGGGATTTTATTTGTGCATGATAAATGTTGTTTCAGTGTCTTAAAGATCTGATTGTATACCTTTTTTTCTGCTAAGTGGTATTTTTTACTTTGATTACGTAAGGGTCTCATTTGCCAATGTTTGTTTTAATAGTGCTATTTAAAGATGTAACACTGTAGTTTGTTTTTTTAGGAAGAGTCCGAGGTTTAATGAAAACAGTTTAAAAATAATAGAGATTCAAAAATGTGTTGTGGCAAAAATGTGTTGTGACATTTTGAATTGAGAAAGCTTCCTGGATGGGAAGCAAAATGTCTTCAAACTTTGAAACAACGCCCAGAAGATTGTTTTTAATTTTCTTTTTTTTAATGTTTTAATAGAGATTCAAAAATGTGTTGTGGCAATTTGGAAAATATAGTCTTCTAACTTTCTTTTAAGAACAATTTTCCTTTTAAAATCATTAATGTTTTGTAAAGAAAATATGTCACTTATGCAATGGTTAACGCAACTAAGAAACGTTTGGTAGCATTTTTATATGCTTTAAATCACAATCTTATCAAGATTTGTCGATTCCTCTTCAAAGCATCCAAAAGATAATTGTTATAATAGAGCGCTGGTGAAGATTCTCAGTCATCCAGGTTATATTCATTCCAAAAAAAAAGAAAATTAAAAACAATCTACTGGACTTTGTTTCGAACTCAACGCTATTTCTGACATTTTGAATTGAAAAAGCTTCCTGGATGGGAAGCGAAACGTCTTCAAACTTGGAAACAAAATCCAGTAGATTAGTAGTTTTTTATTTTCTTTTTTGGGAATGTTTTAATAGAGATTCAAAGATGGGAAAATATAGTATTTCTTTACAAAACCAACTTATGTTTTGTAAAGAAAATAGGTCACTTATGTAATGGTTAACTCAACTAACAAAGGTATGGTAGCATTTTTACTTGCTTTAAATCACATTCTTATCAAAATTTGTCAATTCCCCTTCAAAGCAGACAAAACTTATGTGCATCTTTCAAAGAGTTTCCCTAAACACTATAAAAACCGAGATAAAAAAGAAAGCCTCAAATAAGCTGACTTTATATGGCATCAGTTGTGTTCAAACAAACCCTAACCCAATAATAAAGTTAACAACTTTGATTTCCAGCAAACTGCCAGTCCAGGCTTTTGGTTTGTATTGGACAGTAAAATTTCAGAGTGTTTACAAGATGCTCCGTCATAACCAAGTGAAACAGATGAGAAAAATGAGAAGGAAACAACTGGGAGGAGGTGAAGTGCGGCAACAAAGGAGGAGAGGGGAAGTTGAAATGGCAGCTGATGAGAGATGACTGCGCAGAGAAAGGAGGAGGGGACGAAAGGAGGAGAGAACAGTGAATAGGGGGTGATTACAAACCAGAACCTAACAGACTAGATTAGCCTTGTCACAGCCTAGAACGGCACGTCTTTGGATATCACAAGCCTGAAGGGAATATATCTACAATACAGAATAAAAGAGCACAGACAGGTAAGCTTTTACTTTTCTCTTTAGTAGCTATCAGCTTTTAACCTTTCTTTTTTTTAGCTGTATTTTATTAGATACAGACTTTAAAAACTATACATTTAATCAGATATTAATCTATTTACCTGCTGACCTTCAAAAAGGGAAAAATGTACAAATCCAGATGGTTATTTTTATATATGGCAAAGTTTTGTGAATTATAGGAAGCAAAATATCCTTTCAAAATATAACCTTTTAGCCAATTATTGGGGTTATGAAGCTTTAAAAAACTGAACTAAACATTTAGCTACCAGTGTTGTAGTCAAATTAGAAAAAAGGAAATAAGAAATTTAAATACAGTTTTTGGTTTGGTTTTAAGAAACTAGAACCATTTCATTAACAAAATGTTTAATATGACAGCATTTGGCTCATTTTATTATGAAGTCAGTAACTTTTTCTTTGTTTTATCAAGAAACTGCTTTTGATTTATTGTATTTGTTAAGGTTGAAGTGTGTAGATCACATCTTTATAAGTTTATCACACACAGAATAAGAAATCTTAAACTTCGGAAACATAAAAAACTTCAACTATATATATATCTTCATATTTCCTGCACCTACTTCATTCCTAACACTCTTTATATATCCTTAATGCAAATATTTAAGACACACATCACTAAGCTAAAGTTCACATGACAGCTAACTTGCGAAATTTACAAGTTTTTCTCTTCCGTAATAATCTGTCTCTATTCATTTGGTCTATATGCTGCTTATTTTTAAGTAAGTTTACTACAGAAAATCATCTGAATATAACAGTAAAAACTTTCGCGCTCAAAATATTTCTATGAAAAAGTATCTCTATACTTGCTTTAAATAAACAGATTTTCCCAAAGACAAGTAAACCCTCACTTTTGCATTAATGTAATGTTAATGTATAGCAGTTTTAAAGTCATTTTCAGTAATCATAAACAACATATAAATTTATAACTATTCTAATAATGCTTTATGACTCAATAGAAGTTATTTTTTCTAAATTACTTTTCTTTCACCACGTTTTTTTCTTTTGGTGCAACAATAGAAACCTACATCACAGTCTTTTTAAGCTTTCTGGACTTTCAAGTTACATAAATTCTTAGCTCTGAACATGAATTTATGCTTTAAATCTAAACAATTTAGATTTGAAACTCAATTGTACATCTTCCTCTTACTATTTTGTCATAGTGAGATTTTAAAGATTAGAAACAAAGAATATTGAGGTTTTTGTTGAAGCAACGTTGTGCAGCATTTAGCCACTGGGGGTGCTAGACCTGTAACTTCCAGCTTTAGCACCCCAAGAGGTCACTGGAAACACTGCATTGTCTATAACTGAACAATTAAACCTCAGTGTTTTGGAATCTGGTAGCAGGACCTTTTGGAACAGCAGATTAAGAAGTTACTTGTAAAGACAAGGCCACATTTACCTCTCTAGATTAAATCCCTAAACAACCAAAATATCTGATTAGGTCGCATCACTCCTTCAGTGACAGATCCAACCCTGTCAAGTTACACAGGGGAGTTTTTCGAAAGGGCAAAACTTATACATTGTTGCTTTGATATGTTCTCCATCAGGGGTGGATTTAGGAAATTTGGGGCCCTGGGCAATACAGGCATGGGGCCCTATGAATTGATGAGAAAACACATAAAGCAGACCCATTGCACAGATACAGAAATATTATAGACATACATTATTTTTTTCTACCCTCTGTCCCTCTCTTCTTAACCTTTTCCTTGCTGTTTTCCTGTCTATGTTTTATTATGTCCTCTTTCCTTTTCATGTTGGCAATGTACTCAGCTGACTTTTAATGCAAACTTAGCTGATTGCTCCTTCCTGTGTTTCCAAAAAGACAAAAGTAAATAACACAATCCTTCTTTTCACTGTAGACAAGCCATGATCTAATAATAGCTGCATGAATCATTACAGGGACAAGATAGGGGAGAACAGGAGTTGGGGCTACCAATCTACTTGCTCTGGCAAGCAGAGTTCGCTGCTTTTTTATGGTGTTGCCAAAGTCTCCAGTAGCAGAAAAAAGCAGCTAGATTTGGCACTAGGCGCTTTTTTCAAATAAAAGTCCTAGAGGGGTCTGAAAAGTCACTAAATATTGTGACAAAAGCGCTAAGATGGCAACACTTCTCTTTGCATCGTTTGTTTTAAAATGATTTGCTGCTGTCTGTTTGGGCCTTTCTGAACATATGCAGCAAATAGACTGATGAGACACACTTGATATTATAAGCATTCTGATAGCATTTTAGCGGAAGCGTTTTTATCAAAAACATAATAAACACAAATAAAGAATAGTTGTAATAACCATTCATGTAAAATGAGTTTTATTGGGCTCCCAGGAACTTGGGGCCCTAAGCAACTGCCATTGTTTTGCCTAATGGTAAATCTGCCCCTCATCTTCATACTTGTGCCACCTGAAGCTAACCCTTTTTTGTTTTTCTCTTTTCTGCAGATTGTCTCCAAACAATACAGTGATCTGGTAACTCACGACTCCCATGCTGAATCGCTTAAAGAACCTTATTAAATCTTCGAGCACCACTTATCCACAAGGAGCTTCAATAAAAGGTCCTTCTGGCAACTGAATATTCAGCACTTCAAAGTGTCGGTTTCCAAGTAAATCTTTATTCTTCAATGACTTTCTCAGCCTCTACCTCAAAGTTCAAGATGGCTTCTGGACTCCAGGCTTTAGATTCAGTAATGGGTTTAAGGGCTAAACTCCCTTTCAGAGTGGAACCAGGAAAACCTTCTATGCGGACCATGTTCACCTTGATGCTGTTTATCTGGTGTTTCCTGTTTGTCTCCCATGTTGGCTGCCAAAGTAACTTCACACCTCAGCCTCTTCAGTCAGAAGTGGGGATATCTGAACTGCCCAACAACGACCCCCCTCCTCGACTGGCCGCAGTCCATCGTACTTCAAACACAGAGACGCATATCTCACAAGAGACTGTTAATAAACCGCCAATCTCGTTGGACTCTGAAGAAGGAAAACTGAAGGCTTTGAACAAACCTAAGCCCAAACTTGATAAAAAACCTCTACCGCCCATATCATCCTCCAACTCATCAAAGACCCAAACGCCCCCCTCCTGCCAGCAGAAAACCTCAATAAAAAGTGCTTTCAAATATGTTAACACAGTGCTGTCCTGCTTGATCTTTGCTGTTGGGATCATTGGAAACGCCACCCTGCTGAGGATTATCTACCAAAATAAAAGCATGAGGAATGGACCCAACGCCTTAATAGCCAGCCTCGCCCTGGGAGACCTCATATACATCGCCATAGACATCCCAATCAATGTCTACAAGGTAGAGTTCTTCATGTATTTAAGCCTTTTGCTTAATTGGTTATTTCCAAACAACCTAATTTGGTTGTATCGAATCAGGAAGAACTTTCTGGCTGTAGCTCCTTGTGTTGAGAGTCTCTGTCAGGAGGTTGAGTGTTATGCTGATAAGAGCACAAAAATACCCCTTTGATTGTGATAACACACCCCACACACACTTCCTTCAGATAGATCACAAAGACTCCCTGGTATCATGTTAATCTCCTGATGACTCGTTGCTTTTTTCTTCTGTGCAGCTCCTGGCCATGCAGTGGCCCTTCGCAGACAGCCTCTTTGGTCTTTTCCTCTGCAAGCTGTTTCCATTCCTGCAGAAAGCTTCAGTCGGCATCACCGTCCTCAACCTGTGTGCTCTCAGTGTGGACAGGTAAAGTTGTACTTGCAAATTTAAGCAAAAAGCATAGTTTTATAGATGGTGCTAAAACTATGTAAAAGAGACTGTAGAAAACATGCTTGCAAGATCAACCATTAAAGATTTTGGGAATAATGCTGCTATTTCTTAACCTTAGCAGTCTATGAAAAGTAATAAACAAACATCTGGATCTTGTTGGGGCTTATTCTCTTTAAGATATCTATAAAGCTGTTTTAAATGGATCTACACTGGTTTGAGGCTTTTTTACTCCAAGCCCAAAAGGGAGGAGAGATTTTAATGCCTCAAAACAGAGGCTCCTGTGAAAGGACTTGGTTTATTGTAAAACAGCTGCAGCACAGAAAAGACAGAAAAAGATTTGAGCAGATGGCGTTTCTGTCTCTTGAGCCGCAGAATTGGATAGTTTTTAGTTTTGCTTTGTGAACCCTTCATAAATCCTCAGGCAGGTTAGCTTGTTGAGGGAGTGTTGTAATCATAGACCTATTACAGTAGACACAGCATCACCCAATCCAACACAGCTTAGAGCTCTATGCTGCTCAACCATATAGTTGCCTTCCTGTTGTGAGAATATTGGGTTGTTATGTTGAAGGCATTCAACACTGCAAAAATGATCTAGAAATAAGTCAAAATTTCTTAAATGAAGTTTTTTTTTACCCTTAATCTGAGTAGGTAAATAAGATGATCTGCAAGTGGAATGAGTATTTTTACTCTTGAAATAAGATAATTAGATAATACAAATTAATTTGAAATAAGACAATGCACATTTTTTTCTTATTTTAAATGTAAATTGTCTTGTTTCATTGGCAAAGTGTCTCACTTACCTACTCAATTCAAGAAAAAAATTCATTTATTTTAAGAAAAAATTACTCATTTAGATTTTTTCCAGTGAAGGAGCTGACCTGATCTTTAATCATAAAAGTCCTTAGCGAAAAGTGTTTTAAACTAAAGCAACCAAGACTAACTTTACCCTTAATCCATGTTTGCTACCACAAACGAATAGTTTAAGCGACATATTTACGTTAACATTTTCCCTTCCCTTATGGCCTTTAATTTGACAAAGCAAAAATCCATTTAGTCATTTAGAACTATAATGAAATTAATTTGTACTGCATCTGAATGGTGAGACATTGAGACAGGAAAAATAAAAAACATGGAAAAGTTTAGCAATTAGGAAGGAGATGGGTTCCATGCCACAGAAAAGAAATGGATTTCAGTAACAATGAAACCTCTCATACAGGAAAAGGTTTTTACTTTAAAACAACTGGCCTTCTCCAGTGACGAGCTGCAATTGGACAAATTTTGCATTTGTCCAATTGTGATCTACAATAAGGACCAAAATTTTTGAACATATGCCCTTTGGTCTAATTAAACTTGAAAAGTTTGGCCATGGTGGCTGCATTTTTTAGGAAAAATGAGGGAAGCCTACATGCCTAAGGAACCTAACTGGTAAGCCTGGTGGTAGGAGCATCCTTTGTTGGGGAATCTAAAGGAGTAAACTAGACTACACGGGAAATAAAACACATGAAATAACTAAAAACTTAACCACCACAGATTCAACTAATATGGGAAAACCTTTTAAACCTAAACACTGTCGGTTGAGCTTAAATTTGTTTCATTGATGCATAATTTAACTTTGTTTGCAGGTATCGTGCCGTGGCGTCCTGGTCCCGGATTCAGGGCAACGGCGTTCCCACGGTAACGGCGATAGAGATCGCTGTAATCTGGTTGCTGTCCATTGTCCTCGCCGTGCCGGAGGCCGTAGGCTTCACCATACACACCTTCGAACGCCATAACATCACCTTTAGGACCTGCATCCTGCAGCCCCAGACTCCCTTCATGACTGTGAGTTCTCACAGGTTGGAGCTGATAGTGTGTTCATGTGTGGGAGGGCGTTTATATGTGAGGTCCACATGTGTGTGGCAGGGTGAGTGCGTAGATAGACATCTGTGGCGGCTGACTGCAGCTTCTGTAGTCATTTATACATAAACACACGTTTCGAAGAAACTTTAAACATTTATTTCTGCATCTAAATAAACAAGCTACCTCACTAAAAAGGATAATTGTGGAAAAAAGAGCAAACTCATGCCATTAAGTCTGAGATTTTCCCAAAAGACTGCAAATCAAGTTGATTTTCAATTTCTATAATCCTGTAGAAGAGCTCCATGGTGGGTAATCATGAATACTTTAGGGTGGAGGGGTTTAGGCCCAGCTCCACAGGACGATGCTTCGTCTCCAGCAGTCTGGTCCACTTCCATGTCCTCTTTGTTGTTGTGTTTCTGGGCGAGGTCTCATTGACTCCGATAGTTTAGAGCTACATTTCCTGTTTATGTCTCCAGGTCATGACTGGAACGAAACATGCTCTGAACAGGCACTTAAATCTGAACCCAGGTCAGCTGATTTACAGTCAACCATTAGGCGGAAAACTTTCCCCGCTGCTATTTAAACCCAAACTGATGGAAGAGTTAAAACAAACAACTCTTAATCAATAAATCACCTAAATAATATCGTACAAAAAAACATGTTGTGGAGGAATATCATTACAAAATGGTTGTGAGTAAAATAGATATACATCATGGTGAGGAGGTCGAAGCAGGATATCTTGCTCAGCCACTGTTCTCCATTGACACAATAAGCTTCAGTTTTTAAGCTAAGCATCTGGAACTTCGCTTGTTAACATCCTGCAGCACTGAGTCAGATTTATATCCTTGTACTAAATGAAATTTTCCACCTGTCATGACAAGGCTAATAGGATAAACCTGGAGCTGAAGCTGCTTCCACACAAAAATGGTCTATCTGTGAAATGAGTTTTAAAAATGGAATTGCATCAATCCCATATGAGTTTTTAATTAGGTTTAAGCTGCACCATGTATGTCTTCTTATTGTTTGTTGGATTATCTACCTGACCCGCCGCTGTTCTAGTGGAGTTCACTGAAAATAGTCTATTTCTTGACCTCTGACCTGGCTTTGAAGCTCAGTCCTCAACGTTTTAAAAAGGTTAAGTTCCTTGCTGGCTTTATCCATTACAAACCACTTTACTTTTTTAGTTTTGTTTTGGGATATTTTACCCAATGGTCAAGCTCTGACCTAAACTGAAACCATTAAAATAAAAATGAATTGGTCAGAGTCATTAAGATGAACCCAGCCAGCAATGAGACTTAATTTGCTCATAAACTAAAAGCTGCTGAAGCACCAGCGTCAGTTTCCACCCTAAAGCCAATTTATTATCACATACTAGTTAATGGGAAGGACAGAAAGGAGCTCCACTAACGCTCACTGACATTAGCAGCTTGTGAACAGACAAACCATTTTTTGTCCAGCAAAGTTTGGATCAATTCAATTGAATTCAGTTAATTTATATAGTGCCAATTTACAACACAAGTCATCTCTTTACAGTTCAACCAGATCATACAGTCAAACTGATTCAAAATTTTCTATCTAAGGAAAACCTGTTGATTGCATTGACTCAAATACAATCCCTCACACTAAGCATGCTTGTAGCGACAGTGGAGAGGAAAAACTCCCTTTTAACAGGAAGAAACCTCCAGCAGAACCAGGCTCAGTGTGAGCGGCCATCTGCCATGGCCGACTGGGGATCTCCTTTTAGATTTATGTTTAGTTTTATACTGTAGACAGAATTCATTAAAGTTAGTTTGAAACAAATTTCTTTTTTTTTTATTCTGAATTGTTTTGATTACTCTGTTAAATTTTAAACCCGCCCATTAATGTAGACGATGAGGAACACACAAGAGCGGCAGGGAAGATGTTTTGTTGTTGTTCAAATGTCTGGTGTGAGGATGTGAGCTTGGGAAAAAGATTTTTTAACTAAAATGTTTTGGCCTTCCATGTTTCAAAACCAAAATTTCCCCTAAAGCCATGGATGGCAATGGCTAGTGTTTCACATCAGCAGTTTTAATCATTTTTTAGGGCTTTTGTTTTAGCTTTAAGATATATATATATTTTTTATATTCTGTCTTTTTTTGCTGGAAATAAAAAAAACAACATACATTTTTCCAAGTAATCAGTATACGAAACACCAGCTGTTGCAGCCTACGGCCTTCAGAGAAATTTTGGTTTTGGAACATGGAAGGCCGCTACAGATGGTAATAAGTTAAGAATTGAGGATAAAGCTCTAAACCCAATCAGTGCTTTAATTGTCATCTCTGAAAACCAGTTCACATAGATGGTGGGATGGTACATTTCTAAAAGATTATGTGATTATTTCACCCTAAAGACAGGAAAGTTAAGCTACCAATGAACTTTCATGAACTCGTATATAAACTTCTGACAGGATCTAGAGCAAAGCTCCTGTAATGATGCAGGTTATCTATTTAGTTGTTTGTTTTTCCTCATGAATTTGTCTCATAGCTCCTTCAATAAATCTGCTAACATTTTTTATCTTAGATGTTTTTTCTCTTGGTTTAGTAAATTTCAAATATTTATTATCTTTTGGACCAAAGAAGATGAAAACAGGGGAGGGATGGGGTTGGGGGGGCTGAGAGGTGCCTATCTCCAGCAGCCCTGATTGAAATCTAATCAGAGAAATTAGGCAGGAAAAAGATCCTCCTTAGAAGTCAGCAAACATCCGGCAGGATTAGGGAATTAGCAGGAATTCATCTCTATAACCCAGTTAGCAATGCGACAATCAATCAGACATGGAGGCAACCGAATCGCTTCAGGTAAATGTTACATTTAGAAATGTTTTGTTGTGGCTGAATAAGACATTTCAAGCTGGATGATCATCTGAATATTTCTGTTTCAGTTCTACAGGGATGCCAAGGACTGGTGGCTGTTTGGCTTCTACTTCTGCGTCCCTCTGGCCTGCTCAGCTGTTTTCTACGGCCTCATGACCTGTGAGATGCTGAGGCATCAGAAGGGACACCTGAGAATCTCGCTGAGTGAACACCTCAAACAGGTTTGCATATAAAATATCCTTAAACCAAAAGGGAAGACAACATTTTAACAGATTTATTTAAAATGCATCCTAAAACCCTTCTAAACCATTATTTAATTTTTAATTTGTAACACAAATCAAATTCTAAAATTTGGAATTTGGCGCAATATTTTATGGATCAGTATTACAGAATCGGAAATACTTTAATAATCCCAGAGGGAAATTGCTTTTGTTACACGCTCCAGTTACAGTTTATATATATATATATATATATATATATATATATATATATATATATATACACACATCCAACTACACAAGATAATAAAGATAAAAATAAAACATAAAATATATACACATATAGCTCTTCTGTATATATATGTATGTATATATATATATATATGCATATGTAAAACTAAATCCAAGTAAATGTCAATTACAGGGGTGGCGGGGTCTGAATCACTTGAGGGAGGCGTTATAGAGGTTAATGACCACAGGTAGGAATGATTTCCTGTGGCGCTCTGTGATGCATCTGGGTAGCAGGAGTCTTCTGCTGAAGGAGCTCGTCTGCTGGACCAGTGTGTCATGGTGAGGATGTGAGTCATTGTCCAAGATGGACTGAAACCTGGACAGCATCCTCCTCTCTGACACGCTCGTCAGAGTGTCCAGCTGCTCCACCACAACATCACCGGCCCTCTTGATCAGTTTGTTCAGTCTGTTGTTTTCAGCGACCCTCAGCCCACTGCCCCAGCATGTGACAGCGAAGAAGAGCGTGCTAGCAACAACTAACTCATAAAACATCTTCAGCATCGCCCCACAGATGTTAAAGGACTTCAGCCTCCTCAGGAAGAATAGTCGGCTTTGGCCCTTTTTGTAGACCGCCTCAGTGTTTCTAGTCCAGTCCAACTTATTGTAAAAGTACACTTTATATACCGTGGTCCCCTACAATTCCTTTTTAAACATCAATTTTTGAACTAAAATATTCTTTCTGCCATGATTTATGGACATTAAGATCTAAAGAGAAGCATCATCTCCTGGTCAGACCATGTAATTCAGTGAAAGGGTGGAGTCACACAATTCATAGCAACAGAAACAAGAAGGAACTAATACTAATTAACTGCAGCACTGAATTCAGGTTTTCACAAATAAGCTTCATAAATTTGGGAGTTTTTATAGGATAAATCTAATCTAAAAAAATTGATCTACTTTTTTAATCAGTTTGTAAAAATAGTGGATTTAGTGACAAACAATGGAAAATAGCTGCCATAGACTGTAATTGGTTTAACTTTTCTATTTTTAGCAAACAAACTGGTGAAGAATATATAAAACTAATGGTCGATGGTTAGAATGGTTGTCAATATATACTTTTTTCCCCAATGTAAAAGTCTCATTGAAGTTAAAGGTCTCATGCCTGTGTAAAAGTTAAAGTTTCTTTTCCAAAACTTTCCACAAGTTTGACCTTTTAACTTTCAAAATGCCGTCCCTGACTCTATGTACAAGATCATCATAATAATTTAACTTAACCCATCCCCTTGGGAAGCAGTGGGCTGCCATTGTGTGGCGCCCCGGGGAGCAGTGTGGGGTTAAGGGTCTTGCTCAGGGACCCAGAACTAGTAGGTCTTGTAGGGGATAGAACTGGGTACTTGCAACATCCTCAGAGCACAAGCGTCCTGCTCTAACCCACTAGGCCAACGCTCCCAAAGATGTAAAATACAACTGAAAACCTTAATTGTTTATTATATATTTTCAAACACAGAGGAAGAAACTCATCATAAAGGCAAATAGCATCTATTTTATCCTCTAATAGAATCTAATAGCAGAATGAATCCTAAAATTAATCCCTGAAATTTGATCTAAAGGAGGTAATAAAAATACACCTAGAGTCAAATGTTTTTATGCTTAGATAATGCATGATTGCATTAGATTTGAATCGCACTTTACATCAGATTCTTAAAGACGAGTGATTTTTGCAACACATAGTTTTATAGGGGAAAAAATTACCACCTGCTGAAAGCTGGTTATGGTTTTAAGGCAGCAATGGAAAAAGACCTGCTTTCATTACGATTCTCATTTACTCTCTGCAGCGCCGTGAAGTGGCTAAAGCCGTATTCTGTCTGGTGGTGATCTTCGCACTCTGCTGGTTTCCGCTTCACCTGAGTCGACTTCTAAAGAAAACCGTCTACAAACCGCATGATGTTCACCGCTGCGAACTCTTGAAGTCGGTGCAAAGCTTAAAGCAAATATTGAGCCATTTCTCATTCTCTGGTTCTATTTTCAAAGCCTCTCTTCTGTTGGTTGCAGCCTGCTGCTGGTGCTCGACTACTTCAGCATCAACATGGCGACCATAAACTCCTGTATCAATCCCATCATCCTCTTCTTTGTCTCTAAGAAGTTCAAGAACTGCTTTAAGGTAAGACATCTCGGTGCTTTGTGTGTGACCACAGTGGTCATCGGGTCCTGAGAGACAGATTTCAAACTGTGGGTTTTTACGATGTTTTGAGATAGCAGCTATCAGCGGGACAGTAGGGAGTCGATTGACACAGATGGGTCGCGACCCGTGATAAACAGTTTGTGGGAAGAATGCTTGTTTAGAGGGACACTCCTCTCAGTTGTGACATGTTTACTATCTTGTTCTTTTTATATTTTATGAGAATATTCGGAGAACTATTTCTCTCTCTAAGCCCCATACTGTTTGTTTCAAATAAAAACAACAATTACGCAATTCATTTAGCAGTTAACGTTAACAGGATTGTTGTTTCTGACAAATAAGGAACCAGATTAAACTAAAGTGAGCTGACACATTATTTTGAGATCTGTAGACAAATGCAAAGATTGAAAAAAAAGGGTCAATTTGATGTAAATAAATGCAGTCCAGTGCCCACAGCATAATACTGCCACCATCATGTTTCACCTTGGAATAAAGTGCAATATTAGTTTTCCACCATGCATGTCGTTATTCAAGTAAGTCAAACTGTTTTACTTTGTGCTGAACTGAGAGCACAGCTGGCTAGATCGACGGGTAAGTCAGTCATCCTGCAAACGGGAAGCCTGGGTTTGGATCCCAGCTGGGAGGAATGAGCTGCCTGCTTTCTGGTTCTGATTTTAAGCCCTACTCCCTTAGCCTGACACTCTGGCTCTCTGAGCAAGACCCTTAACTGCTCCCTGGGCGCCGCACAGAGAGTTGATTTTGTTACTTGGTGCTTGTGACAGTGTAATGACAATAAAAATGTTGGAAAAAAAACAAACTTCTCCCACATGTTAGAATAGACATAATGTCAGCGAAATGTTCCACCTGAGCTGCAGATCTCTACAGCTCCTCCAGAGTTATAGTGAGGGTCTTGGCTGTTCTGATTAAAGCCCATCTCATCCATCAAGTCAGCGTTCATTGAAAATTTAAACAATAATAGGAAATAGAACAATCTTTTAAATGGGTTTCATTATATGATTGTTCATTTCAATCTGAAGCTGGTTAAATTTTCCTAAAGAATGACATTCCTAAACAGGTTCATTTTTTTTTTTGATTAATGGATATTTTCCTTAGAACAAATTTAAAATGTTAGTGCCTTGTATTCCTGAATTATTGTTCCATATTGTAAAAAAAAAATGCTTTTAAAAGGGAGAGATGGGGACTACAGACTTATTTCCAGTTTGGCTGCTGAAAAACATAAAATATAAAATCACCTTAAATGAAAAAGATATTAGAATAACTTCCTCGTTTTCAACACATGATGAATAATATTTGAAACAGTCAGATTTTCCAACCTTTCCTCATTATAAATGACATTTCTCCAACTCTTTAGGTTTTTATTCCATTAAAATTACATCACAATTTTAACATATTCTTTAAAAATAACAAGATAAAGGTTTATTGGAATGCCTTTTAATGAGGGTCCTATTTATTATTTAGGGTAAAATAAGTGATAAATTATTTCTTTATATGTAAAATCCTGTTGGTTCCAGTCGATGAGATGTTATAGTTTTTTTCTGGCAACAGGAATGGATTAAATAAATGCATTTTTTGGTGTCAGCGTGACCCCCTGCAGCAGCTTCTCCATCAGGGTTTATCTTCATTCTGATGGTAATTATTTCCAGCTCTGGACGTGGCGTTCTCAGCCTGTCTGTCTGTGGAAGCGGCCGTATCGGCTGATTTCGCCTTATGTGGCTCTCGAAGAGCATCCAGAACTTTGTTAAAAATTTCAGGCATGTCATCCAGGTTATCTTGCCTCGGCCTTGGAGATTAGAAATTCATTAGGTCAAAAGAGGTGAAGTCTTGTTTCCTGGAAATGAAGCTGTCATATAAAAAAGCTGACATCACAAATATGGGAATGAAAATGGGATTCTGTCAAGATACGATCTGCTTTAAAAGGAAATGTCTACAGTGAATTCAGACATATTTTGGAAATGAATTTAACTGAAAACCAAAAGATGGTTGTAAATTGTCTTATCTCTGCGAGCCTCTCTCCTTAACTCCCACTACAAACTCCAGCGTTGGTAAAAATGCTTCAGCCGGTTATTATTCTGCACCTAGACTGCTATGGGAACAGATTAATGGTACAAGACATACATTCACATAATTTGGATTTAAACATCACTGAGAGAGACATGGACATTAAACTATAATAGATTTATCAGTCTTGGTTACATAATGGAGATCGTTTAATGTTGCCTGTTTCTGTTCGTATCTAATTATCTGAATTTCTTCTTAACTGGCTAAAAAGAAAAATTATAATTATCTGAAAGGGGACTAAAGATGATGCGTTTAATCAAAGGGTAGCGGATCAATATACTGTTACTGATACATCCGTTATTGAATTAATGGTCCTATTGGTAGAATATGTTCAGAAAGTTACAGAAGAGGCAAAATCTAATTTCCTATAGAAACCAAAACTCTTTTTATTTACCTTTTCTGAATAAATAGATCAGTACGGAAGAGAATTACAGCCACTGAAAAAAAAGAAAAGAAAATGTTAACTGATTTTTCACCTTTTATTTCTTTAAATTTTATTTCAGTTTAATATGGGAAAAAAGTCAGACTTTTTTTCCCATATTAAACAGAAATAAAATTTAGAAATTAGTTAACTTTTTTTTTATTTTTTCAGTGGCCCAAATCCTCTTCCATAGATCAGTCACTCCTATCTCAAACTAATTCATTTCTGCAGTTACTTTTGTTAAATTATATGCAGATGATATTGACAATTTCAACAAAAGGTTTAATTTACAAACATCCTTTCATATTTTTAAAAGGAAAAACATAATTTAAATTTTATTCAGCACTTTAATCAGACTTAACTCACCCCTTTTTTTTCTATTATTTCGTTCTCTTGTAAAATCTTAGTTGTTCTTCAAGCTTATACAATGGTTTTTCAAAGAGTTGAAAGTATTTGGACTTTTTTCCAGAGCTTTTTCAAACTGAATCATTTTATTGTTATTAAGCCTCTTGATGAGAAGTTTTCTGAATGCAAAAGATGAACTGGGTTTAGTTACAGTGTAATATCCAAATGAGCAAAGAAGTTGCCTCCAAATATAGATGTCCATATCATTTTAGACATTTTTTAAGGTCAGTTTTGTCTTTTTTGTAGAAATAATTTAGCAACTGGGCCTTTTTCAGCCTGTCTAGCCTTAACTTAAATGTTGATTAGCATTTTTAACCCATTTGATCAATCCCAACCCGCTCTTGTCCACATTTGTACATCAATAGATAGCTTTAAAGAGATATCTGTTCATCTCTCTTTTTCCAAGATATTTTACTCAGAGGTGTAGCTCTAAATTTTTACTTTTGCAATGTGCTGCCTGTATCCTCTTATAACTAATTAGTTTTAAAGTACTTCACCTTTGTCTAAGATCAAGACAATTTTTAACAACTATAAGAAAATATAGCAACCTTAAGGTGAAATGTCCCAATAAAAAAATCTGAATTTTGCCCATAAAGTCTTTGCTTTAATTCTAAAAGTGCTTTTCTGTCTCTCTATATTTTCCCACAGTCCTGCCTGTGTTGCTGGTGTTACCATGGCTCCCTCTCCAACAGCATGCAGCCCCTCCATCACGGCACCAGCCAGCAGTACAAACACACCGACCACTGAACCTCCACCGGAAGGACGTTCAGCAGCCTGTCCAGCAGAAATGTATTCACTTCTAATATGTGCACATGACCTGTACAGCTCTGACAGCTCTCTTTTGAGGTTGGGAGACCTCTAAATATCACAGGATATGAGATTTAAAACAGAATTTAAGCTTTCAGTTTGTAAAGAGTTGGTGGTTTAAGCCCTGGTTCTGGCTTTCAATGTCATTATCAAACATTCTGTTGGTCAAAGTGACCAATTTGTATTATTTTATTTTTTTTGCCCTTTTACCAGTATAGATTGGTTATAAACACTACCAAATTAAATTGGTTATTTTAACCAAAGGATTGGTTGGACACCTGACTACCTACCAAATTTTTAATCGATTAGACTGTTTTTAGGGTGTTATTTTGTTAAAACATAATTTCTTAACTCTTGCTTCTCAGTGTTAAAGGTTATATTTCACTCATATCTTTAGTGAGAGGTTAGCTACTGTAAAAAAGCTGAATTTATTTCACAGCCTTGTTATCATGCTTCTCTAAAGATTCCTTTGACACCATAGAGATCAGAAGAACTGTAAAGCCAGATAAGGTTCTTTATTTATTATTTTGTCTATTTTTAAGTGCCTCGTTTGTTTCTTTTCATCAGTCACCAGTCGGCTTCTCTCTGTTCTTAACCAGTAATTATGATGTAGTTCCTGATGGAGGAAGGGAGAACTAAGAGCTGCAGAATGACAGCGTTAACAAGGACATGATGGATTTTCGGATTTTTTACATCAACTAGAAGTGACTATGGTTGAATTGAATGGAAAAGGAGAGATTAAATATGTTTTTGTGTGATTATGCCTTAATAACAACAATTTCTCCCCATACAGATATGTTGGACCTCTTGTGGCTCTGTAGAAACCTTAAAACAAAACTATCAACATAACTCTGCTCTTTCGTTGTATCCTATTTTCTGCTGTGTTTTATTTAATATATCTAACTGCAATAAGTTTGTTTAGATCCGAGGAAAAGCAGCAATTATCTGTGTTACAGTGGCCTCTGGAGGCCGAAGCTAGTATTACACTTATTTTATTCTGTCAATCCGAGTTTACTTCTAAAGGAAATCCTCAGTTTCATTATAGACACACTTATGTATAAAGGGAAACTTATTGTGGTGCTTTGAGGGCTACCAAAACAACTAAAATGTCACCAAAGTAATTTCATCTACAGTTTATTTGTTGTGTTGTTTTTATTAGATGTTGTATTTATCAATAAAGCTATACCAGCAACTACAAACACCATGATTATTTGTTTTCTTAAGGATTGATCCATTATCAGTTCATAAATGCTAATTTGCATTATGATTTTTATTATCTGTTATTTCCAGAGGTGGGTAGAGTATTCATAAAATTGTACTTAAGTAAAAGTAGAACTACTTCATCATATTTTTACTTAAGTAAAAGTAAAAAATATCCTGCTATCCTACTACTTAATTAAGAGTAAAAACAGTTGGTAAAAAGGCTTCTTAAGTACTGATTAACTAATCTACTGACAAATCATGGTCATAACAACTGATTTGATATTTTCTGAATTATGAAACTTACAAAATCAAGAGTAACGGTTTGCAGAATCGGTAAAATTACAGCACACTGTTTACTGTATTTTCACCAAACCTCTAAATGACACAGCAGACTCAGTGAATGGAAAATAACATTGAACTAAGTAGCCTTGAGTTTGAAAAAAGAAGAAAGCGTGTAAGTAGTTTTTCACTAAGTGAAGTTACTCACAATGCATGAAGGAGCCAGACATTTTACTCAAGTAAAAGTAACGATCACTTGAACCCCAGTCGGCCTCTGAGCCTGGTTCTGCTGGAGGTTTCTTTCTGTTAAAAGGGAGTTTTTTCTCTCCACTGTCGCTACAAATATGCTTAGTGAGAGGGATTGCCTTCCAGTCAATGAGTTGATACAATCAACTATTTTTCCTTAGAAAACTTTGAAGAAATTTGACTGTATGATCTGGTGAACTTTAAAGTGCTTTGAGATGACGTGTTGTGAATTGGCGCTATATAAATAAACTGAATTACATTGAAGTGATTTTTAATAATCAGGGAAGAAATGTAAGTTGCATTTACTAATATATTATTGCATTTATTAATAAATTAGATGCATTTATTAATCTAATTTGTTTTCAAATCCTGTTTCTTAACAGAGATTTACACAATCACAATTTATAAATCTGATTTTAAATACCTTTCCAATTGGAAATTCAAAATAATTAGTTTCCTTTTTCCACATCCATTTTCTTTTCACCTTGCATCTTTAGTCCTTTTTGCAATTACTTTTTTGTGTGTAAAGTTTCTCTTTCTATTTGGCTTCTGCGTGACCCTTTTGATCCCTGAGTAATCAAAAAACTAATCACAGTTGATTTTTGGATGTAACCAGCTCTCTCATAATAATGCCACACTGTGGCATCTGTGTTTGGTTGAACTTGATTACAGTAGGTCTGACATTCCCAAAATGTTATGCCATTATTGGAAAAAATTTCTCTTTTAGGTTAGGTTATACAATTTTTGTCTTTTTTGAAGAAAAAAATCTAAATAATAATTTCTTATAATTTATTCAAATTCAGCTCCATGTTTATTTATATTTTCTCCCTGCTATTATAACCTAGTTAGAGAGTAAACATCCCAGCCTATGTCTGGGCCCCGCCCACCATGAGGCTGATGGGAGCTGCCTACGCTTCCTCCCGGTGACGTCTGGCCGTAAAGGCGGCGGATCAGCTGCTGAGCGGAGCCCTCGGACCTGACGGTCGGTGTGCGGATTTATCGACCGCTGATCAAAGAGGAGTTCATTAAAAAGACCCGAACCGGACCGCTGAGCGTCAGTTTGGCCGTTCACGGTGTCGGATGGAGGAGGGATGCGTTGCCTAGAAACAGAGAGCGGAGGAGGGCGGAAACAGGCCGAGCATCACTGCAAGTAAACAACCCTCTGCCGCAACAGCTTTAACCTGTTTACACTACAATCCTGATTGCTTTTATTAAAACAATAAAAAGATAAATGCTTTCATTTTAGCTTGTTTTTAAAGCACGACTTAAACACAGTGTTGGTCCAGAGAGAAATAGCCTACATGGTGCTGTAGTCCTACTGCTCTATTTTCTACGGAAGTGGATTAGGGCCACTGAAAAAACGAAAAAAAGTTAACGGATTTTTTGATTTTACTTCAGTACAATAGAAGAAAAAACTGACTTTTTTCTCTGAATTCTAAGATTAAAGTCAGAATTCTGACTTTTTTCTCAGAATTCTGATTTTTTTTCTCAGAATTCTTACTTTAATCTCAGAATTCTGACTTTTTTTTCCTCATAATTCTGACTTTATTCTCAGAATTTTGGATCTAAATGTAGATGGACACCATGAAGGAAGAGATGTGGGAGCACTCAGCTTCACTGACAAAGATGTGAGTTGTTTGGGAGGGCCAGTGACTCATTGGTGGAAAATGACGGAATTAGGCAACTTTTTACATGCATGAGGGGTCCCTGGTGATGCTACTTCATTGAGGGGCAGAAGATCATTAAATCAAGGGAGCTAGCCTCTAAAACAGACATGGCTACAGCTTGATGCTAACATGTTTGTTAGCTGTCAGTATTCAGTCAGAATTCTGAGATTAAAGTCAGAATTCTGAGAAAAAAAGACATAATTCCAGCAAAAAGTCAGAATTCTGACTTTTTCCCTTATTAAACTGAAATAATATTTAAAAATCGGGTAACGTTTTTTATTGTTTCAGTGGCCCTAATCCTCTTCCATAATTGTCTAATATTTTCAAGCTTCCATTTTTCCATTTGCAATGGACCTAAATTGTTAGATTTAAAAAGCGGCAAAACTCACCAACCGTTCTGTAAGGACTGTAGACATAATATAAGCTAAATAAAATACATTTTTGGTTAAATAATCAGAAGAAAAAATACACTTTTGCCAATTTATTAAATCCTGAAGTTCACAAACTTACTTCTTACTCATTCACACTGTAAATGTTGCAGTGTTAAAGTGACACTTTAAGAGGTAGATTTAACACCAAGCTGAGTGCATTTGGTCCCACTTTCTACGTAGTGTATATTAATGCCAGATGTTTTTGTCGTTATAACTGTAAAAGAGTCAATGTACTTTGACACTACAGATTTAACACTGTGCATCAGTTCTGTGGTGGTTTAATCTAAAGCAAAAAAGTTGACCTGAACAGCTTTACAACTCATTTTCATTTCACAGTAATGTTGATCTTTCTTCTATTTTTCTGTTATTGCCTTTCCAATTAGATAGACTTACAGGCTTCATAAAGATATGCCATATAGATATCAACTCCTTGTTTACCATATTGAAGTTACAGTTTTTTTTATTGTAAACAGGTGCAGGTGAGTAAAGGTGAAGGAATATAATATATATATAACTATGTTTTGTAGTTGTTTGGACATTTAAGCTTCTAATTTTTTCAAATGATTTTGTTCAGTAATATTCATGTCAATTATTACCACAAAAAAATTGAATTAATGATAGTACGTATTAATGACTGAAAACAATAAAATCATATCTTAGGGAACTGAATTGCACAGTCAAAGCAGTGTTATATGCTTGTTGTCCCGTCTGTCTCTAAGATGTAGGATGAGCCTGTAAGTCTGCACTCAGGGTGAAGCAGCCACCATGCCATGTACCTGTGCAGAGTGGAGGAGATGGATCCGTCCCCTGGTTCTGGTTCTGTATGCCCTTCTGCTGGTGGCTGTAGTGCCGCTGTGCATCTGGGAGCTCCAGAAGGACAAGGTACTCATATCCTCACCCCCCATTACCTCCTGATCTGCTTGTATCTGATCTATACTGAATGATTCATAGAGGTTCTGCTTTTCTGTCTGTGCAGGTCGGGACTCACAGTAAAGCCTGGTTCATTGCCGGTGTGTTTGTGTTCCTCACAATCCCCATTTCACTGTGGGGGATCCTGCAGCATATGGTGCACTACACCCAGCCTGAGCTGCAGAAACCCATCATCAGGTAAACAAATATTTCCCTGAATGAATCATAAGAACAGATCCAGCTCATTTAAGCCCTCAAGCCTGTCTCTGGGCCGAATATTATTTTTAGGGTAAATCGTTAATAGCATCATGGGTTGAATAACTGCACTGAATTAGAAAGGCTTCAGAAACTTTCAACGTTTCACCATTTTTGTTTCCTTAAGGCAAGGCAAGGAAAGTTTATCTGTGTAGCACAATTCAGTACAAAGACAATTCTAAGTGCTTTACATTAATTAAACGGTAAAATAGAAGAATAAAAACAGAATAAATGCAAGTAACAATAACAACATGATACAAGCAGGTAGTAAAGCAAATAAAACAGTTTGACCATAAACTTAAACTTAGAAATGAGCTTGTAGAGTGCGGACCTCCGCCAAGTAGCTAACTACCACCAAGCGAAACATTCCTGGCTCCAGATGGTGATCTGGATCATCACTGAAATGAAATCATTCGCTGCCAGTCACAATAGGCACATTCTCTGAAAATTTCAGCAAAATCTGTCAATAAGTTTTTTAGTTATTTTGAAAACAGAAAAGCCAACACTGATGAATATATAACCACCTCAGCGGACGTAACTAATGATACCTTAGTTAACAGTTTAACTTTAACAGTCAAAGGCAGCTCTGCAGTGGGGGGATAATAACTCAATCTTCTAGAACAGGGGTGTCAAACTAGTTCCAGAAATGTTCCAGGTTTTCTTTCCAACCAAACAATAGCACACCTGACTCCATTCATATCATCAAGTCATCATGTCAAGATTGGACTCAGTTGATTAGATGCAGGAAGAGACAGCAGGTTAGTGACCACGTCTATCTGGAGATGGATGATTTTTTTTTTATTTATTCCTTTATTTAACCAGGAAAAGTCCCATTGAGATTAACAATCTCTTTTTCAAGGGATTCCTGGCCAAGACAGCGGCAAAAGATTACTTTACAAATTACAGTTTACAATTACATCTATCTATAATTAGAAATTCATAAAACAGTTACAAACCATAGATCTAATTTCCAAACCTTTGAGCAAATATCTGAAAATATCCCAGTCGAATTTAAGATGGGTTTTCCTTGCCTTTGTCCATGCTAAGTTTCTCTCATCTAAAGCATTAGCCAGTTCTGGTGTGAACCAAGGGTAATCTCTTCCTTTAATTATGATTTTTTTAAAGGGGGCATGCTTATTAACAACAGCCATAAAACACTCATAGAAAAATGACCAAGCTGTTTGAACATCAGGAATTAGTTCAATTCTCTCCCATTGGCACTTACAAAGGTCATGGTAGAAGGCTTGTTCATTGAGATGTTTTAAATCTCTTTTTCTCATAATATGTGGTTTCTTCTTGTCCATTTTGGTGTTTCTAACAGTGGCTACAAGACAGTGGTCACTGAGATCATTGCAAAAAACCCCAGTGGATAAGCATGTGAGTCACTAACCTGGTCTTATAGAGGAGTCCGAGGTTGCTTCCAACTGATCAACTGCCAATGTGACACAGCTGGCGGCGCCCAGACAGTCCCAGACGCAGATGTATTAGTATTCGGAGAACAGGCAGGAGATCAGAACTGAGCAGACGATGGTAGGCAGGATAATCCAGAGGGCCAAGCCAAAGCCAGTAAGGTGCTCGGTAGTTAGAAAAAGGAGATCAGAGGGTCAAAGAGGTGCCGAGGGCAAATCCAATACAGAGTCATGAAGCAGTCCCAATTTCGGTTGACAGACAGGCAGAGATCTGGCAGGAGTCCAAAGACAGGTCAGGCAAACAGATCAGAAAGGGGACAGGCAGGCTCAGGGCTCCAGAGGCAGAATGGATTTGGATCAGGCAATCAGAAATACAGAAATGCAAGAGAACTCTCACCACAGGCTTGAATAATCTGGCACTGATGACTGATCTGGTTAAATAGAGGCTGAAGCAGGTGGATCAGATGAACGGTAATGAGAACTTGGCAGAGATAAGCAGGTGAGTAAAATGAGTAATCAGACCAGACCTCAGCACCAAGATCATGACATTCACTTTAACTGTGAAGTGTAGAAGTAGTAGCAGAGGTAAGAATAAATGTGAAATAAAACCTGAAAACTGCTTTACATTCCTGATATATGATAAAAAATAATGATAAACATGCAGTATGAGATCAAAATTCTGAATGCATCTAAAGTTTTTGCAGATGGTTGAATAAAGTGCATGAAACTTAAAACCCTGATGGTTTGTTTTTATCTTCCAGGATTCTGTGGATGGTTCCAATCTACAGTCTGGACAGTGTGAGTCATTAATGGGACACAAACACACAGATCAACGCTCAGCAGTCTGTCTTATCCTTTGTTGCATCCATTGCAAAACATTGCAGGGTCACCAGCCGTGATATGAAATTGGCTGAGACACTTTTTTTGTAACAACAGCTATTACATCTTCTCCCATGTGAATCTGTTCACATGTGATTTTGAGGTTCAGTTTTCCTCCTCCCTTCATTCAGTGGCTTGCCCTGCGGTACCCCAGCCTCGCCATCTACGTGGACACGTGCAGGGAGTGCTATGAGGCCTACGTCATCTACAACTTCCTGGTTTTCCTGCTCAACTTCCTGAGCAACCAGTACCCGAGCCTGGTGCTCATGCTGGAGGTGCAGCAGCAGCAGCCACACCTGCCGCCGCTGTGCTGCTGCCCGCCGTGGCCGATGGGAGAGTATGAGGAGGGAAGGAGCGGGCAAAAGTGTCTGATGAGATGATGGTGCCTGAAGTGTTCATGCTTTTCATTATTCCTCTGGCAGGGTGCTGCTGTTCAGATGCAAGCTGGGCGTCCTTCAGTACACGGTGGTCCGACCCGTCACCACGGTGATAGCACTGTAAGTTTAAGACATAAAGGCTCATCATTTCTAAGTGTTGTCCTTTCTGGTCATTGTTAAACATATAAAATGTCATCTGTTAGTTATTCTCTGTCCTCTCTAAAGGTTCTCTAAAGCTATTTTTAGCTTTATTTGCATTATTTATTTATTATTTCTCAGCCTGTCAGAGTATTTTTAAAACTGGTTCCCCATGGCGATGACTGGAATATGCATCCTTGTTGTTTTGTCTATTTCTGCAGCATCTGTCAGCTCTTTGGAGTTTATGATGAGGCCAATTTCAGCTTCAGAAACGCTTGGTCCTACCTGGTTATTGTTAACAACATATCCCAGCTGGTAATCAACACCTTAGCGACCGGACATTACCGTAGGAACGACACATGAAAGAACTTTATAATCCAATCCAACTTTATTTATGTAGAACTTTAAAAACCAACAGGACCAAAGTGCTGCACAAAAGCAGAAATACAAACACAATTTAATGCACTCAGATTCATGAAAAAAGAAGGAAAGTTACAAATGAAATAAACAAAAAAATAAATAGAAATAAGGCCACTGGTTGCTCAGGAACTTTGAAATATAGACTTAACTCTATTTATAAAAAAAAGAAAAAAGGTATTTTAAGTTGTAATAATCCGCACATATATTTATTCATTTGAAAGGGTGAAAACTGTTTAAAAAATAGTTGCTACCTATGGGTGTTTCTGCTTTTATAAGGTGTCTTGGTTCCACCATAAGGTGCCAAGCATCTCGAATAATAAAATGTAAACAAACCATGAAGCCTTTCAGGTTTTTTAGAGGGAGATACACTGTATTGCTAAAGTCGTAACACTTTAAAATTAAAAGCTAAATATTTAAAGCTAAATATATCTACTATAATTTGGATTTGGATTTCTATGAAACAGCAACAGAAAGTAGTAGGAGCATATGAGGTGGGAGGGAATATACAGATACCAATCCGTTTTTTTAAATTCAGTTTTTTTTTTATAGAGAATAACAACAAAAAAACTACATTAAGAACAACAAATAAACAGAAGCTAGATGGGTGATAAAGATGAGCAACTGAGAGGCTGTCATTATCACTGGATTAGCTGCAAAGATCCACAGCTAAGCTGGAAGCTTCTGTTAAGAGAAAAATGGTGATTCAAATATTCTACAATTATCCCATTTTCAGAACATTTGCAAAAAGAAAGTAGTTAAAAAAGAAAGAAACAAAAAACTGTAATTTTAGCCTTTAACTTGCAACAAACCATGCAGAAAGTTCTCTGGTCAGACTGAATAAAATGCCACTTTCTTTTACACAAAAATCACAGTTTTGTGAAACTTCTCTACACATGGACATGGATCATACTGTCCAAACAAATAAACATGGTAGTGGCAGTATTATGTTTGGAGACATCTCTTTAGAAGCAAAAGACAGCTGGTCAGTGTTGATGGGAGGAGAGGTGGAGCTAAATACCTGACAGTTCTACCTTTCAGCAGGACAATTCACCAAAACATACTATCAGAATTATAGAGGATATCAAAACATAATAATCTGTTAGAATCAAAGTTCAGAAATACACTTAATTAGAAATCTATAGCAATGCTTGAAGTATACTGTTCAGAGCTTTAGTTATTTTGCAGTCTCAATCTTTAGAGGTGAAACGTTTGCTGAGACATAACCTTCAAGACCTGCAGCCAAAAATGGTTAACTGGGTGATTCTAACAAATGTTTAACCAGAGGAAGGTTAAAAAAAAAAATGCTCTTAAGTGGCACCTTTTAGATCAGGTCAGGAAAACTTTCGAAAGGCAGGTATCAATTTAATTAAATGTTGCAGGGGAGTGGTGGCCTAGGGGGTTAGAACATTGCGCTTGGAATCCAGAGGTTCTGAGTTCAAGCCCCACTCCCACGGACTGCCTGAGATGGGTAAAAATGCATGGGTACAATGCAGAGAGTTCATTGCGTTGCTCTGTACTTGTAACAGCGTAATTACAATAAAAAACTAAAAATTAACAAATCTGCACTACTCTGAATAAAACACTTTTTTGCAAAATAATCTATATTCAAATCAGTAAATCAGGTTTCTTAATTTATCTTTTTATTTTTTCCCCTACAGACATAGAGGTGACAGTTGTTGTTCTGATCTTTCTGATTAGAGTATGAGTATAGACTGATGTTTGACATTGGTTTACCACTGTCCACAGTTTGCTATGTACTGCCTGGTTCTGCTTTATCGAGCCCTGAGAGATGAGCTGACTCCAATCAGGCCCGTTGGAAAGTTCCTCTGCGTAAAATTGGTGGTGTTTGTCTCCTTCTGGTAAGCAGGACTGTACTTGTATGGTACCTTATTCCTATTAAGAAAATGTTATAAGGTTTAATAAATGCTGGTGGTTTTTTCTGCAGGCAGGCCGTTTTCATAGCCTTCCTGGTGAAAGTAGGTGTGATCTCTGACAAACACACCTGGGACTGGGACAGCGTGGAGGCTGTAGCTACTGGACTGCAGGTCAAAAAACATTATTATAAAGAAATACACCTCTGGCATAATCAGTTACTTATTCATAGGTATTTTTGTAAATATTTAATTCCCATGCTTATCAGGTTACATAAAATCTAAGCCAGCATTTTGCTTTTCCTTTCTTTCTATACCCCAGTACTGGTTCTTTAATTAAACAAGTAAAATTGGAGGTTATATTTCACTCATGTTGTAATTTTTTGAAGATTTGTAACTAATTCTTCACTTTTTAAAATGCTTGACTGACCAAATGTATGATTGAATTCATAGGACTTCATCATCTGCATAGAGATGTTCCTGGCTGCTATCGCTCACCATTACACCTTTACCTACAAACCCTATGTCCAGGTAATCCATCCATCCATCCATCCATCCATCCATCCATCCATCCATCCATCCATCCATCCATCCATCCATCCATCCATCCATCCATGTAAGTTCCAACTTCCACTCTTTACCTATTTTTCCCAGGAAGCAGAGGAGGGCTCCTGTTTTGACAGTTTTTTGGCCATGTGGGATTTCTCTGACATCCGAGCTGACGTCACTGAGCAAGTCCGCCATGTTGGTAAGTGTCATGGGCAGAGTTTGTTAGTCTTTAAGGTTTATTTCAATATATAATGTTTCAGGACTACATACTTGATCATTTCCCAACAATTTAAAATTATTTGATTAAAATGCCTGTTAACTTTTATAAAAATGCATTAGAGCTTCCTGCTGGTAACCTTCTTTCAATGTATAGTCTAGTCAGTGTACCAGTACTTAGTGTCTTTTACCTTCAATGGACATTTTTTGGTTATTTCCTTAGTTGGTATTTGCAGAAAGCTGGACGCATAATGAAATAGTCTCCAGAAGCATAATTACTGAATTTATCAAGCACCTTTATGACGAATTAGAAGTTTCCATCAGGATGATGTTGGGTCTGATGCCTATCTCCAGTAGTCTATAGATGAAAGGCTGGTACACCCTAGACAGTTCACCAGTCTGTCACAGGCAAAAGGGTGAATTATTAGTAATAAATCACATAATTCACCATATTTTCCCAAAACTAAAATAAACTCAGAGTTTACTTTCTCAAAACACTTAATACATGTGGTACTCTCCCTGACCTTACTTTCCAGACATTAGCTAGTTCTTTGAGCCCAGCATGTGTTTTTTTGTCATAACCCTTGAAGTCTCCTAGAAAAGGAGATCCTCAATAATAAAACATAAACAATAAATGTTGGATAACATTTGTTGTCCAATTTTATCAGCAGATTATGAATATATTATTAATTAGAACTTGAAGGTATAATGAATAAATATGTCATTCAAATCAATGATCTTTAGTTAAATGATTATAACTGACAATGTGCACAATTACCAGGTGTTATTAATTGCTTACATTTATGGGTTAGCGTTTTCGACCAGCTGTTAAAAGTCTAAAATGTCATTAAAATCAGTAAATGTCAATATGTAAATGTCTTGGTTTATAGTTCAAGCAGATTTATAAATCATTAACCAAATGGAAAATATTTCTCACAAAATTTTTATGGTAAATAGAACCTTGGCAAACCATGTGTTCTGGGGTTTTAGGGTATTTTCACACATCTAGTGGAGTAGTGTGACACCTATCTGGCTATACAGGGCTCGAGGTTAACCATTGCCCGATTTCCCGGGGCAAGTAGTTTTTA
Organism: Cyprinodon diabolis; assembly: GCA_030533445.1. NCBI lineage: Eukaryota > Metazoa > Chordata > Actinopteri > Cyprinodontiformes > Cyprinodontidae > Cyprinodon > Cyprinodon diabolis. The sequence goes on along the minus strand of CM060075.1, from coordinate 38,726,373 downwards.
TTGTTGGGAGAGTACAAATTTCGCGAAAAATTTTTTATCACAGACATTTGATGAAAACGACCCAGAAGCGTTGCTGGCGCCATTTTTGTTGTTTTTACACATTCTCATTAAAAAGATTTTAAAAAGCTGGGTGATTTTCCGGCAGATGACGGTATTTTTGTCCACCTAGCGGTAATTTTGATCTAGTTACCAAAACGCCAAACAGCTACATTTATTTTGTCAGGGCAAACTAATCCTGAGTCAGTTAAAAGTCAGGGAATTCTGAAATTATGTAAGACTGTGGAAACCCTGTATAAAATAACTATGTATAATGATTCTCTAGAAAAGTCACATTATATTAATTGTATTATCTTGTATAAACATAGAGGATGTTAATAAATAAAAGTTATTCATTTGTGACATTGACTTCTGTCTTGTGATTTATCTTAAGTTTTTAACCTGTCAAGTAACTTTTTAGATTTTTAACAATACAATTTATATTTTTCCAAGCACACAACAGCTTAAAGCAAAGTTTAGTTTGAAAAGAATGTGCAGGAAGGATTGAAAAGCATGTTAACACAGTAATGTAGGCTTGAGTTCATTATCTGACGCATGCATATACACACCAGGAACCTGTAAACTTAAAAAATACTGAATTACAAAAAACAGACATGTTTCATTGATATATATACAAAAATGAATATTAGGAACTATATTTATCAAACATTATACTGGGCAAGTAAAAATTGTTTCTGGGCAAATGAAATGTGAAAGTCACTTGCCCAAAGGGCAAGTGGTAAAAATCCTTAATGTCAACCCCTGCTATATCTCTTCAGGTCGTACTTTCCTGGGACGCCCCAACAAGATGTACTTTGGAGCAGCTGCACGACCTGAGCATACTGAGCACACTGGGCTGCTGAACTCCACCTCCCAAGATCCCATCGTCACAGCAGCAACATCTATGCCCGCCTCACCTTCTTCTATCGGCCGGTACCAAGGCCTCGGCCACACGCCTGCTACTCACTCTATATCTGCACCTGCAGGTTTCAGGTCTTCATCCTGGGAGGACGACAGCGACTGTACTCCTCCTCAGCGGGGAAGCGAACAATAACAAGACAAAAACACTGTCAAATATATAAAACATAAATGTATGATAAAAACAAAATCAAAGTGAATGGATGAAGAAAAAAGGAGGATTTCTGATGTAAAAACCATAGTTGCTCAGAAAACTGGCATAATAAAAAAGATTCCCTGATGTAAATTTTTTTAAATTCCTATTTTTCTCTGAGACGGTGTAGTTTTGATCGATGTGTCAGATGGTGTGATGAAAGGAAGCAGCTTGTTGTCTTTGTGTTGTGCTCCTAGTGTACTTCAGAAAGCTTTAACGTCTGTTCTGATCACAATAAAAAAAATAAAAAATTAAATAACAGAAACTGGAGCTGTTCTCATGTTCCTAAAAACATCTGTCTGTCTGTCTGTCTGTCTGTAATGCACTGGCTCCTGTTTGCACCTGTTCAGCCCTCTTTTCTTTCTTTTTAGAATACCATCCAGGACTGTAACTTTTATTCCAGTCTATTCATCACTATTGCAAACAGAGCGCGGCTACTAGCCGATGAGATAAGATATTTAATTGTCCAGTTAATCTATATACATCTGTATATAATAAAACACTATGCTTTTTGTATTATATTGTAAAAAAAAAGGATAAATACACACATATTCAAAATAAAACACCTTTTTGCACCAGCAATAAAACTCCAATATACACATTGATTGTATATGCAGTCATAAATCCATTCATATATAGAACATTTTAAAATCTACTTTACTCCCTGACCTTGGCGAAAACCATTTCAGTATTTCCTCATACAAAAGTGTGACAGGTAAAGAACCACAGATTTGTTTTAATTTGTTTTTTTTTTTAATAAGTTTGACTAACACTAAATGTTTATATAATAAAGGTTCTACTCTTTTTCTTACCATCATATTACCCCTGTATTTTTGCTTCTATAAAAGCATGCACACATTAATCTATGAACATCTCAAAATTAGAAATAAACTTGAACACTTTAATCTAATGAAGGTAAAAAGACCAAATATAACTTTCTAGCACTGGGCCACTTCTACAGGATTTGCAAGCAGGAGAAAGAGAAGGGATTTTTCTTATTTGCTTATGTATCAGGTTACAACATACCTACAGTTTATTTCTATAGCACATTTAGGTAGCAAAACATATATATTTTTAGTTCAATGGAAATAAAACCTATTTTACTGATACTTATTTTAAAAGACTATATTTTGAGTGATTTGTCTAAATCTTTCAGATGTAAATCACTTCAGATTTCAACATATGTAAAACAATTTGCATATGTAAAACAGTTTTCTATACCAAATACTGTTTGATTTGATCAAATACATTATTTTTCTATTACAAATTGTACACTTGTTTTATTTATTTATTTATTTTAGCAGCTTACAGTCCTGTACATCTCCTAACGAAGATCCGTTATCCATTCCTTGTACTAAAGTTGTCCTAAAAAGGGTCAACAAGTATGCATTACACAATATATAGAAGCAGTAAGATTTTGAAAATAATAATAAGGGCAGAGTTGACATAGGGGGATTGTCTGATGTGATAATATAGAGGATAATATATGGCAACTCACCTCTGCTCAGTTTTTTTCCCTTTCTATTTATTTAGCCTTCATTTAACAGAACAGCTGAAGGTCAAAGAGTCACGTCATTTGTTTCCAGTTGTCAGTGTTAGTTTTCATAGGGAAATTTGCTGTTTAAATCACCCTTCCTCTCAATGTAAAACAGTATGAAAACTAACGTCCTGAATGGCAAAACAAAGGTTAAAGTTAGACAAGAATCATGTTAACCCTTAACCTACTAGGCCAAAAATGCTTTAAGTCAGGGGTCTTCAACGTTTTCCAGGCCAAGGACCCCGAATCTGATGCCGAGATGGAGTGGGGACCCCCTAATTATATGTATTATATGAAATCAAACTGGTCCTATAGTCACTCTCTAACAGATCTCTCTAACAGTAATGTAACGAAAGTAATTTCGCCCTGGGATTATTAAAGTATTTCTGATTGTGATTCCTGGTTGATGGGACAGGTGTTATGAATGAAGCCCAGCCTGAAAGATCTCCTGTGTGTCGCTGAATGTGTGCATTGATGACTGAAAGACATCTTCTGCCTCTATTTATTGTTGAATTCATGTTAATGTGTATTTAAAGACATTTCAATTAGTGGAAGAAATTGCAGGGGGGAATAAAAAAACAAACAAAAAAAAACGTTTTATCAACCAAAACTTTCACGACCCCCATGCAGTACCTCCTTGGACCCCCTAGGGTTCGAGGACCCCTTGTTGAAGACCTCTGCTCTAAGTTTTAAATATTTTGGTTCTTTTACTTAATTTTCCAGCACCTGGTTGTGGTCCAATTTACATTATAATGAGTTGTCATCAGGGAAGGGACCCCTCACAAAGTATGTAGTTGCGCCCATGATAAAATTCTATAACAAAACATTGATCTGCCTCTAGTCGGATCTGTCGCTAGCATCGCCAGTTAGTTTTAAGCTTTATATAGACAAGGTCTTGTCTTGCTTGGAAACATGCAAATTGAAACTGACGAGCAGGTCGTTTTGTTCTATTGTTAGCCTGTTATATCTGAAAGCTCTCTATGATTCTGAGGTCGGTCGCTGTTGGAAAACTATCCCAAAAATGGGAAACAGGGTCTATCTCTATTAGTATTGTTAATTGGTGGTGCTACAGGGCTGATTATTAGGTCCTCTTTTATTCAGAATTTATATAAACTGGCAATTTTTATCCAGAGGACACAGTTTTTGATTGCACTGGATACACTCTTACTTACGGCATTACACTTTTGCAGAGAGCATTAAAAGATCCCCTTAGAGTCTTGGAGAAATAAAATGGAGGTTCAGACATTCACGTATCTGAGAAGAAGGTTAAAATTGAAGCTGGGTTTTAGTTTGGAAACATGTTTTATATTTATTGGTAGAAAAAAGCTTGTCAGTGGAGTTTTGTATATGATTGCTTCTTCACAATTCTTGACTTTTTCTCTTTTCTGAGGTTCATTACAAACTGCAATAAGTAAACACACTATTGGTCTGGTGTGGCTGGTTAAAATAATGCCCTTTGGTTGAGTTTTATTTATAAGGCATTACCTCGACTGCTTATTGCTTAAATCTATTCTGCAACTGGACCGGGAAATGAAGCTTAAGCGTAAATTCAATCTGGAAGATTCTTATCAGCTTTACCTGAAACACCTGCGATGTCCCTTGTTCACCTCCAGCCAATCAGCTCAGGGGCCGCACCTTCTCCAAAGCCGCTCATCTTGCAAGAGCTCATCTTGCCCAGCTTCTCTCTCCCGAATGCAAATTAACTTTCACCCATCTCCTCCCTCATTGTCAGTCCCACTCATCCTCTGGCTTATTCCACCACCAGTGTCCAGGCCATGGGAAAGACTACTCTAATCCTTTTCTAGGTTACTCATCCAAGCAAATGTTGATTCACAACATCTTCTGCCAGAGCCAGAGCTCCAAAGAACTTATCTAATTTATGTCTTTATCTGCTTCTATCTTCTTCAACCATAGTTTGCCTCAGCAGATGGCCGCTCACACTGAGCCTGGTTCTGCTGGAGGTTTCTTCCTGTTAAAAGGGAGTTTTCCCTCTCCACTGCCTTAGACAGAATTATTTAGACAGATTTATTTTGTCATTTTGTGTACACGAGTGTATACAAAAAGAAATTTCATTTAAAACAGCTCTAGCCAATTTCATTTTTTTTTTAAGTGCAGCCATGAAAACAGTAATAAATACATTTAAAAAGTAATATAAACATATGGCTGTATATTTACAGTCCTAACATTATAGTTTTATTTTTATCAATAAAATAACCCATTTTACACAACATTCAGAAGTCTAATGGCAGTGGAGAAGAAACTCTTATGCAATTTGGTGGACCTGCATCAGATGCTACAAAGTCTCTTCCCCGAGGGCAGCAGGGAGAACAGTCCATGGTGGGGGTGTGAGGGGTCATTTATGATGTTACGGGCTCTGGACACGCAGCGCTGGGATGAAATGTCTTTTATGGAAGGGAGAGGAGCCCGAATGATCTTCTCTGCTGTTCTCACCACTCTTCTCATTTTCTTCCAGTCTGAGGCGCTGCAGCCTCCACACCACACAGTGAGAAAGCTGGTCAGAAATCTCACTATGGTGCTTCTGTAGAAGGTGATGAGGATGGGTGGGGGTTGGTGGGCTCTCCTCATCCTCCACAAGTACATGCGCTTCTTTGCCCTTTTGACCAGTGAGGTGGTGTTTACATTCCAGGCGAGGGTGTCTGTGATGTGCACCCCCAGGAATCTGGTGCTGTTGACCACCTCTACAGCTGAGCTGTTGATGACCAGTGGAGTGTGGTTAGGCCGGTTCTTCCTGAAGTCCAAGATGATCTCCTTCGTCCTTTCCACGTTCAGGATCAGGCTGTTATCTTTGCACCAGTCCACCAGCTGCTCCACCTCCTCTCTGTAGTCCAAGTCGTTGTTGTCTCTGATTAAGCAGACCACCGTGGTGTCATCTGCAAACTTAACAATGTGATTGGTTGGGAACCTGGGAAAGCAGTCATTTGTCATCAGGGTGAACAGCAGGGGGCTCAGGCCCTGAGGGGAGCCTGTGCTTAGGATGATGACATCAGAGGTGTTGTGTCTGACCCGGACTGTCTGAGGTCTGTTGGTGAGGAAGTCTACCAGCCATTTTTAAAGGGTTGTATTGAAGCCCAGCTGTTCCAGTTTGCCCATCAGATGCTGTGGGATGATGGTGTTGAAAGCTGAACTTAAGTCCAGGAACAGCATCCGCACAAGGGTGTTCTTCTCCTCCAGGTGTGCCAGGGTCAGGTGGAGAGCAGCAGAGATCGCGTCCTCAGTGGAGCGGTTCCGTCGGTAGGTGAACTGGAACAGGTCGAAGGTTGGCGGCAGACTGGAGACGATTTGTTCTTTAACCAACCTTTCGAAGAACTATATCATGATGGGAGTCAGTGCGACAGGCCAGTAATCATTTAGTGAGGTGACCAGAGGCTTCTTTGGACACGGAATAATGGTGGCAGACTTGAAGCATGCTGGCACTATGGACTGGTGAAACAAGGTGTTAAAAATGTCTGTGAGGACACCAGCCAGCTGATCTGCACACTCCTTATACACCCTCCCAGGTATGTTATCAGGCCCTTGGGCCTTCCTCGGATTGACTCTCCTCAGAGTTTTCTTCACTTCAGCTCTGTCCAGGTTTAGTGCCTCCTCCCCCTGGTGTGGAATGACTTTCACTGATGGAGTGCTGTTTAGTGCCTCAAACCTTTCAAAGAAGTTGTTCAGTTCATTTAGGAAGTGAGTGTTTGCTGCATCTACCAAGGGGGAGGGGGTGTTGTAGTCCATGATCATCTGAATGCCTTTCCACATCCTCCTGGTGTTGCTGACGTCGTGGAAAAGATCCAGGATCTTCTGGCTGTGGTTCTGCTTCACTGATCGACTTAAGTTGTTATGCACGGTTCTCAGTGCTTCTTTATCACCAGACTTAAAAGCTGAGTTCCGTGCTTTTGGAGATTTCCAAACCTCTTCATTTATCCAGGGAGGTTGGTTGGCCCAGGTGGTGATTTTTGATGCTGACGTCCTCGGTGCATTTGCTGATGTAGGCTGACATAGTCATAGCATACTCATCAATATTTAATAAGTTGTCATATGTTGCTGTAGCCTTGAAGATGTTCCAGTCAGAGCATTCAAAACAGTCTTGGAGTGTCTCCATGGCACCCTCAGACCACACTCTGACCTCTTTAACTGACGGTTTAGCCCTGATCAGCTGGGGCTTATATGCAGGGATAAGCATGACAGATAAGTGGGGCGGGGAGCTGCTCTGAATGCATCTTTGATGTTAGAGTAAACCAGGTCTAAAATGTTTTCACCTTGAGTTGCAAAGTCCACATGTTGGTAAAAATGAGGGAGAACAGTCTTCAAGTTAGCCTGGTTAAGATCCCAAGCAATGATGAAAACACCCTCTGTGTGTGCGGATTGGAGCTCAGAGATAGCCTGTTATAGAGTCTTCATGGCCTCTTTAGTGTTAGTGCTGGGAGGCACATAAACAGCAGTGATGCTAACCACACTGAAGTCTCTGGGCAGATAGAACGGTCTGTAGTTAACAATCAGAAACTCGTTGTCTGGAGAGCAGAAGCTGGTGACCGATCTAGCATTTTTACACCAGCTGTTGTTGATGTAAACACAGAACCTGTCACCCCGAGTCTTACAGCTTAGTTCTTTGTTCCTATCTGCACGGTATAGCGTTAGTGTTAGGTCAAAGTAAAAAAAAAAAGAAAAGAAGCTCTTCTTTACCCATCCGTTTTTCTTCCAAGCCCGGGTCCTCTACCAGAGGCCTGGGAGCTTGAGGGTTCTGCGCAGTATCTTTGCTGTTCCTAGAACTGCACTCTTCTGGACCGAGATATCTGATGTATTTCCAGGGATCTGCTCTAACCACTCCTTAAGTTTTGGGGTAACTGCCCCGAGTGCCCCGATGACCACGGGTACCACTGATGCCTTGACCTTCCAGGTTTTCTCCAGCTATTTTCTGAGCCCCTGGTATATCTCTAGTTTCTCATGTTCCTTTGTCGATGTTGGAGTCATTGTGGTTGCTATGTCAACCACAATGGCTTTCCTCTGCTTTTTGTCCACCACCACAATGTCCGGTTGGTTAGCCATTACCATTCGGTCCGTCTGTATCTGGAACTCCCACAGGATCCTTGCTCGGTCTTTCTCTACCGTCTTTGGAGGGGTTTTCCACTTTGACCTTAAATTTTATAGGCTTTTCTTCAGCAAGTTGCTCTAGATGTTGATCGCTCTAGTCAGGAAATATCTTCCGTCTTTATACTGAAAATCTGGTAAATCCTTTGACTGAAGACTGTTATGTTTCTGGCCTGTCAACTAGTATTTGTTTTCATTCCCCTCCCCCTTCTGCTCTGTGCATTTGGCCCTCCTGTGCTGCTACTGATCAGCCTAATTGCCACTGATTCCTCTCACCTGTTTGCCAGCCTTCTTAAGCAGGCCTCTGACTAATTGACAGTGCCAGATTGCCTGAGAGCCTTGGTTAGTAAACATCCAGCATTTTTCTGTATGTCTACCTGATCCTGACCTGTTCCTGCCTCCTGATTTTTTGAGCTTGCCTAGCCCTCGTTGGATCTGTTTTTTGTGCCGCCTGGATCCCTGACCTGTTTCTGTGCCCTGACCTTGTCCCTGGATTCTGTTTTGGATTCTCTGAAAATCTGATCACCTGGCTCTGACATTGGACCTCCTTTGGCCAAGATTGTCTGCCAAGCCTCAGAGAAAATTAACTGTCAAGGAACCAAAGTTTTCTAAAACCAAGACACCCCACCTGGATATTAAGGAAAGTTAGTGGCTTAGCAGTTTGAGCTTTTAATCAATCTCAGCCACTAACCTTTTCTCTCCCCTCCACAGGCTCTGGCTCCCCTGAACCTGAATAACCTGCAGTACTTCTTCAATAAATCTTTTAAAGTTATTTCCTGTTGTGTTCTGGTTGTATCTGGGTCCTCATTCTGAATCTTAACAAAGACGGTCTGTTGGTGTTGGTGATTAACAATCTTCTCAAGAAGATGCTCAGGGTTTTTCTTAATGTACATTTTATGATGAAATATTCTTTATTAAATAAGAGGTTTTCAGAACAGAGCTGACCTTCTTAATTAGCTTGTTAACCTTCTTTCAGTCATTTGCTCTGATACTGCTATTCCAGTACATGATGACGGAGGATCTCAACCTCTTCACTTATAGAGACTGATAGAATGCAGCATCTTGCTTCAAACACTGAAGGATCTAAGCTTCATCAAAAATTACAGTCTAGTCTGTACTACTAGACAACAATTAACACAGTTGTGTTATTTTTAGGAAACATTACTACTTCTTCACATCCGCCTCTTCTCCCATGATCGTAATAGTTTTTGACCTCCTGTTTCTCCTGAAATCTACAATCATCTCATTGATTTTGACTTGATCAATAAACCTCACATAAAAATGAACAAAGAAAAACAGAACAAAGAATTATAAAAATTATACGGGAACAAGGTAAAGCAACACTATGCAAGGTTTGACCCAAGTATTAGCTTAATTTGAGATATATCACATGATTGATTTTTCAGGTCAATGGCACTTAGTGAGTAGTGACTTACGCCCATTTAAAGGAAATGGTGAACATGTGACTTCTTGTTACTTCTTGACACAACTTCAGTTTTACATGTGTTTTGCATTTGAAGGAAGCGTGATTTGAATACAATCAGAGAAGCAAACACACTGTCCAAACAGAAAGTAATAAACAGTAACAAAAACAGTGGGGGAAAAAAACAACCTTCTATATATATTTTTTTCTTTATTTAATATTTCTAGGGGAGTACCTGTTAAAAATGTATCATGACTAATTTATTAAAACATCTGTGCTCACTTTAATGAAGCATGAGCTATTGGCATCAAATAGTGCAAGAGGTTTGACAGTGTTTTTTTCTTCATTTAAGCAGTTTGGTCAAAGTCACACTAGTTTTGACACTTTTTCTTGAACGTTTCTGTTTTTCTCAGCAAAGGTTAATCAAATGTTCGTATGTTACTCCAAACTATACAAAATTGCGCTGTTTTGATCGGTCCAAAAAAAGGGTAAAAAAAAACAATCCACTGGACTTTGTTTCCTAGTTTAAAGATGTTTCGCTTCTCATCCAGAAAGCTTTCTCAATATTGAAGTGAAATGGCTGTAAACTTGGAATAAAAAGTCCAGTGGTTTGTTTTTTTTAACTTTTATTTGTAATGACTATGACCTGGATGACTAAAAATCTTCACCAACTTTTTTGTTCTTTGTTTTTTTGTAGCTGTTCTACCAGCAATATTTTATTTTTCTGCCCATATTACACTTGGTCTTGTGAATTTTAATGTTTTTCCCAACAGTTTATCAATAAAAAAAAAATAGGAATCTAAAATATGAACAGCAAAAATATATTCAATCAATTTTTTTTAAGAAGACAAAGAGAGAAAAACATACATGAGATTCTATTTATTGATGCCTTTCTCTAAAGAACAAATAAATACAGTTAGAGATCAAACATTACTAATCAAGTTATTAACTAGTGAATAAATATGTATTTCTCATTAACTATCAGAATCAGAATAACTTTATTAATCCCTTACGGGAAATTCTTTTCTTGCAGTGCAACCGTTTACAGAAGAGAGAAAATAAGATCTAAGTACGTAAATATAAAGTAAGTTAAGTTAACCCTTACCCTAATAAAACAGAATAATATAAATGAAATTAGTAAAATTGCAACCCACACAGTAAAATTACACCCTTCACCATAAACAGTGTAAAATAAGACAAGGATCAGACTATATACAGTCGACAGCATTTACAGTGCTGCTCAGTACCAAATTACAATGGTAATACGATGGATAAACCTTAAAATAAACATGATTCATTCAGACTGTAAGTAATGGTTAGTTCTTTTATCTGCTTTACTTGCACATAGAAAGGTGATTAACAGAGGTCAGACCAGGCAACCAAGCTACTTTAACGTTTGAGTTAGAAATGATAAAACTTTAACAGGTTTCCTCACTACGGTCTGGAAAAAGCCTGATTTAAATCTAACAATAGGGAAATTAAGCTGGCAGCTCATCAATGAAATTAAATGATTAAAATCACCAGTAGAAACATGCATGAAACTGGTCTGAATTACAGAACTGATTATGAGAAAGCATATTCTCTAGACAATGGTTATAACCCTGATTTTATTGATTCCACTTTTAAAATGTTTTAATGATCATTGAAGATATACATCTAAATATGTTTCATAGTAAATTAACATTAGTTTAGTTCTAAAAAGACAAAAGCAAAAACATCAAACTTTATTAATAAGTACTCTTTGATTTTATCAAGCTGTTAAAGTTTCTATGACAAATCATTTGTAGGATAGCTTCTATTTTGTGTTATATTTACAAAGCTTTTCATGGAGATCCATTCCTTGTGCACATCTTTTCCTTTATTATGGGTCATAAACAGCAGGTTCCTTCGTAAAAACGTTTCCAGCCGAGTTAGTTTTCCACCATAGAGTCAAATTTCCAGTTATGTTCTCACTTGCTTTCAGCCTTATCTAGGGAAAAATTTATTTACATTGTTGTTAATTACAGCAAACCTTTTCTTAAATTGTTGCACTCAGATTAGTTAACGTACACGCTTCCTTTAGGGGGATCATCTGAGTCCATATGATGCCATATGGACCAAATCATGTTAAAATTTTGGGTTTTTAATTTTTTCATGCATTTTTGGGGTTAGTGTTTCAAGACCACCTCATTGTGTTTATAGAAGGACTGCTGCCTTGCACACGCCCCTCCTTCTAGACAGATTTACAACAAATAAAACTGGGCTCACAATTACAAGATGCTGAATAATCTACCCAGCTCACTCTGCTTCAGATTCAGACACAGCTAAAATATGTTTTACAAATCACTTGTCTTCATTACGGGGAAACTGCTCAATGTTCATGAGAAGCTCTCATTTCTTCTGTTGGAAGAAAGATAATATTTCCATTATAAAATATTTTATTCTACTCTATAGTTAGAATTTCACACAGAGGGTTAATATGTAAAGCCTGATGACGTGCATTAAAAGGAGATTGTCCAGGATGTTGTCTGTTGATTCATGGTGAACTCGTATAAAGCATTTACATATGTTGCACCACTTGCCTCCTTCATTAGTTTTAATTGACTGTTTTCAGATCAAACTATTTTTATTATTTTGACTTCTGTAACACTGTAACCACGTCATTGAAAGCTCTTGTGACCCATTCTCCACTGCTTGACTTTTATTTATCCTTTAATCCTGCTGCTCAGCTCTCAGTCAGCAGGACCTTGATCTCCAAAGTAAAGTTTTTCTTCTTCATTCTCTATGCCCTATTCATGAATGAATGTGATACCCTTATATGGAATTATTGGTTTGGTAATTATGCAGATTTGCAGAAATTATCTTAAAAGACAATTATTTGGACTGCATCAGGTTTACAAGAATCATTCATGACCATTAAGTGAAGTCAAGGACTTTTTTTAAATCTGATGTGGTGCGTTCGCAGGGAGCCCATAGGAGAAAATGCATGAGAAATTTAGGGCAAGAACATGAAAATATTGTTGCCTAAGGCCCATTGTGTTGGACTTTATTCCCAAATCACTGTTATTATAACCTCTTTAGAAACAAAAAGGATCAAAAGTGCTAAGAGATATTTTTTATAAAGTTGCTTGCCTTGTTTTCTATAACTAGATAGATAGCCAATCAGGGGAGTCACACAATACCTACAGTTTAAACAATCATTCCCTGAACCTCATATTTCTCAAAGGACAATAGAGAATAATGAAAGAAGCTGCTGACTCACTAATCTGCAAAGTCTAAATGTATGGTAATCTGCACCTTTTGAAGGATAAATATGGAAAAAAAGATTTAAAGACACAAGGATTTGGACCTTGACTTTAAATGAATCTTAAATGCAGAGGCTTTTATCTGCATCTTATTTTTCATTTTCCTCTCGCAATTTTTGGCTATTTAATTACAAAACATTTCTTTCTTCTTTGACCATATTGATTCCTAGTTTGTTCTTAAACTGGAGCTCAGGAAAGAAATTTCAATGATGCCTGATGGTTTTGTTTTCATTTAATTATTCAAATACTTTGTTGAAAATAAAATGTGAAAGCTTTGTCTGAAGTGTAATCAGTTTAGGAGGAAAAATCATTTGGTATTTTTGTCAATGGATGAACAAAGATGATTAAACAGATGAGTCTAAAGACTTACTTGCTCCAAGATGCTGTTTTGCACTGCATGGTCATTTAGATCCAATGTTGAGCCGCTTTGGCTGATTCTCAGTTTTATGAACCGCAGGTTGTTTTCTTCAACTGAGCAAAAATGAAAAACACCTTATTTTAACTTCTCCATAGCATAGATTTGAACCTAAAGTAGTTAAATATTGTTAACTAAATAAAGTTGTAATAATGTAAATAGTTTCAGATGATGAGCTTGCATCAAGAAAACAAGGCGAGTTCTTAAAAGATGGGTTGATAACTGTCACCTTAACAGAGGAAATATGGCCAAAAATAACACTAAGGTTGCTCAATACCTCTGCATTATGATAACTCCAATATAACGGGTATTTTAAGACATCTGAGATAGAATAGAAGGGAAAAAAGAAATAATTTCTGCATTGATGGCTGACCTTAAGTCTCCTCTCCAGAGTTATATTTAAGGTTAATTCTCAGCTGAAGCTGGTTTTAAATCACCTTTATAAGCAACTGAATTTGCAAGAATGTACAAAAGGTGAATGGTTAAAACTTGCGAACAGATCAAAAAAAAAAAATACTTACTGCATTTGCAGAGGAATGGATGTGCTTCTGTACATATCTTAGATCCCCATTTACCAGATTGCGTTTTTAAAAGAGCAACACAGTCCTCTGAACTTTTACGAATATACTCCTGTCGATACCGCCAGTACCTAAATGAGGAGTTTGACATGTCTGACCATTTCCATGAGTCTCTGAAGAGGCCGACATACAAATCCTTTCCCTGAGACATATTCTGAACAATCTGATACTCCTCATCATTCCTCAAGCTGACCAGGTCTGTGTATTTCTTTCTGCAGAGATCTCGAGAATCCAGCCAGTCCATTGCCTTGTCTATGAGGATGTACTGATCAACTCCTTGTTTTGTTTCTAAAAAGACAAGTTTTACAGTTTTAATGCATATTTGAGAATTAGCTCCTGGCAAAACAGAAATGACACATTGAGTGAAAAACCTGTCTAAAAAGTCTGTTACAAGTCTTTTAACCTTTCATCTATGGTTGTTGAAGACATCAGCTTCTAATAAAATAATAATTAACATCCACTGTGAAATAGCTGAGTCATTATAACAAAACTTCTTTAAAATAATTTCAATTTAGGCAAGGCAAATTTATTTGTATAGTATAATTCAGTACAAAGACAATGCAAAGTGCTTTACATGATTAAAATACAGGAAGATAAAACAGAATCAAAGCAAGTAGGAATAAATAAATAAATAAATAAATAAATAAATAAATAAATAAATAAATAAATAAATAAAATAAAAAATGCAGAAACAAAAAAAGAATATTAAAAACAGTTGGATTAAAGAAAATATGTTTTAGTTGAACTGTTTAACTAGAACAGTCGAAGGCAATCCTAAACAAATGTGTTTTTAGTCTTGATTTAAAGGAACTCATTATAACAAAACTTCTTTAAAATAATTTCAATTTAGAGCATAACTTGCAAAAAAAATAAAAACGAAGGGAAAGTATTTTGAATTTATCATCCTCCACTGCTTAGGCACAATACAAGTTTTTCCTAATTATAGAATAAATAAAGTCATAAAGAGCCTTTATTATAACAAATAAAAAAATAAACAGCACTCTGTGTTTGCCTAACATGAATATAACTCCTTTTGTGCCATATGCCATGATCATGCTTCTTAGACATTGGGAACCAGTGTCCATGTTCCATCTTGACATAATGACCAGAGAAGAAGCCGCAGCTTTTGTGAAGAAACAGCTGTGGAATTTCTGCAACCCCCCATTTCAGCCAAGGCCTCCACAGGCAAGTCACGTGGCAGCCCACAGAGGTGTGACCAACCACCCCCCTCTGTGTGAGGACCACAGTGGAGATCCAAGGCCCAGGAGGAGCCCATATCTCCAGAACCCTCAAAGATAAGTCATTGTGGACCTTTCAGAACCAAACTGCTGTAAAACAGACCTTTGGCAACACATTTCTCTTGAGTTTCATAACTTATAGAGCCAGGCTGGAAAGAAGGCCTGCCTTTATGAACCACTGTGACAAAGAGGACCCCTACTGTGAGCCACTGGGAAAGAGAGAGAGTCTGCCTTGCTGTGGCCTGCATGCTAAACTCCAGCTGGATGAAAACTCAACCTTCCAAATGGACATTGACAAAAAGGTTTGCAGGTCTGGCATAATTAATGACAGAACAAACAACATGTTTACTGATGAGTAAAGACAACGCTAACAGAATATACTGCGTGCTATGCTATGCTACAGGAATATGTGTTGAGCTGTTGCTGAAGCTTGGACAATTTTTGTTTCCTTAAGGGCTTAAACACTGATATAAAATTAGTGTTCATGTGTTCCTCAGATGCTCATTACATTTCCATTACCAAGTCTGACCAAGAGTCATTTAGTGGAATCCTGATGTCTGTTCGGTGCTAGCTATTTCAAAGAGGGTAAAGAATCATTTGACTAAAGGTGATTTAATAAAACATTATTTGGCCAAATAATGTTTTCTTCACCTCATGGATTTGGTTTTGAAGTGTTTATCTTTAGAGTTTGCTGTTGAAAAAAAAGAAGGGGGGGGGGGGGGGGGGGTAGAAGGAGACAACAACAAATAAAAGGCAATGTGAAAAATAACAATAATAAGGAATCACTCAACCCCAATGTACAGATGGGGAGCTATTCAAAACTGATGTAGGGGTAGCAATCTGAGATGGATAAAAGAAATGACTGAACAATTCCAAGAATCATCCTGTTGATTTTAAAGGACATTTTAAAGTTTCTTTACATGCTTCCACAGCAGAGGGACTGAACATCCACCTCAGGTGGAGATGCAGCGTTGGGTCTAGATACGGCCGAAGCGGTGAGGAAATGGGGGTGAGTTTGTCCGACAACGGAGGGACATGATGGTGAAAAAGAGCGGGGATCAAGGTGGAGAAAGGGTCCCTACGTTCTTGCACACCTCGCTCTTCTAGCTGGTCCAACTTCACGAGTTGTTTTCCACAATTTCGGTCATAAAAACAAAATAAGCCGGCCTCCTGTCTGCGGCCTTGTCTGCGGTCACCTACAATTTGGAATAGGTGCAGCAGAGTGTCTGCGGAGGGGCCGGGGACATCTTTATGTTCACTGGGACGCCTACACAGACCACCTAGTTTTGAAGTAGAAGAGAGAGACCGGATCTCTCTTCCTCAGAGATTCCTGTTACCACTGCTGATTAGGTTCCTGGTTTCTTCATTGATATTAATACTTTTGTAAATCATATTGTTTCTGGTTTACTCCATCTACAAGAGTTTCCTATTTTTCTTTGAGTTTTAGTGTTTTTATCTAATACTTGGTAGCTTTCTAGTGAGGATGGTGTTCATTTTTATAGTCTCCTCTAAGGATGTTTATTGCACAAATAAATAATATTTTAGTCTTAATTATTAAAGTAATAATTAATTATAAAAGTAATTAATTCTTGATTCTTATAAGATTTTTAAAGACACAAATATAGTTGGAATTACTTACTGTCGAAGCAGAATGGGTACCTTAAGGTTTGAAACCATGACCTATACAGTCCCCCTTTGAAGTAATGTCCACAGGGATAGTCATGTGTTGTGGTCCATTTTATGTGATTTCGTTCTCCCTCCTTGTAGAATTCCTTTCCTGCAAGAGACCAATGCCACCTTTGTGTGCTGCCCAAATGCAGCCCAATCCACACCGCATCACTGTAGTCGTTTCCAACAGTTTCCAGCACCCTTTCCATCTCATTCATGTCATCAATGGTGGCCAGGTCGATGCACGATTCTCTGCAGTAGCTCTGTGCCTCAACCCAGATTTTAGGAGTGTTGTAAAAGACATATTGGTGTTCATACACACAGAGACCAACAGAACATAGTTCTGCAAAACAATAAAACATTTACTTTCTCAATTAAGAATCGTAAAAGTACACAAATAAAAAAAATCAACAATTTTGATTAATAAAAAACAATGCTTAGATGGAAGCTCACCTGAAAGAAGCAGTAGTGTAATAATGCTTTTCATGACTTTCAAGGCTGCCAAAGATAACTTTATATTGAAAAAGTGACAACAAAGATAAATCGTAAAGTATATAGCAGCAGTAGAATTTAAAATATAAGTAAGAGCCTGGTAAAAGGAAGACCCTAGTGTGATGGCTTAAGAGCTTAAGCCAGACAGCTGGGTCTGTGCATTGTTTCCAGTTCTCAGTCTTCATTTCTATAGGAAGATTTCCTATTCTAATTACCCTTCCTCTTTATGTAAAACAGTATGAAAACCAGTCTAGTTTGACACTATGCCAACACCCAAGGTTTAAATTTGACAGGCAGCAAGACTCAATTCAGATAAGATCACTCGGGATAAATCCTTTAAATATCACTTTAACATGTATATGTATTCAACAATCATGAGACATGACACCAGATTATGACAGAAATTGTATTCTTACTCAGACCATAGAAGTTACTTAGGGTTACCGAATGCAGTGCTTACCAACCTGACTTGCTTCTTGTTGAAGTGGCCCTGAATCCCAGTTCTGCCACAACTCAATCTCATCATTACATCATACATTCTTGTAAACCAGGAGACATACATGGCTCCAGCAATATAAATTTATAACTCAGTGTCCAAGATAAAATTCAATTCCTTTCAGTGTATTTATATAGCTCCAATTCACAACACATGTCATCTCAAGGCACTTTACAGTTCAACCAGATCTTACAGTCAAATTGATTTAAAGTTCTCTATCTAAGGAAAACCAGTTGATTGCACTGGCTCATTGACTCAAACGCAATCCCTCACACTAAGCATGCTTGTAGCGACAGTGGAGAGAAAAAACTCCCTTTTAACCTCCAGCAGAACCAGGCTCAGTGAGAGGAGCCATCTGCCGAGGCCGACTGGGGTTCAAGGAGACAGAAGCAGAGACACAAAAAGCGGCTGTAAAAGGCGGCCCCGTCCAGGAAACACACAGCCAGGCAGACGAGCTCTCTTTTTAATTTTCATCAGAACTCTGGTTCCAGCATTTTGGATCAGCTGAAGGCTTTTAACTACAGTTTATGGACATTCTGATAGTAAAGAATTACAATAGTCCAGCCTCGAAGTAACAAATGCATGGACTAGTTTCTCAGCATCACCCCTGGACAGGATATTTCTATTTTTTGCAATCTTCCTCAGATGAAAGAAGGAAATTCTAGAAACCTCTTTTATGTGGGATTTAAATGACAGGCCCTGATCAAAAACAACACCAAGATTTTTTAATTTATTATCTGAAATCTGTTTAATCCCATCCAAATGAAGTGACTGGCTAATCAGCTTATTTGTCAAAGACTCTGGTCCAAATACTATAACTTCTGTTTTGTCTGCATTCAGAAGCAGAAAGTTAAGAGTCATCCAGGTTTTTATGTCTTGAATACATGCCTGTAATCTATGTAATGGGTTAGCTTCATCTGGATTTATAGACAGATATATCTGGGTATCATCAGCATAACAGTGAAAATTAATCCCATGCTGTCTAATAACTCTACCGATTGGAAGCATATATAAAGTAAAGAGAATTGGTCCTAGCACTGATCCCTGTGGTACTCCACAGGTAACCTTTGAGCATGTGGAAGATTTGTCATTAATGTGAACAACCTGAAACCGATCAGATGGATAAGATTTAAACCAGTCTAGTGCTGTACCTTTAATTTGTGCTGTACCTTTGATATGACATAACTGGACCTTTTGGATGGTTAAAAACTGATGGAGTCTCCATTGCTTTTGACTAATAGGATAAGGTTGGGATCTTTACTTTAGAGAAGGCCCCATTAAGAGCAGTCATGTTCCAGCTGGACTCTGCAGCCAATGTGCGGAATTCTATGGCCAATTCAGCTGCTGATTTACTGCACTGTTTCAAGTTTCATACATTTTTGACTGATTCTTCTTTGCAGATGTATGGGCAAAAGGTCTGTTGAAAAAGTTCTAGGAAGTTACAGTAAGAAACTGTTTGGATGTTGTCCTGGTTTATCATAGCTTCAGCCCATCTAAAGCCCATCTAAAGCTTTGTTTCTGAGTAAGCTAATCACATAAGAGATCTTACTTACATCATCAGGAAATGAATGCGGGAAATGCCCGAACACCAGGGTGCACTGTAACACGAACCCCTTGAATTTGTTGAGGTCACTGGCGAATGGTTCCGGGTAGGCAACAAAACGTCCCTGGATGCGAAAGTTCTGGAAAAATTTGAGGAGGGTCTGATTTGTGGAGGCTTGCTGTTGAGACATGTTGGAAATAGCCCAGTCGTGTCAGTCGAGGAGGATTCCCTGTTCAGACAGAGCGACTCGTAATTGTGCCGCAGAGTCGTCTTGGCCAGTCGGCTCTGGCCTGATCTTGGGATCGACTCCAGAGCAGGAACAATCACAGTCAGACAAAGGTACGTCCTTTCAGAGTTTTATTTTCAGATGAATCACAGAGTTCGGTAAGAGACTCATTGAGTAATTTGGATTCAGGAAGAGTCTTTAGAGTTAAGAAAGGTTGTTCGGCTCTTACAGTTTTCTCATGCGGTGATAAGTCCGGGAGGGGTAAACTGAGTCGTTTAGACAGAGTGGGAATCCAACCTGGAGTCAGTGACTCACTCTTCTTTCTCAGGTGGATGGACAGGCAGGTGATCTCCTTTAATGGATCCAGGAGGCAGCGAGGGAGATGTACTCGGAACCAGCACGACTGGAAAAGAGGAAGACAAGGAAGGAAAGGACACATCAAAGATTTCAGGTTGAGAGGGGCTAGCAGGTAAGTTACCACGGTGCGGAAGTAAACCGACTGGCGTCCGTTCTAGGAAATGCGCTCCTCTAAATTCTGCCTCCTGATTGCAGCGAAGTGGAATCAGCTGGGAGCTCATCCTGCCGAACACACCCTGAGAAGAAAAGGTTAGACACAAGCACCCAACACAGAGACCCAACATCTTCTCTGAGGTTCCTTACAAACTGCAATAAGTCAACACACTATTGGTCTAGTGTGGCTTGTTAAAATAATACTCTTTGGCTTACCTTAATTTATAAGGCATTACATCAACTGCTTATCGCTTATATCTATTCTGCAATTAAACATGGAAATGAAGTTTAAGCATAAATTCAATCTGGAAGATTCTTATCAGCTTTACCTGAAACACCTGCAATGTCCCTGGTTCAGCTCCAGCCAATCAGCTCAGGGGCCGCACCTTCTCCAAAGATACTCCACCCCATCTCCTCCCTCATTTTCAGTCCCACTCATACTCTGGCTTATTCCACCACCAGTGTCCGGGCCCCGGGGGAAAACTTTTCTAATCCTTTTCTAGGTAACTCATCCAAGTGATTGTTGATTGACAGCATCTTCTGCCAGAGCCCAATTTAATTAATTTTTATTTTTATTTATTTAATTTATGTCTTTAACTGCTTCTATCTCCTCTAACCCCACTTGGCCCCAGCAGATGGCTGCTCACACTAAGCCTGGTTTTGCCGGAGGTTTCTTCCTGTTAAAACATAGTTTTCCTTTCCACTGTCTCTACATACATGCTCAGTGCAAGGGATTACAGAGTCGATGAGCCTGAGAAATCGGCTGGTTTTCCTTAGATAGAAATATTTTAAAGAATATGATTGTTACCTTTATAAATTAACTTAATGTTTTCTAATTGCAACTTTCCTCTGTGTGAGTCTCTCCAGGTTGAAATGTCAACAGGTGCATTATTTACGTACATACACTTTCTATCCCTTTTCCTCAGAATGAATTAAAAAATCTAGAAAGTGTTTTATATTAAGTGAAAGTAAGTAAAACCATTTACATGTTTTTCATAATTTGTTTTATTTTCTTTTTGCTATGTACTGTTTGTGTCATAATGGGCTTTAACGATCTGACCCACATGCAGAGAACCACTCAGAGACCAAGGGTAGAAGTTAGCTGGTTTATTGAGGGTTAGCAAAACCCAGATGGAGAGATATTCTGCTGGGTAATACTGTTGGACCTCAGCGGACTGGTGAACCGGAACCGGAAACTCTGAAGGGGAGATCACAATGATCAGTTCAGGGACCAAGGGAAAAAAGACAGAGGCTTGTATATTGCTTGAGATGCACTCAGGTTTTGGGGGGTTCTTGGTTATTCCTTGGATCCAGTTTGTGGGGTTAAATCCAGAGAACAATGAACTCGTTGGAGAGCGGTCAGGCAGACTTACGTTGGACCCAGAGGAGTAAAGGAGCGGACTGTCATTTGGTTTTCCAGAAGTGGACTTGAACGGATCATGTGGAGGTTTCCCCTTGCTCAGTGTGACTCAGTTAATCCTTCCAGGGGGGGGGTAGAAGGTCCAGGTTTATCCAGTGATACAGGAAGGCTTCCTACCGAAGAACAAGGACAAAGCAAGTTTAGACTCAGAGAGACAAGGCTAAGGTTAGACTCTGCTAATCTCAGTTTGGCTAGAGTATCCAATACTGGCAAACACTCTGGCGTCGAGGTAGTGACAGCCCGCTGCTCAAATACTCCTCTGGTAAAGACCCAATGAGCCGCAGGTGTGCAAAGAGGCCCAACGAGAACAGGGCACCGTCTGGTGGGGAGGACATAGTTTGGTTTAAAGGCTTAGGTTAACAATTTGATGTTCTATTTGAGAAGCAGAAATCATAGAACTAGGGTAACTCAGTTCAATTTAAATATCCTTTATTTTCTCATAAGAAAATGGAATGTTTTAATTCTTATAGGGGTTTCTTCAGCAAGTTGCTCTAGATTTTAATCGCCGTAGTCACAAATTATCCCCTGTCTTTATTCTGTCAATCTGGTAAATCCTTTGACTGAAGACAGTCTGTTGGTGATTAACAATCTTTTGAAGATGATGCTCAGGGTTTTTCTTAATGTTCTTCATTTGATGAATTCTTCTTTATAAAATCAAACAAGTTCTCAGAACAGAGCTGACCTTCTTAATTAACTTGTTAACCTTCTTTTAGTCATTTGCTCTGATACTGCTATTCCAGTACATGACAAGATCTCAACCTCTTCACTTATAGAGACTGATAGAAGATATGCAGCATCTTGCTGTAAACATTGAAGGATCTAAGCTTCATCAAAAATTACACTCTAGTCTGTACTACTAGGCAACAGTAACACAGGTTTGTTATTTTGAGGAAACATTTGTGGTGTCTGAGCCTGTTTAGGTGCAGTTTAGGTAGTCCTCTCTCTCTCTCTCTCTCTCTCTCTCTCTCTCTCTCTCTCTCTCTCTCTCTCTCTCTCCCTCCCTCTCTCTCTGATAGGTGTGGCTTGGGAGTAGCTGGCTGCACACAGCTGAGACTGATCTTCATCTGGAGCAGTATTTAAAGCCTGGCTACCTGTGTGCTCACTGCCTGATGGTCACTGTTTGTTGGTAGATGTGCCAACTTCTCTCCCTCGTGGAAATTATTCAATTCAATTCAGTTTATTTATATAGCGCCAAATTCACAACACATGTCATCTCAAGGCACTTTACAGTTCAACCAGATCATACAGTCAAATTGATACAAAGTTTTCTATCTAAGGAAAACCAGTTGATTGCATTGACTCATTGACTCAAATACAATCCCTCACACTAAGCATGCTTGTAGCGACAGTGGAGAGGAAAAACTCCCTTTGAACAGGAAGAAACCTCCAGCAAAACCAGGCTCAGTGTGAGCGGCCATCTGCCGAGGCCGACTGGAGTTCAAGGAGACAGAAGCAGAGATACAAAAAGCAGCTGTAAAAGGCGGCCCCGTCCAGGAAACACACAGCCAGGCAGACGAGCTCCAAGGCAGCTCCCATGCCAGAGGACGAAGAGAGCACATCCACTCAGTCACGGTCAGAGAAACAGAACCACACTGGAAAACAGGCCGATCTCCAACATCTATAAACAAGGGTGTTGATGGCAGCAGCACAGCTGATGTTTCTTTCCAGGATGACGTCACAGCCAAACAGGAACAGACGAGGCAAAGCTACTCTGAGGAAAAGCAGAGAGAGCAGAAGGTTAGAGATTGAACTAACAGATTCTGCAGAATAGGAGAACAGAGAGAGAATGAAGCAGAATGATGAAATGGGGGTCCCTATGTCCTCCAGAAGTCTAAGGAAAGTTTTAAGCCTAGCCTTAAAAGTAGACAGGGTGTCTGCCTCACGGACTAAAACTGGTAGTTGGTTCCACAGGAGAGGAGCCTGATAACTAAAAGATCTGCCTCCCATTCTACTTTTAGAAATTCTAGGAACCACTAGTAAACCTGCAGATTGAGAGCGAAGTGCTCTGTTAGGAACATAAGGAACAATCAGATCTCTGATATAAGATGGAGCTTGGCCATTTAAGGCTTTATATGTGAGAAGGAGGATTTTAAATTCAATTCTTGATTTAACAGGAAGCCAATGAAGAGAAGCCAGGATAGGAGAGATGTGATCTCTCCCCTTAATTTTCATCAGAACTCTGGCTGCAGCATTTTGGATCAGCTGAAGGCTTTTAACCACAGTTTGTGGACTTCCTGATAGTAAAGAATTACAATAGTCCAGCCTTGAAGTAACAAATGCATGGACTAGTTTCTCAGCATCACCCCTGGACAGGAGATTTCTAATTTTTGCAATGTTCCTCAGATGAAAGAAGGAAATTCTAGAAACCTCTTTGATATGGGATTTAAATGACAGGTCCTGATCAAAATTAACACCAAGATTTTTTACTTTATTATCTGAAATCAGTTTAATCCCATCCAAATGAAGTGACTGGCTAATCAGCTTCTTTTTCAGAGACTCTGGTCCAAAGACTATAACTTCTGTTTTGTCTGCATTCAGAAGCAGAAAGTTAAGAGTCATCCAGGTTTTTATGTCTTCAAGACATGCCTGTAATCTATGTAATGGGTTAGCTTCATCTGGATTTATAGACAGATATAGCTGGGTATCATCAGCATAACAGTGAAAATTAATCCCATGCTGTCTAATAATTCTACCGATTGGTAGCATGTATAAAGTAAAGAGAATTGGTCCTAGCACTGATCCCTGTGGTACTCCACAGGTAACCTTTGAGCGTGTTGAAGATCTATCATTAACATGAACAAACTGAGTTCAATCAAATAGATAAGATTTAAACCAGTCTAGTGCTGTTCATTTAATTCCAACAAAATATTCAAGTCTTTCTAAAAGAATATTATGGTCAACTGTATCAAATACAGCACTGAGATCCAACAGGACGAGCACAGATACAAGTCCATTATCTGAGGCCATGAGAATATCATTAGTGACTTTTACCAGAGCTGTTTCAGTGCTATGATGAGCTCTAAACTAAGTTTAGACGGTTCAACTAAGCTATGGCTCTGGGGGAGTTTGGCAACTGTATTAAAAAGAAATCTAGGATTATTCTTATTCTCCTCTATTAATGAGGAGAAGTATGCTGCTCTTGCTTTACAAAGGGTCCTCTTATACAGCAGTAAACCATTTTTCCAGACTAGGAAGGACTCCCGCAGGCCTGTGGAACGATATTTTCTCTCCAGTTTCCTAGCATTTTGCTTCAAAGTACGCAGCTCTGCATTAAACCAAGGAGCAAGCTTTCTATTTTTAACTGTTTTCATTTTCAAGGGAGCTGTGTTATCTAAGGCAGTACGCAGAGAACTAGCAACCCCATCAACAAAATCATCAACCTGTGAAGGGGAATAAGCTATGCTTTTGCACTCTGCAGCACTGCTCAGTGACACAGAGGAGAGAGAAAGTGAAGCAGATTCTTTAAAATGTATAACTGCACTATCTGATAAAGATCTACTAAAATTGAACCTTCTTTTGGGGGAGGAGAACTCTGTTAACGTAATCCTGAAGGTTATTAGAAAGTGGTCAGAGAGGACAGGGTTGTGAGGAAATACTGTTATTTCTACACATTCTATGCCGTATGTCAGCACAAGATCCAAAGTATGAAGATGAGAATGTGTGGGACTATTCACATTTTGAGCAAAGCCAATAGTATCTAAGATAGCATTAAAGGCTGCTCTTAAGCTATCGCCTTCAATGTCAGCATGGATGTTAAAATCTCCCACTATGATGACCCTGTCAGTATTTAATACCAAATCAGAAAGGAACTCTGAAAACTCATCTAAAAATTCAGAGTAAGGACCTTTGATACAAAGTTACAAAAAGAAGAGGTTTTCTTGCCTTGAAATTTGGATGAGGGAAATTAAGGGTTAAATGTTCAAAAGAGTTGTAGGTATTAACTGTTTTGGGAGTAATCAGTAAGTCAGACTGGAAGATTGTTGCTACTCCTCCTCCTCGCCCAGAACTTCTGGGTATGTGAAAATTTAAATAGCTTGAAGGAGTTGCCTCATTTATGCTCACATAATCGTCTTGCTGCAGCCAGGTTTCTGTAAGGCAAAACAAGTCAATGTGATTATCACAAATCAAGTCATTAACTAGCAGACTTTTAGAGGAAAGCGATCTTATGTTAAACAGACCGCATTTAATTGTTGTAACTTTTTCCCCAATTGGAGTTATTTTGATTTTAATTAGATTATCATGATTTACTCCTTTGGGAATCTTTGCTAATTTATTAGATTTTGGTCGTGGGCAAGACACTGTCTGGATGGAGTAAAGAGTGGGTAACAGTAGAGAAGCTGCAGAGATGTGTGTTAAACTACAACTCTGCTTCCTGGTCTGCACCCTGGGTGGTCAGGGTGCAATTATCTCAAATTATCTCTTCAGATTTTGAAATTGAAAGAATTAATCTTACCTGTGCTCTGTCTACCCAGGATCCAGCTCCAGATCAGTCTCCAGCTACCAAGCCACACCACCCACCTCCCTCTACTCCAACAGCTGCAGAGAGCTTGCCTGCCACCTCCAACTGCCCCTGATTCCAGAGACATCTTCCTTCACTGTCAGCCTGTGAACCAAAGAATAAACTTTGCACCTTTCTCCTAGCCTTGCTGTCTGCATTCTGGGTCCAGCACCTAGCTCCTCACAACATTACTACTTCTCCACATCAGCTTCTTCTCCCATGATCGTAACAGTGTTTGACCTCCTGTTTCTCCTGAAATCTACAATCATCTCATTGATTTTGACTTGATCAATAAACCTCACATAAAAATGAACAAAGAAAAACAGAACAAAGGAGTTAAAGAAATGATACAATGTAATTACAATAATTACAAAATGCAATGATACAAGGTAAAGCAACACTATGCAAGGTTTGACCCAAGTATTAACTTCATTTGAGATATATCACATGATTGATTTTTCAGGTCAATGGCACTTAGTGAGTAGTGACTTACGCCCATTTAAAGGAAATGGTGAACATGTGACTTCTTGTTACTTCTTGACGCAACTTCAGTTTTACATGTGTTTTGCATTTGAAGGAAGCGTGATTTGAATACAATCAGAGAAGCAAACACACTGTCCAAACAGAAAGTAATAAACAGTAACAAAAACAGTGAGAAAAAAAACAACCTTCTATATATATATATATATTTTTTTTTTTTATATTTCTAGGGGAGTACCTGTTAAAAATGTATCATGTCTAATTTATTAAAACATCTGTGCTCACTTTAAAGCATGAGCAATATTAATTTAAAATATTGGCATCAAATAGTGCCAGAGGTGTTAGGTTTTTTCAATGATGATTATAAAGTTAATGTGTGTGCATATGAAACATTGAAGAAATAAGATGCTACATTCTGACCTGTGATTCAATCAGGAGGTCATTCTAGACTTGCCTTCAGCCAGAAGGCATTTACAGGGTCATTTCACTCTATGACCTGCCTCCGGCCAGTTGGCCATAAAACAGGGTCACTCTGTTTTATGACCTGCATCCAGCTAGATAATCATTGCAGGGTCTTCTGCCCTAAGACCCACCCATTGTGTCATGTTCTGTTAATAAAAGACTCTGCTGTTCTGTTGGGATGAAGAAAGGTGCTGAATTGTGAGCAGCTAGCCTTTCTCCTCCTGCAGGAAGCTCTGTTTGAAAATCCCTTTGTGCATCAGATTCATTTTTGTCCTATATGAAATATGAACTCACAATATTTAAACCCAACAGGAGGTTTCGCTTTTTCTTCATTTAAGCTGTTTGGTCAAAGTCACACTAGTTTTGAAATAGTCTATAGAAATAAACTTAGAGTCAAACTTTTTCTTAGAAGTTTCTGTTTTTCTCAGCAATGCTTAATCTAAAAAGAACCTCAAATAAAAAAAAGGTTAAAAAACAATCCACTGGACTTTGTTTCCTAGTTTAAAGATGTTTCGCTTCCCATCCAGAAAGCTTTCTCAATATAGAAGTGGTTTGTTTTGTTAACCTTTATTTGTAATGACAATGACCTGGATGACTGAAAATCTTCACCAACTTTTTTGTTCTTTGTTTTTCTGTGGCTGTTCTACCAGCAATATTTTATTTTTCTGCCCATATTACACTTGGTCTTGTGAATTTTAATGTTTTTCCCAACAGTTTATAAATAAAAATAATAAATAAATAGGAATCCAAATTACGAACAGCAAAAATATATTCAATAATTTTTTAGGAAGAAAAAGAGAGAAAAACATACATGAGATTCTATTTATTAATACCTTTCTCTGAAGAACAAATAAATACAGTTAGAGATCAAACATTACTAATCAAGTTATTAATTAGAGAATAAATATGTATTTCTCATTAACTATCAGAATCAGAATAACTTTATTAATCCCTTAGGAGAAATTATTTTCTTGCAGTGCAACCGTTTACAGAAGAGAGAAAAATAAGATTATAAGTACGTAAATATAAAGTAAGTTAAGTTAACCCTTATCCTAATAAAACAGAATAATATAAATGAAATTAGTAAAATTGCAACCCACACAGTAAAATGACACCCTTCACCATAAACAGTGTAATATAAGACAAGGATCAGACTATATACAGTCGACAGCATTTACAGTGCTGCTCAGTACCAAATTACAATGATAATACGATGGATAAACCTTAAAATAAACATGATTCATTCAGACTGTAAGTAATGGTTAGTTCTTTTATCTGCTTTACTTGCACATAGAAAGGTGATTAACAGAGGTCAGACCAGGCAACCAAGCTACTTTAACGTTTGAGTTAGAAATGATAAAACTTTAACAGGTTTCCTCACTACGGTCTGGAATAAGCCTGATTTAAATCTAACAATAGGGAGATTAAGCTGGCAGCTCATCAATGAAATTAAATGATTAAAATCACCAGTAGAAACACGCATGAAACTGGTCAGAATTACAGAACTGATTATGAGAAAGCATATTCTCTAGACAATGGTTATAACCCTGATTTTATTGATTCCACTTTTAAAATGTTTTAATGATCATTGAAGATATACATCTAAATATGTTTCATCGTAAATTAGCATTAGTTTAGTTCTAAAAAGACAAAAGCAAAAACATCAAACTTTATTAATAAGTACTCTTTGATTTTATCAAGCTGTTAAAGTTTCTATGACAAATCATTTGTAGGTTAACTTCTATTTTGTGTTATATTTACAAAGCTTTTCATGGAGATCCATTCCTTGTGCACATCTTTTCCTTTATTATGGGTCATAAACAGCAGGTTCCTTGGTAAAAACGTTTCCAGCCGAGTTAGTTTTCCACCATAGAGTCAAATTTCCAGTTATGTTCTCACTTGCTTTCAGCCTTATCTAGGGGAAAAATATATTTACATTGTTATTAATTACAGTAAAAATGTTTCTTGAATTGTTGCACTCAGATTAGTTAACGTACACGCTTCCTTTAGGGGGATCATCTGAGTCCATATGATGCCATATGGACCAAATCATGTTAAAATTTTGTTTGTTTTTTATTTTTTCATGCATTTTTGGGGCTACACTGGAAAAAATAGAATTCTAGATAAGTCATTTTTTCTTAAAATAAGTGCATTTTCTCTTGGATTGGGGAGGTAAAAGAGACCTTTTGCCAATGGAACAAGACAATTTACACTTAAAATAAGAAAACCCAATTGCATTGTCTTATTTCAAGTGCATATTATATAATTATCTTATTTTAAAGTAAAAATACTCATTCCATTGGCAAACTATCTCATTTACCTACTCAAATTAAGGGTAAATGCATTTAATTTAAGATATTTTTACTTATTTCTAGATATTTTTTCTAGTGTAGTGTTTCAAGAAGGACTGCTGCCTTGCACACGCCCCTCTTTCTAGACAGGTTTACAACAAATAAAACTGGGCTCACAATTACAAGATGCTGAATAATCTACCCAGCTCACTCTGCTTCAGATTCAGACACAGCTAAAATATGTTTTACAAATCACTTCATTACGGGGAAACTGCTCTATGTTCATGAGAAGCTCTCATTTCTTCTGTTAGAAGAAAGATAATATTTTCATTATAAAATATTTTATTCTACTCTATAGTTAGAATTTCACACACAGAGTTAGTATGTAAAGCCTGATGACGTGCATTAAAAGGAGATTGTCCAGGATGTTGTCTGTTGATTCATGGTGAACTCGTATAAAGCATTTACATATGTTGCACCACTTGCCTCCTTCAGTAATTTTAATTGACTGTTTTCAGATCAAACTATTTTTATTATTTTGACTTCTGTAACACTGTAACCACATCATTGAAAGCTCTTGTGACCCATTCTCCACTGCTTGACTTTTATTTATCCTTTAATCCTGCTGCTCAGCTCTCAGTCACCAGGGCCTTGATCTCCAAACCAGTAAAGTTTTTCTTCTTCATTCTCTATGCCCTATTCATGAATGAATGTGATACCCTTATATGGAATTATTGGTTTGGTAATTATGCAGATTTGCAGAAATTATCTTAAAAGACAATTATTTGGACTGCATCAGGTTTACAAGAATCATTCATGACCATTAAGTGAAGTCAAGGACTTTTTTTAAATCTGATGTGGTGCGTTCGCAGGGAGCCCATAGGAGAAAATGCATGAGAAATTTAGGGCAAGAACATGAAAATATTGTTGCCTAAGGCCCATTGTGTTGGACTTTATTCCCAAATCACAGTTATTATAACCTCTTTAGAAACAAAAAGGATCAAAAGTGCTAAGAGATATTTTTTATAAAGTTGCTTGCCTTGTTTTCTATAACTAGATAGATAGCCAATCAGGGGAGTCACACAATACCTACAGTTTAAACAATCATTCCCTGAACCTCATATTTCTCAAAGGACAATAGAGAATAATGAAAGAAGCTGCTGACTCACTAATCTGCAAAGTCTAAATGTATGGTAATCTGCACCTTTTGAAGGATAAATATGGAAAAAAAGATTTAAAGACACAAGGATTTGGACCTTGACTTTAAATGAATCTTAAATGCAGAGGCTTTTATCTGCATCTTATTTTTCATTTTCCTCTCGCAATTTTTGGCTATTTAATTACAAAACATTTCTTTCTTCTTTGACCATATTGATTCCTAGTTTGTTCTTAAACTGGAGCTCAGGAAAGAAATTTCAATGATGCCTGATGGTTTTGTTTTCATTTAATTATTCAAATACTTTGTTGAAAATAAAATGTGAAAGCTTTGTCTGAAGTGTAATCAGTTTAGGAGGAAAAATCATTTGGTATTTTTGTCAATGGATGAACAAAGATGATTAAACAGATGAGTCTAAAGACTTACTTGCTCCAAGATGCTGTTTTGCACTGCATGGTCATTTAGATCCAATGTTGAGCCGCTTTGGCTGATTCTCAGTTTTATGAACCGCAGGTTGTTTTCTTCAACTGAGCAAAAATGAAAAACACCTTATTTTAACTTCTCCATAGCATAGATTTGAACCTCAAGTAGTTAAATATTGTTAACTAAATAAAGTTGTAATAATGTAAATAGTTTCAGATGATGAGCTTGCATAAAAAAAAACAAGGCGAGTTCTTAAAAGATGGGTTGATAACTGTCACCTTAACAGAGGAAATATGGCCAAAAATAACTAAGGTTGCTCAATACCTCTGCATTATGATAACTCCAATATAACGGGTATTTTAAGACATCTGAGATAGAATAGAAGGGAAAAAAGAAATAATTTCTGCATTGATGGCTGACCTTAAGTCTCCTCTCCAGAGTTATATTTAAGGTTAATTATCAGCTGAAGCTGGTTTTAAATCACCTTTATAAGCAACTGAATTTGCAAGAATGTACAAAAGGTGAATGGTTAAAACTTGCGAACAGATCAAGAAAAAAAAATACTTACTGCATTTGCAGAGGAATGGATGTGCTTCTGTACATATCTTAGATCCCCATTTACCAGATTGCGTCTTTAAAAGAGCAACACATTCCTCTGAATTTTTAAGATTATTCTCCTGTCGATACCGCCAGTACCTAAATGAGGAGTTTGACATGTCTGACCATTTCCATGAGTCTCTGAAGAGACCGACAAACAACTCCTTTCCCTGAGACATATTCTGAACAATCTGATACTCCGCATCATTCCTCAAGCTGACCAGGTCTGTGTATTTCTTTCTGCAGAGATCTCGAGAATCCAGCCAGTCCATTGCCTTGTCTATGAGGATGTACTGATCAACTCCTTGTTTTGTTTCTAAAAAGACAAGTTTTACAGTTTTAATGCATATTTGAGAATTAGCTCCTGGCAAAACAGAAATGACACATTGAGTGAAAAACCTGTCTAAAAAGTCTGTTACAAGTCTTTTAACCTTTCATCTATGGTTGTTGAGGACATCAGCTTCTAATAAAATAATAGTTAACATCCACTGTGAAATAGCTGAGTCATTATAACAAAACTTCTTTAAAATAATTTCAATTTAGGCAACAAGGCAAGGCAAGGCAAATTTATTTGTATAGCACAATTCAGTACAAAGACAATGCAAAGTGCTTTACATGATTAAAATACAGGAAGATAAAACAGAATCAAAGCAAGTAGGAATAAATAAATAAATAAATAAATAAATAAAATAAAATAAAAAATGCAGAAACAAAAAAAGAATATTAAAAACAGTTGGATTAAAGAAAATATGTTTTAGTTGAACTGTTTAACTAGAACAGTCGAAGGCAATCCTAAACAAATGTGTTTTTAGTCTTGATTTAAAGGAACTCAGGCTTTCCGCACTTTTACAGTTTTCTGGAAGTTTGTTCCAGATAAGTGGAGCATAGGAACTAAATGCTGCTTCTCCATGTTTAGTTCTGGTTCTAGGTATGCAGAGCAGGCTGGAGCCAGAAGACCTGAGTGGTCTGGAGGGTTGATACACTGATAGCAAGTCTGTGATGTATTTAGGTGCTAAGCCATTTAGAGATTTATAGACTAACAGAAGTATTTTAAAATCCATTCTCTGAGATACAGGGAGCCAGTGTAAGGACTTTAGAACTGGGGTGATGTGCTCTACTTTCTTAGTCTTAGTGAGGACACGGGCATCAGCTGCAGCTGTCTGATCCACTTTTTAGGCAGACCTGTGAAAACACCGTTGCAGTAATCAATCGACTAAAAATAAACCGATGGATTAGTTTTTCCAGATCATGCTGAGACATTAGTCCTTTAATCCTGGAAATGTTCTTCAGGTGATAGAAAGCCGACCTTGTAATTGTCTTTAAATGCTTTTGGAGGTTCAAGTCTGAATCCAGCACTAGACCTAGATTTTGGGCTTGATCAGTGTTTACTAGCTGAAGCGACTGAAGCTGTGTGCTAACTTTAGATCTCTCCTCTATTGGTCCAAAGATTATTACTTCAGTTTTGTTTTTATTCAGTTGAAGAAAATTATGGCACATTCAGGCATTGATTTCTTCTAAGCATTTCCTCAATGCTTGAATTGGTTCATAGTCACCTGGTGACATGGTGATGTAAAGCTGTGTGTCGTCAGCATAGTTATGGTAGCTGATGTTGTTGTTTTTTATTAACTGAGCAAGAGGGAGCATGTAGAGCATGTAATTTAGAGCATAACTTGCAAAAAAAAATAAAAACAAGGGAAAGTATTTTGAATTTATCATCCTCCACTGCTTAGGCACAATACAAGATTTTCCTAATTATAGAATAAATAAAATCATAAAGAGCCTTTATTAAAACAAATAAAAAATAAACAGGACACTGTGTTTGCCTAACATGAATATAACTCCTGTTGTGCCATATGCCATGATCATGGTTCTTAGACATTGGGAACCAGTGTCCATGTTCCATCTTGACATGATGACGGGAGAAGAAGCCGCAGCTTTGGTGAAGAAACAGCTGTGGAATTTCTGCAACCCCCCATTTCAGCCAAGGCCTCCACAGGTGTTGGGATCTGGAGCTGTACCACCTTCCTCCAGCAGAGTGCGCCGTGGGTCTCCAAGGGCTGGAGTCTTCCAGCACACCTGAGGCGCATCTCCTCGTCAGAAACCTGCCCTATATAACCAGCTGCCAGACCTTGCTTCGACGCCGCAGTGTTGACCTAGTTTGGTTAGCGACCTGAGCCTAGAACCTAGA
Source organism: Cyprinodon diabolis (assembly GCA_030533445.1). Taxonomy (NCBI): domain Eukaryota; kingdom Metazoa; phylum Chordata; class Actinopteri; order Cyprinodontiformes; family Cyprinodontidae; genus Cyprinodon; species Cyprinodon diabolis. The sequence continues at coordinate 38,693,210 of CM060075.1, read as the reverse complement.
ATCTTTGCTGTCCCTTGATCCTAATTCTTCCTTGTTTTTGCCTCACAGGAAACCTGTCTCTACCTGAGGCTCTGGATGAGCTTAACCTGCCGAGATTGCCCTCGTGAGCCAAACCTGAAGATTCCTTTGTGGACTCCCCTGCTGCTCTTGGCTAAGAGCCAGAAACTCAGATCAAGGTCTGCCTTCAAAGTCAGAAGCAAGACGCTGCCGCTACTCTTGGACTCTGATGAACAAACAGTCTCTGGACCCAACAGTTCCTTCTCTCTTAAGGAGAAGCCCGGACACCCTCAAGGTATTCTGCTGAGTAAACAAGGACTCATAAAACTCATCACTCCGTTGTCTAATGAAACTATCATCTCTGCAGACTCCAGTGTTCCAGCCCTGACCAGTTCCAGTTCCAGTTTATGATCTTGTGTTTTGTGCAACCAAATAAACTCTGTTAAACTTTTTACCCAGCCTCCGTTGTGTTCTGCATATGGGCTTGAAGCTTTAGACCCATCATGACAGAACACTGCGGCCAAACACAAGGCCCAGCAGATCACCTCCGTCGGAGGCTTGAGGAGGAAGATGCTCAGATCCATGGACATGCGCAAACCCTCCGTGAGTTACATACCATGATTGAATACCAGAACCAAATGCTTCAAACATATGCTAGCTACATGGGCAATGCTAACGCCACGTCAGCGGCATGTCCAGTTCCGGATCCACTTCCGCCTCCGAGGTCACCGGTCGTGACGTCATCTCCTGAATTCAGACCCAGTCTCCCTGATAAATTCTCAGGTAACCAGAAGGATTGTAAGGGATTTTTGTCTCAATGTTGACTTATTTTTGAACACTCTCCTGGCAGTTTTTCAACTGATAGAAAAAAGATAACATTTATTTTGTTCCAACTCACTGGGCGAGCCCTAGAATGGGCGGAGGCAAGGTTCTCTTCTGAAGCCAGTTTCAGGTGTACTTTTTCTGATTTTGTCTCTGAATTTTCCCAGGTATTTAACCATGACTCTGATCAAACCATTGACTCCCGAGCTCTACTAAATTTGAAACAGGGAAATTCCACAGTGGCGGAGTTTTCCATCGACTTCCGGGTCAAAGCCGCAGCCTCTGGATGGAACGAATGTGCACTTAAGAGTGCATATTTTAAGGCCCTAAATGACAATATCAAGTAAGAACTAGCTACGCTCGACGAACCAGCTAGTTTAGAGGAATTGATCCGTTTAACCATTAGGTTGGACAACAGACTTCGAGCTAGAAGCAGCTCTAGACAAAAAAGTTTACATTTTTCTGTGCCTGCTCCTGCATTAAATAATGCTTCTGTTTTTTCTGGATCCACAGAGCCTGTTTTCAAGCCAAAATCTAAGAATCAGACTTATTCTGTTCCTGTCCAAGTCTCCCACTCAGATGGAACGGGGGTCGAACCCATGCAGATTGGACACACAAGGCTAAACCCTGAGGAAAGACATCGACGTTTCAGGGGCAATCTGTGTCTATATTGTGGTGAGACTGGTCATTTCATTGCTTCTTGCCCGGCTAAGTCAAAAGCCAGGGCCCGTCAGAAGAACTGAGGAGTCTGACGGGCCATTTGAAAACTGAAAAGTCTCCTCATCTGATGCTACCTGCCACTCCTTTTCTCTCTAACCAGAATCTCACCTTGTCTGCTTTCGTTGACTCTGGATGTGAGCGTAACCTTATTGACTCTAATCTGGTCCAGCAGTTACAAATTGAAACAGTTCCGTTATCCAAGCCTCTCAGTGTCTCTGCTATTGATGGAAAAAAACTCCATCAAGTTACTCATCAAACACAACCTCTAAAGCTGTTAATCTCCAGAAATCATCGTGAGACATTAACCTTTTTTGTTTTTCCCTCTGCATGCTCTCCCTTGGTGCTTGGTTTTGAGTGGCTGGAGCGACATAACCCCCATATCAACTGGGCTGAACGCCACATTGAGTCTTGGTCTACTTCTTGCCATGAGACTTGTCTTCGTTCTGCAGCTCCTGCTGTTCAGTTCCCTAGAGGTAGGGGGGAGATGGACTCTCCTGACCTTACTTCTGTTCCTTCCGAGTATCATGATCTGGCTCCAGTCTTCAGCAAGGTCAGTGCTACGTCTCTTCCACCTCACAGACCATATGACTGTGCCATTGAGCTATTACCAGGTGTTCCCTTGCCCAGCAGTAGACTTTATAATATCTCCAAGCCCGAACGTGAGACTATGGAAAAATATATTAACGAGTCTCTAGCTGCCGGGATAATCCGTCCATTTTCTTCCCCTCTGGGTGCTGGTTTCTTTTTTGTGGGCAAAAAAGATGGTTCCCTACGACCCTGTATTGACTACAGAGGCCTTAACCAAATAACTGTCAAAAATAAATACCCACTTCCTTTACTAGCATCCGCATTTGAACCTGTTCAGGGGGCTACAGTCTTCACCAAGCTCGATTTAAGAAACGCTTATCATCTTCTCCGAAAAGGAGAAGGTGACGAATGGAAAACAGCCTTTAAGACCCCTTTAGGTCAATTTGAGTATCTGGTCATGCCTTTTGGTCTCACAAACGCTCCTGCATGTTTTCAAGCACTTGTCAATGATGTCCTCAGAGATTTTTTGAATATTTTCGTGTTTGTTTACATTGACGACATTTTGATCTACTCCAAGAACCTTTCTGAGCATAAAAAACATGTCCGCTTGGTCCTTCAAAGACTGTTGGAAAATAAGCTTTTTGTTAAAGCTGAAAAATGTGAGTTTCACCAACCATCTGTCACCTTTTTAGGGTTTGTGCTCGAGGGCGGGCAGGTTAAGCCATCCGAAGACAAGATTAAGGCAGTTTTGGACTGGCCGACACCTGAGAACCGCAAACAGCTGCAGAGATTCCTTGGTTTTGCAAACTTCTACAGACGTTTCATCAGGAACTACAGTCAGACAGCTCTACCTCTCACAACTCTAACCTCTGTTAAAAGAGCCTTTCGATGGACTCCGGAGGCGCAAAGAGCCTTTGAGAAATTAAAGACCCTGTTTTCCAGAGCTCCTATTTTGATCCAGCCAGATCCTGCTAAACAGTTTATCCTTGAAGTGGATGCCTCTGACTCTGGTGTTGGTGCAGTGTTGTCCCAACAACTCGACTCTGATCAAAGGATTCACCCCTGTGCCTTTTTCTCCCGTAGACTCTCACCAGTGGAACAAAACTACGATGTTGGGGACCGTGAACTTCTTGCAATCAAACTCGCTTTGGAGGAGTGGAGACACTGGCTCAAGGGGGCCGAGCATCCAGTTTTGGTGTGGACCGATCACAAGAAACTAGCTTATCTCCAGTCCGCCAAACAGGCTAACCCACGTCACTCCAGATGGTCTTTGTTTTTCTCCCGATTCAATCTCATAATCTCTTACAGACCCGGTTCCAAGAACATCAAACCCGATTCTCTCTCTCGTCTTTATTCTGCTGATCAACCTGAGACGCCTGAACCTGTTCTTCCTGCCTCCTGTACTGTTGGAGTGGTTTCCTGGGAGATCACGGATCTCATCAACTCTGCCCTAGCTTCTGAACCTGACCCAGGTAATGGTCCTCCTAATAGGATCTATGTCCCTTCTTCTGTCAGATCCCGTTTGATCCAGTGGATGCATACAGCCAAGTTTTCCGCTCACCCGGGAGTGAGCCGAACAATCGCCCTGATTTCTAGACGTTTCTGGTGGCCATCTTTACACAAAGATGTAAAGGAGTACGTATTGGCATGTTCCATCTGCGCCAGAAACAAAGCCTCACACCAACCACCTTCTGGTCTGTTGCATCCCCTACCTGTTCCTGCTCGCCCGTGGTCTCACATCGCCATCGATTTTGTCACTGGTCTCCCAATCTCCCGAGGTATGTCCACCATTTTTTACATCGTCGACCGTTTCTCCAAGTCTTGTCATCTTATTCCCCTCAGAAAACTTCCCACGGCCTTCCAGACTGCACAGCTTCTGGTGAAGCATGTCTTCCGGCTCCATGGAATCCCTCAGGAAATACTCTCTGACCGCGGTCCTCAGTTCATCTCCCAAGTCTGGAAGGCCTTCTGCTCCGCACTAAACTGTAACTCGTCACTTACTTCTGGCTATCATCCTCAGTCCAACGGGCAGACGGAGAGGATGAACCAACAGCTTGAGTCCACTCTCCGTTGCCTAACCTCAAACAACCCCACTGACTGGAGTCAGTACCTAACCTGGATCGAGTACGCCCACAACTCTCTCAAATCAGCTTCCACCGGTTTATCCCCATTCCAGGTTAGTCTCGGTTATCAGCCTCCACTTTTTCCTGCAGACGAGAGAGAGATCTCGGTCCATTCAGTCAACCATCACATCCGTCGCTGTCAGAAGATCTGGAAGGACACCATCACCACCCTTAACCGTTCTTCCTGGTACACTAAACGTTTTGCAGACTCCAAGAGACGCCCAGCCCCCCAGTACTCCATTGGCCAAGAGGTATGGCTCTCCACTCGAGACATTCCCCTCAAGGGAATGTCTCGGAAACTGTCCCCGCGATTCATTGGCCCCTACAAGGTTGCCCAGATTATAAACCCTTCTGCCGTACGTCTACACCTTCCTCCGAGTCTCCGTATCCATCCTACGTTCCACGTCTCCCAGATCAAGCCTGTTGTCTCTAGCCCCCTGTGCCCTCCATCCGACTCCCCTCCACCCGCCCTGGACATCGATGGACATCCTGCCTTCACCGTCCGCCGGATCGTAGACTCCCGTCGGCGAGGTCGCGGTTGGCAGTACCTCGTCGATTGGGAGGGCTGCGGTCCGGAGGATCGCACATGGGTGCCTGGCTCTTACATCCTCGATCCTTCGCTGATCGAGGTGTACGAGAGCTCCCCCCCGTCGACGTCTTCTGGACCGCCAAGAGGCGGTCGTTGAGAGGGGGGTACTGTTGGGATCTGGAGCTGTACCACCTTCCTCCAGCAGAGTGCGCCGTGGGTCTCCAAGGGCTGGAGTCTTCCAGCACACCTAAGGCCCATCTCCTCGTCAGAAACCTGCCCTATATAACCAGCTGCCAGACCTTGCTTCGACGCTGCAGTGTTGACCTAGTTTGGTTAGCGACCTGAGCCTAGAACCTAGAATCTTTGCTGTCCCTTGAGTGAGATCTTGATCCTAATTCTTCCTTCTTTTTGCCTCAAAGGAAACCTGTCTCTACCTGAGGCTCTGGATGAGCTTAACCTGCTGAGATTGCCCTCGTGAGCCAAACCTGAAGATTCCTTTGTGGACTCCCCTGCTGCTCTTGGCTAAGAGCCAGAAACTCAGATCAAGGTCTGCCTTCAAAGTCAGAAGCAAGACACTGCAGCTACTCTTGGACTCTGATGAACAAACAGTCTCTGGACCCAACAGTTCCTTCTCTCTCAAGGAGAAGCCCGGACACCCTCAAGGTATTCTGCTGAGTAAACAAGGACTCATAAAACTCATCACTCCGTTGTCTAATCAAACTATCATCTCTGCAGACTCCAGTGTTCCAGCCCTGACCAGTTCCAGTTCCAGTTTATGATCTTGTGCAACCAAATAAACTCTGTTAAACTTTTTACCCAGCCTCCGTTGTGTTCTGCATATGGGCTTGAAGCTTTAGACCCATCATGACAACAGGCAAGTCACGTGGCAGCCCACAGAGGTGTGACCAACCACCCCCCTCTGTGTGAGGACAGACACAATCCCAGAGCACACAGGATTCTTCCTCTCTCTTTGCCTCCTCTCCCATGCCCATAAAGCTGAGGTCTGCTTCGGCAGGATCTCCACTGTGGTGGAGATCTCCAGAACCCTCAAAGATAAGTCATTGTGGACCTTTCAGCACCAAACTGCTGTAAAACAGACCTTTTGCAACACATTTCTCTTGAGTTTCATAACTTATAGAGCCAGGCTGGAAAGAAGGCCTGCCTTTATGAACCACTGTGACAAAGAGGACCCCTACTGTGAGCCACTGGCAAAGAGAGAGAGTCTGCCTTGCTGTGGCCTGCCTGCTAAACTTCAGCTAGATGAAAAAAAAGAAGGGTGGGTGGGGGATGGGTGGGGGGGGGGGGGAGAAGGGGACAACAACAAATATAAGGCAATGTGAAAAATGACAATAATTATGAATCACTCAACCCCAATGTACAGATGGGGAGCTATTCAAAACTGATGTAGGGGTAGCAATCTGAGATTGATAAAAGAAATGACTGAACAGTTCCAAGAATCATCCTGTTGATTTTGAAGGAGAAATTTTACAGTTTCTATACATGTTTCCAAAGCAGAGGGACTGAACATCCACCTCAGGTGGAGATGCAGCCTTAGCTGCTGCTTTTCCATATGACCTCAATTATGACGAAGATGATATTAGGCAACAAACCACAATAATACTTTTGGACAATAAGGACAAATGTCCATGTTTCATCTTATTTTTATTATCAGATTATGGCCTAAAGTAATGTAATGGGAATCCTTTTGTCTGCTGATGTCTAGCTCACTTAAAGAACACTAAAAATCAAATAAGGTTATTATTTCCTCTCAGGTCTGACCCTGTTTCTGTCCCAGGACCAAGGAGTTTTAGGTTTATCCCAAGCTTGTAACTTTGTGATGGAAGTTGGTGGCGACACTCTAAGAGTGGGGGCTAATGGACCTACAGTTAAGGGCTGGTTATACTCCTGCAGCAGTGTGTTGCAGGAGCTTGACGCAGATATTTTTGATTTATGCCCAGTATTGAAGCGCAGTCTGTGCTATACGCTGTGGGTCTAGATACGGCCGAGGCGGTGAGGAAGTGGGGGTGAGTTTGTCCGACAACGGAGGGACATGATGGTGAAAGATAGCGGGGATCAAGGTGGGAAAAGGGTCCCTGCGTTCTTGCACACCTCGCTCTTCTAGCTGGTCCAACTTCACGAGTTGTTTTCCACAATTTCGGTCATAAAAACAAAATACGCCGGCCTCCTGTCTGCGGCCTTGTCTGCGGTCACCTACAAGAATAGGTGCAGCAAAGTGTCTGCGGAGGGGCAGGGGACTCTTTATGTTCACTGCGACGCCTACACAGACGACCTAGTTATGAAGTAGAAAATGAGCCTTTACTCGACATAAACGCTTTCAATAGGGTTTGTATTTTCTAAAACTGAACTCAAACATATATTTATTGAATGATTTCCTATTGTTCAGAACACAAAATAACCATAATACACTGATATGTATGGGTAGTTAGACATTAATGTATCAAAAAAAGAATTAATAACAGCCGGTTCTGATGCCAACAGCTATATATCATGCCTCCGTAGTAAGCGCACAATTTCAGTTTCATTCACCCGTCAGGAAAAATGTGGATTGATTGATGGATGTTTTCCCTTTCAGCTACTTCAGTGATTATCCTCCATCAAAAGCGGAAAAATAAAATTTCTAAAATTGTCCCACATATTGCTGAGAGCCAAAATCTATGTATTGAAGTTATTGGTGGGGACATGTCCACACCAGTCCTTCAGAAAGTTATGCCTGTGGTTTATCTTGGGACTGCCTCTGAGTTCTTGATTGTCCCTCTGTCCCAGTCTTTTCTTGTGAGCAGTATGCACTCTATCAAAGCTGTTCAAGCCAGCAGTAACATCACCATTGAACCAACCATGTTTTGAACACTGCAATGCAGCGTCCTCAATCCAACAAAGATTCTGAGAAAGTTGGTGGCTTTATTTTTGCTTCCTCATTTCTCATTGAGATCCAACTCAGCCACAAACCGAATCTCTCTTCTTCAGAGGTTCCTGTTACTACTGCTGATTAGGTTCCTGGTTTCTTTGTTGATATTAATACTTTTATGATCCATGTTGTTTCTGGTTAATTCCATCTACAAGAGTTTTCTATTTCTTTTTTCATATCTAATTCTTGGTAGCTTTCTAGTGAGGAGGGTGTTCTTTTTTATAGTCTCCTCTAAGGATGTTTATTGCAGAAATAAATAAAATTTTACTCTTAAGTCTTGATTCTTATAGGATTTGTAAAGACACAAATATAGTTGGAATTACTTACTGTCGAAGCAGAATGGGTTCCTTATGGTTGTAAAATATGACCCATACAGTCCCCCTTTGAAGTAATATCCACAGGGATGGTTATGTGTTATGGTCCATTTTATGTGATTTCGTTCTCCCTCCTTGTAGAATTCCTTTCCTGCAAGAGACCAGTGCCACATTTGTGTGCTGCCCAAATGCAGCCCAATCCACACCGCATCACTGTAGTCGTTTCCAACAGTTTTCAGGACCCTTTCCATCTCATTCATGTCATCAATGGTGGCCAGGTCGATGCACGATTCTCTGCAGTAGCTCTGTGCCTCAACCCAGGTTTTAGGAGTGTTGTAAAAGACATATTGGTGTTCATACACACACACACCAACAGAACATAGTTCTGCAAAACAATAAAACATTTCTTTTCTCAATTAAGAATCATAAAAGTACACAAATAAAAAAAAAATCAAGAATTTTGATTAATAAAAAACAATGCTTAGATGGAAGCTCACCTGAAAGAAGCAGTAGTGTAATAATGCTTTTCATGACTTTCAATGCTTTCAAAGAAAACTTTATATTGAAAAAGTGACAACAAAGATAAATCGTAAAGTATATAGCAGCAGTAGAATTTAAAATATAAGTAAGAGCCTGGTAAAAGGAAGACCCTAGTGTGATGGCTTAAGAGCTTAAGCCTGACAAATGGGTCTGTGCATTGTGCAGAGTTTCCAGTTCTCAGTCTTCATTTCTACAGGGAGATTTCCTATTCTAATTACCCTTCCTCTTTATGTAAAACAGTATGAAAACCAGTCTAGTTTGACACTATGCCAACACCCAAGGTTTAAGTTTGACAGACAGCAAGACTAAATTCAGATAAGATCACTCGGGATAAATCCTTTAAATATCACTTTAACATGTATATGTATTCAATAATCATGAGACATGACACCAGATTATGACAGAAATTGTAATCTTACTCAGACCATAGAAGTTCCTTAGGGTTACCGAAGCAGCAAACCAGCAGCAAACCAGTTACTGTTACCAGAACTATCACATTCGCCAGTATGGGAGTAATGTAACACGTTACAAAATATATTTTTGTAATATTATTACAGTTACTAAGGTGGGTAACAAATTACAATCTGAGCTGAAGAAGAATGGAGTGGGAGATCGAGGATGGATTAGTGCAGCTGCTACTATAATGGAGACACTGTTGTGTTAAAGAGAGAGCTGAGTGAAAAGGCAAAGGACTTAATTTACCAGACAGTCTATGTTTAAAAAGAAATGTTCTCTATGTGAGTCTCTTCAGATTGATATGACATAACTGGACCTTTTGGATGGTTAAAAACTGATGGAGTCTCCATTGCTTTTGACTAATAGGATAAGGTTGGGATCTTTACTTTAGAGAAGGCCCCATTAAGAGCAGTCATGTTCCAGCTGGACTCTGCAGCCAATGTGCGGAATTCTATGGCCAATTCAGCTGCTGATTTACTGCACTGTTTCAAGTTCCATACGTTTTTGACTGATTCTTCTTTGCAGATGTATGGGCAAAAGGTCTGTTGAAAAAGTTCTAGGAAGTTACAGTAAGAAACTGTTTGGATGTTGTCCTGGTTTATCATAGCTTCAGCCCATCTAAAGCCCATCTAAAGCTTTGTTTCTGAGTAAGCCAATCACATAAGAGATCTTACTTGCATCATCAGGAAATGAATGCGGGGAATGCCCAAACACCAGGGTGCACTGTAACACGAACCCCTTGAATTTGTTGAGGTCACTGGCGAATGGTTCCGGGTAGGCAACAAAACGTCCCTGGATGCGAAAGTTTCGGAAAAATTTGAGGAGGGTCTGATTTGTGGAGGCTTGCTGTTGAGACATGTTGGAAGTAGCCGAGTCATGTCAGTCGAGGAGGATTCCCTGTTCAGACAGAGCGACTCGTAATTGTGTCGCAGAGTCGTCTTGGCCAGTCGGCTCTGGCCTGATCCTGGAATCGACTCTAGAGCAGGAACAATCACAGTCAGACAAAGGTACGTCCTTTCAGAGTTTTATTTTCAGATGAATCACAGAGTTCGGTAAGAGACTCATTGAGTAATTTGGATTCAGGAAGTCTTTAGAGTTAAGAAAGGTTGTTCGGCTCTTACAGTTTTCTCATGCGGTGATAAGTCCGGGAGGGGTAAACTGAGTCGTTTAGACAGAGTGGGAATCCAACCTGGAGTCAGTGACTCACTCTTCTTTCTCAGGTGGATGGACAGGCAGGTGATCTCCTTTAATGGATCCAGGAGGCAGCGAGGGAGATGTACTCGGAACCAGCACGACTGGAAAAGAGGAAGACAAGGAAGGAAAGGACACATCAAAGATTTCAGGTTGAGAGGGGCTAGCAGGTAAGTTACCACGGTGCGGAAGTAAACCGACTGGCGTCCGTTCTAGGAAATGCGCTCCTCTAAATTCTGCCTCCTGATTGCAGCGAAGTGGAATCAGCTGGGAGCTCATCCTGCCGAACACACCCTGAGAAGAAAAGGTTAGACACAAGCACCCAACACAGAGACCCAACATCTTCTCTGAGGTTCCTTACAAACTGCAATAAGTCAACACACTATTGGTCTAGTGTGGCTTGTTAAAATAATACTCTTTGGCTTACCTTAATTTATAAGGCATTACATCAACTGCTTATCGCTTATATCTATTCTGCAATTAAACATGGAAATGAAGTTTAAGCATAAATTCAATCTGGAAGATTTTTATCAGCTTTACCTGAAACACCTGCAATGTCCCTGGTTCAGCTCCAGCCAATCAGCTCAGGGGCCGCACCTTCTCCAAAGATACTCCACCCCATCTCCTCCCTCATTTTCAGTCCCACTCATACTCTGGCTTATTCCACCACCAGTGTCCGGGCCCCGGGGGAAAACTTTTCTAATCCTTTTCTAGGTTACTCATCCAAGTGATTGTTGATTGACAGCATCTTCTGCCAGAGCCTGAGCACCAAAGAACTTATTTAATTTATATCTTTAACTGCTTCTATCTCCTCTAACCCCATTTGGCCCCAGCAGATGGCTGCTCACACTAAGCCTGGTTCTGCCAGAGGTTTCTTCCTGTTAAAACATAGTTTTCCTCTCCACTGTCTCTACATACATGCTCAGTACAAGGGTGCAATGGATTACAGAGTCGATGAGCCTGAGAAATCGGCTGGTTTTCCTTAGATAGAAATATTTTAAAGAATATGATTGTTACCTTTATAAATTAACTTAATGTTTTCTAATTGCAACTTTCCTCTGTGTGAGTCTCTCCAGGTTGAAATGTCAACAGGTGCATTATTTACGTACATACACTTTCTATCCCTTTTCCTCAGAATGAATTAAAAAATCTAGAAAGTGTTTTATATTAAGTGAAAGTAAGTAAAACCATTTACATGTTTTTCATAATTTGTTTTATTTTCTTTTTGCTATGTACTGTTTGTGTCATAATGGGCTTTAAAGATCTGACCCACATGCAGAGAACCACTCAGAGACCAAGGGTAGAAGTTAGCTGGTTTATTGAGGGTTAGCAAAACCCAGATGGAGAGATATTCTGCTGGGTAATACTGTTGGACCTCAGTGGACTGGTGAACCGGAACCGGAAACTCTGAAGGGGAGATCACAATGATCAGTTCAGGGACCGTGGGAAAAAAGACAGAGGCTTGTATATTGCTTGAGACGTACTCACGTTTTGGGGGGTTCTTGGTTATTCCTTGGATCCAGTTTGTGGGGTTAAATCCAGAGAACAATGAACTCGTTGGAGAGCGGACAGGCAGACTAACGTTGGACCCAGAGGAGTAAAGGAGCGGACTGTCACTTGGTTTTCCAGAAGTGGACTTGAACGGATCATGTGGAGGTTTCCCCTTGCTCAGTGTGACTCAGTTAATCCTTCCAGGGGGGGGTAGAAGGTCCAGGTTTATCCAGTGATACAGGAAGGCTTCCTACCGAAGAACAAGGACAAAGCAAGTTTAGACTCAGAGAGACAAGGCTAAGGTTAGACTCTGCTAATCTCAGTTTGGCTAGAGTATCCAATACTGTCAAACACTCTGGCGTCGAGGTAGTGACAGCCCGCTGCTCAAATACTCCTCTGGTAAAGACCCAATGAGCCGCAGGTGTGCAAAGAGGCCCAACGAGAACAGGGCACCGTATGGTGGGGAGGACATAGTTTGGTTTAAAGGCTTAGCTTAACAATTTGATGTTCTATTTGAGAAGCAGAAATCATAGAACAGATTTACAACAAATAAAACTGGGCTCACAATTACAAGATACTGAATAATCTACCCAGCTCACTCTGCTTCAGATTCAGACACAGCTAAAATATGTTTTACAAATCACTTGTCTTCATTACGGGGAAACTGCTCTATGTTCATGAGAAGCTCTCATTTCTTCTGTTAGAAGAAAGATAATATTTTCATTATAAAATATTTTATTCTACTCTATAGTTAGAATTTCACACAGAGAGTTAATATGTAAAGCCTGATGACGTGCATTAAAAGGAGATTGTCCAGGATGTTGTCTGTTGATTCATGGTGAACTCGTATAAAGCATTTACATATGTTGCACCACTTCCCTCCTTCAGTAATTTTAATTGACTGTTTTCAGATCAAACTATTTTTTATTATTTTGACTTCTGTAACACTGTAACCACGTCATTGAAAGCTCTTGTGTGCCATTCTCCACTGCTTGACTTTTATTTATCCTTTAATCCTGCTGCTCAGCTCTCAGTCACCAGGACCTTGATCTTCAAACCAGTAAAGTTTTTCTTCTTCATTCTCTATGCCCTATTCATGAATGAATGTGATACCCTTATATGGAATTATTGGTTTGTTGATTATGCAGATTTGCAAAAACATCATAAACGACAATCATTTATGCACAGGTGGACTGCATCAGGTTTATGAGAATCATTCATGACCATTAACTGAAGTCAATGACTTTTTTTAAATCTGATGTGGTGCGTTCGCAGGGAGCGCATAGGAGAAAATGCATGAGAAATTTAGGGCAAGAATATGAAAATATTGTTGCCTGAGGCCCATTGTGTTGGACTTGATTCCCAAATCACTGTTATTATAACCTTTTTAGAAATAAAGAGGATCAAAAGTACTAAGAGATATTTTTTATAAAGTTGCTTGCCTTGTTTTCTATAACTAGATAGATAGCCAATCAGGGGAGTCACACAATACCTACAGTTTAAACAATCATTCCCTGAACCTCATATTTCTCAAAGGACAATAGAGAATAATGAAAGAAGCTGCTGACTCACTTATCTGCAAAGTCTAAATATATGGTAATCTGCACCTTTCAAGGATATATATGGTCATGAAAAGCAAACAAAGATTCAAAGACACCAGGATTTGGACCGTGACTTTAAATGAATCTTAACAGCAGAGGGTTTTTTCTGCATCTTATTCTTCATTTTCCTGTCGCAACCTTTGGCTATTTAATTACGCAACATTTTCCTTCTTCTTTGACCATATGGATTCCTACTTTGGGCTTAAACTGGAGCTCAGGAAAGAAATTTCAATTAAGCCTGATGGTTTTGTTTTCATTTAATAAAATGTGAACGCTTTGTCTGAAATGTAATCAGTTTAGGAGGAAACATCATTTGGTATTTTTGTCAATGGATGAACAAAGATGATTAAACAGATGAGTCTAAAGACTTACTTGCTCCAAGATGCTGTTTTGCACTGCATGGTGATTTAGATCGAATGTTGAGCCACTTTGGCTGATTCTCAGTTTTATGAACCCCAGGTTGTTTTCTTCAACTGAGCAAAAATGAAAAACACCTTATTTTTACTTCTCCATAGCATAGATTTGAACCTAAAGTAGTTAAATAATGTTAACTAAATAATGTTATAATAATGTAAATAGTTTCAGATGATGAGCTTGCATCAAGAAAACAACGAGAGTTCTGAAAAGACTGGGTTGATAACTGTCATCTTAACAGAAGAAATATGGCCAAAAATAAAAACATAAGGTGAATGGCTAACACTCTAACGGAAATCAGAAAATAAATTATTACTTACTGCATTTACAGAGGAATGGATGTGCTTCTGTACATATCTTAGATCCCCATTTACCAGATTGCGTCTTTAAAAGAGCAACACAGTCCTCTGAACTTTTATATTTATACTCCTGTTGGTACCGCCAATACCGAAATGAGGAGTCTGACATGTCTGACCATTCCCATGAGTCTCTGAAGAGGCCGACATACAAATCCTTTCCCTGAGACATATTCTGAACAGTATGATACTCTGCATCATTCCTCAAGCTGACTAGGTCTGTGTAATTTCTTCTGCAGAGATTTCGAGCATCCAGCCAGCCCATTGTCTCTTCTATGAGGATGTACTGATCAACTCCTTTCTTGGTTTCTAAAAAGAAAAGTTTTACAGTTTGACACATATTTGAGAATTCACTCCTGGCAAAACAAAGTTTACTTTAAGAAATTACCTTTAGAGTGTAAACACTTTCTAAAAAGTCTGTTACAACTCTGCAAACCCATCAGCTGTTGTCGTTGAGGAAATCAGCTTCCAATAATATAATAATTCTGCAACCCTCCCTCAACTTACTCTAAAAGACATTACTCAAAGGTCTGCCTTAACCCCACACTGTTAGGACTCCAGTCTGTGTGGTCTGTGTTTTTGTGTGTTTGTCTTCCTTCCTCCACCAGGTGGCGCCTGGTTCTGATTCTCCTCCTCACACACCTGCAAGGGGTTACCTCATTAACGGAGTGCTCTTAAGCTGCTGACTGCCACTACCTCGATGCCAGAGTGTTTGCCAGTTTTGGGTACTCTAACCAAGTTGAGTTTTGCCGAGTCAAACAGAGTTTTTGTCGACCTGAGTCTTAACGTTGTGTTTTTGTTTTTGCCTCTCAGTAGGAAGTCATCCTGCAAACTGGATTTTCAGACCTTCTCTCCCTGGAAGGATCAACTGAGCTTCAAACTGAGCTGGGGATTTTAAAAAAGCGGAGGTTTTGATTCACTTTCCCCCCGGGGAATCGTTTGAGCTTCACACTGAGCAAGGGATTCATCTGCACCACAGTCCGTTCAAATACCGCAGGAAAACTGAGTGGCAGTCAGTCTTCTCCGTTCATCTACAAGCAAGCGCATTCTGGGTAACCCTGTCCGCCCTCCACCGTATGAAACAAACACCGGAACACATTCCTCACCTACTGGAGTCTAAGAGTCAACCAATTCTCTGGAAACATGAGTCTGCCTACCTTTCCTCCTCTTCAAGTTTGAGAATCAATTTTCCCACTGAACCTGAACTAACCGCAGTGTCTTCCCCTCACCTTTCAGTTCCGGTTGAGCAATGTTCAGAGCAACACTGAAATCTCCACAAAAGTTCTTAAAAAACCTGTTAAACTTTTCCCCTTGTCTTTCTGGCTTGGTTTATCTGCATGTGGGTCCGAGCTCTTGACAAAATCATGACACACACGGTGTTTGAGGATAAAAACCAAACACTTTTAGGACCACAGGACCTCTCTCTCTTTTCGCGAAGATGCCCAGGGGTTTCAGATTGGAAGAGGAAGCCATCATGGAAAGCCAGGCCCAAGTTCCAGAATGACCAAGGCTAAGTCATGGGGTTGACATTTTAGAACCAAACTGCAGCAAAACAGACCATTTGCAATAGTCCTCTCTGAGTTTCAGGAACTTTTCACTGGTTTGAAGTGATGAACAGAGTGGAGGAGGGGGGACCTCAACTCTGTGGCTGGAACAAAGGAAACCCCTTGCTCTGATCCTGCCACGCTAAGCTGCTAAATGCTGGAGAAAACTCAAACCTTTCAAAACTGACATGGGCAGAGGTAGAAGGTCTGTCACAGTTAGGGAAAGATTCTCCAATTAAACAAGATTTTTTTTTTTGGTCATTTCATGTGTTTACCGTTGTGTAAAGCGAAGCTTACAAGACCGATACCTGGCTGTGCACTATTGGCCGATACCATACCGATACAATCTGTTTGAAATTGATGTTTATGTGTGTGTATAAAAAAAGAACTGCATACTACGTGGATGTAAAAATAATTTCCTTCATGGCTTTGTCAAACCGCTGCCTACCTTTGTGAAGCATTAAAAAGACTAATACAAAATGAATCCATTAGAACTTTTTATTGCCTACCTGGAATTGGTGACAATAGTTGAATAAACATTTGGCTCTCAAAATGGTATTGGTGCCCTATTTGTTGGTACCTGCCAAACCCAGTAGCACTATTACTACTGGTATCAGCATCGGTGCAACAGTAGTTTAAACACTGATATAATGTTAACGTTCATGTATTTTCTCATATGCCCACTACATTTTGATTATCAAATTATGGCCTAAAGTAATTTAATGGGATTCCTTGTGTCTGCTGATGTCTAGCTCACTCAAAGAAGACTAAGAATCAATCAAGTTTATTAGTTCCTCTCAGCCCTGACCCTGTTTCTGTTCCAAGACCAAGGAGTTCTAGGTCTATCCTGGGACTGCCTCTGAGGTTCTTGATTGTCCCACTGTCCCAGTCTTTTTCTAAGACATCACCATTGAATCAACCATGTTCTGAACACTGCAATTCAGCGTCCTCAATCCAACAAAGATTCTGAGAAAGTTGGTGGCTTTAGTTTTGTTTGCTCATTTCTCATTGAGATCCATCTCAGCCACAAACTGGATCTCTCTTCCTCAGAGGTTCCTGTTACCACTGCTGTTTAGGTTCTTGCTTTCTTCATTGATATTAATACTTTTGTAAATCATATTGTTTCTGGTTTATTCCATCTGCAAGAGTTTTCTATTTTTCTTTGAGTTTTAGTGTTTTTATATCTAATACTTTGTCGCTTTCTAGTGAGGAGGGTGTTCCTTTTTATAGTCTCCTCTAAGGATGTTTATTGGTTCAGCACATGTAAATAATATTTCAGTCTTAATTCTTGATTCTTATAAGATTTTTAAAGACACAAATATAGTTGGAATAACTTACTGTCGAAGCAGAATGGGTACCTTAAGGTTTGAAGATATGAACTACCCAGTCCCCCTTTGTAGTAATGTCCACAGTAATAGCTAGATGATGTGGTCCATTTTATGTGATTTTGTTCTCCCTCCTTGTAGAATTCCTTTCCTGCAAGAGACCAGTGCCACCTTTGTGTGCTGCCCAAATGCAGCCCAATCCACACCGCATCACTGTAGTCATTTCCAACAGTTTTAAGGACCCTTTCCATCTCATTCATGTCATCAATGGTGGCCAGGTCGATGCACGATTCTCTGCAGTAGCTTTGTGCCTCAACCCAGGTTTTAAGAGTGTTGTAAAAGACATATTGGTGTTCATACACACAGAGACAAACAGAACGTAGTTTAGTTCTGCAAGGCAATAAAATATTTCTTTTCTCAATTAAAAATCATAAAGTACACAAATAAGAAAATAAACAATTTTGATTAATAAAGAATTATGCTTAGATAGAAGCTTACCTGAAGGAAGCATTAGTGTAATAATACTTTTCATGACTTTCAAGGCTTTCAAAGATAATGTTATATTGAAAAAGTGACAACAAAGATAAGTGTTAAAGTATATAGCAGCAGTAGAATTTAAAATATAAGGCAGAGCCTGGTAAAAGGAAGACCCTAATGTGATGCTTAAGAGCTTTGCTGCCTAAAATAGAGACTACTAAAAGTTACTTGGGTCTGTGCATTTGTTTCCAGTTCTCAGTCTTCATTTCCATAGGCCGATTTTGTCTTCTAATTACCCTTCCTCTTTATGTAAAATAGTATGAAAACTGTGAGAAGGAGCTTTAACTCCCATCTGCGGCAGAGCTTTGAACAAGTTCCGAGGGAGGGAAGGCAAGGCCAATTTATGTGTATAGCACAATTCAGTACAAAGACAATGCAAAGTGCTTTACATGATTAAAATATAGGAAAATAAAGCAGTTTAAAGCAAGTAGGAAAAAAAAATTAAATAAAAAAAAACAATATAAAAAAAAATGAAGAGTCCAACAATGACGTCTTTACCAACTTCTGTCAACCCTGTTGAGTTTATAGGTCCCGGACCTTTTTATTTCAAACACAATGTTGTTTTTTCAAACCACAAGATCCTGACCTTGACACAATATGGTACCAACAAGATCCCTGATCTTGACCCAATATGATACCAACAAGATCCCTGATCTTGACACAATATGATACCTACAAGATCCTGACCTTGACACAATATGACAGCCACAAGATCCCTGATCATGACACAGTGTAACAGCCAAAAATGCAGAAACAAAAAAATAATATTAAAAACAGTTGGATTAAAGAAAATAAAAAGTTGAACTAATGATGTTTTAGTTGAACTGTTTAACTAGAACAGTCGAAGGCAATCCTAAACAAATGTGTTTTTAGTCTTTATTTAAAGGAACTCAGGCTTTCCGCACTTTTAAATTTTTCTGGAAGTTTGTTCCAGATAAGTGGAGCATAGGAACTAAATGCTGCTTCTCCATGTTTAGTTCTGGTTCTAGGTATGCAGCGCAGGCTTGAGCCAGAAGACCTGAGTGGTCTGGAGGGTTGATACACTGATAGCAAGTCTGTGATGTATTTAGGTGCTAAGCCATTCAGAGATTTATAGACTAACATAGGTGTTTTAAAGTCTATTCTCTGAGATACAGGGAGCCAGTGTAAGGACTCCGCTCTGAGTTCCTTGGAGATCGTAGAGGGCTTGCGCGAGATGAACCAAGGTTTCCGCGTATCATAAAAAATAATTACAATTCATAATTTTTTTCTAAATCAAGGCCTTAATTGGCACTAAAATTAATTAAATATGTTTATCGTGCTATTTAGAATTATTTAATAAAGAATGTTTATAAAAACAATTTCGTCAGATATATTATATTGCTATTAATTTGCGTGGAACTGATCATAAAGCCGTATGTTCGGAAAGGAAGCTCGAGGCGGAGAAAAAGCTAGAGAATATATATATATATATATACGTATATTTGTGCGTGTGTGTGTGTGTGTTTACATACATACAAGAGTCATGGAACTGTGCTTACAGTCCCTTCATATTTCATGTACACTTATAACTTGTGTACATGGTTCTTGTTGATGACATTAAAATAATTTCTAATAGCATTAAAATAGCATTAAATTAGAGTCACTCATTCCTGTATGAACCCTGTGAGCGCTTAATTTAATATGGCATATTAAAAAAATACCCATCAGCTTTCAGCATATGTTCAGTTTCTGCCCAAATATATATATATATTCTTTTTTAGATTTTTGTAACGGGGATAACTAGGAAAGTTCAAAACTGCTTTTTTTGAATGAACTTTGTTTGTTCTCTACTCCATTCCTGTAATACGAAGTATCTTTTGAATGGATTTGATTAAACTTTAAGTCCCTCGGTATAAAATAAATATTTTGATGGAGATGAGAAATCTGCTTCCTCGTTCATGAATAACCAATAGTTTGCATCGCATAATTGAAATAAAAGGTGTTAGTTTTTTTTTTATATATATAAGAATTATGCTATAATTTCTAGTTACCGATATGTTGCTACTATATTTTAATTTGACGAACCGGAATTTCTCGATGTTCTTTTTCCTGTTTGGTGCGATTGCAATAGTGGATCTTGACCTGGCCGGACCGGAGCGGAGCAAAAAATAGCTCGGCTCCGTATTTTGTCGTTGAAGGACGGAGAAGACGTACGTGGACGGAGATGTGCGGAGGAGTAGCGGTGGATGTGGAACAGCTCTCATTGATTTACATGAAAGACAAGCGCTCCGCACGACGTACGTCAGCGGGGCGGAGCGGAGCGCTGACGGAGTATGTGCAATCTGGGGGTTAGTGAGGACACAGGCAGCACCGTTCTGGATCAGCTGCAGCTGTCTGATCCACTTTTTAGGCAGACCTGTGAAAACACCGTTGCAGTAATCAATTCGACAAAAAATAAACGCATGGATTAGTTTTTCCAGATCATGCTGAGACATTAGTCCTTTAATCCTGGAAATGTTCTTCAGGTGATAGAAAGCCGACCTTGTAATTGTCTTTAAATGCTTTTGGAGGTTCAAGTCTGAATCCAGCACTACACCTAGATTTTGGGCCTGATCAGTGGTTACTAGCTGAAGCGACTGAAGCTGTGTGCCAACTTTAGATCTCTCCTCAATTGGTCCAAAGATTATTACTTCAGTTTTGTTTTTATTCAGTTGAAGAAAATTATAGTGCATCCAGGCATTGATTTCTTCTAAGCATTTCCTCAGTGCTTGAATAAGTTCATAGTCACCTGGTGTAGCTGATGTTGTTGTTTTTTATTAACTGAGCGAGAGGGAGCATGTAGATATTGAATAGGAGGGGACCCAGGATGGACCCTTGGGGAACCCCACATGTGATTTTTGTCATCTCTGATGTAAAGTTGCCTACTGATACAAAATGTCCCTGTCCTTTAACTAGGATTTAAACCAGTTGAGAGCTGTACCAGAGAGGCCGACCCAGTTTTCCAGGCGCTCTAACAGGATGGAGTGATCTACAGTATCGAATGCTGCACTGAGGTCCAATAGTACCAGCACTGTGGTTCTTCCGCAGTCAGTATTTATACGGATGTCATTAAATACCTTGATAAGGGCGGTCTCTGTACTGTGGTGAGCACGGAAACCTGACTGGAATACGTCAAATCGGCTGGTCATATCTAAGAAAGTGTTTAATTGTTGAAACACTGCTTTTTCAATAATCTTACTGATAAAGGGGAGGTTTGATATGGGCCTGTAGTTCTGGAGTAGTAGTTTGTCTAAATAGTTCTTTTTCAGCAGTGGTTTGATATTTGCTGTTTTTAGGGACTGCGGGAAAACACCTGACAGAAGGGACGTGTTTATTATCCGAGTCAAATCAGACGCTATGACAGGCAAAACTTTCTTAAAGAAAGCTGTGGGTAGAACATCAAGGCAGCAGGAGGAGGAACTTAGCTGCTGAATGATTTCCTCTAAGCTTTTGTAGTTTATTTGGCTGAATTTGGACATTTGGTCAAGATCAATTCCAGTTGGAGACAACTTTGGTACTGAACTTGATATGGATGTATAAACTGATCCTCTGATCTTTAGGATTTTCTCAGTAAAGAAATTAGCAAATTCATTGCAGGCCCTGGTGGAGTGGAGTTCAGGAGCCACAGACACAGTTCTTGTTAATGATTTCAGAGAAGAAAGATTCTCTAGCATTTTTCAGTTTTAAGTTATATCTGTAAAGTCTCTCTTTATAGATGTCATAGTGAAGCTGGAGTTTCGTCTTTCTCCACCTACGTTCAGCTTTTCAACACTCCCTTTTTTTCACTACTAACTGCTGGAGCACTTCTCCAAGGAGATTTTTTCTTTCCGGAAAAGACTTTCACTTTAATTGGAGCAATGCAGCTAATGATGTCTGAGACTTTAGACTGTAAATTATCTACTAGCTCATCTACTGAGTTGCACCCCAAGGTTGAAGTAGCAGAGTAAGCTTGAATAAAAGTTTCTGTGGCATTTTCCTTAAAGGTGCGTTTTCTTATGATGTCCCTTTGGCTAAATTAGTCACTGGAAATGATGCCCTCAAAGGTAACAGAAAAGTGATCGGATAGGGCAACATCAGTAACACTGACTTTAGAAATCTTCAGACCTTTAGTGATGATCAAGTCTAAAATATGTCCCTCTTTGTGCGTTGGTTGTTTAACATGTTGAGTTAAACCAAAGTTTCTAAGTGTGTCACACAGTTCTTTTGCACTTCTGTCTTCAGGGTTGTCAAAGTGAAAGTTAAAGTCTCCCACAATAATTAAACAGTCATAATCCACGCATATCACAGACAGGAGGTCACTAAAATCATTAAAAAAGTTTGACGTGGACTTAGGAGGCCTGTAAACATTTAGACACATAGTTCGTACCGGGCTCTTTACCTGGAGAGCCAGATGTTGAAAAGAGTCAAATTTTCCCAAAAACACCTTTTTACACTTCAGTGAATCATTAAACAATGTTGCCACTCCTCTATCTTTCCTTTGCTGTCTGTTCTCACAAAGAAAATTGTAGTTTGGAAGAGCCGACTCCAACAGAATATGTGCTTCATTAACTTCATGTAACCATGTTTCTGTTAAAAACATAACATCAACATTATTGTCAATAATAGTCGTTAATTAAAAGGGTTTTTCCTGACAGAGATCTAATGTTTATTAAAGCCAGTTTATATGAATTAGTGGTTGATGTTGTCTCTTTGGCAGGCTGCATCTGACAGTTTATGGCTCTTAAGTGTCTGTTCCTGTTTGTTCCCATTTTGTTTTTCTTATTTCTGCCACGTATCACCACAGATATTCCATAATCTCCGGTGGAAGGCCCAAGCTGATGCTGGAAACTGTTATGTCTGATAAGTTTTTTTCAAGGGCCTGGTGAGTATCACGGACAAGTTATCTGAATGTCCTGACGTTCCGTGACATGTAGAGGAGGATCTGGGGCTCTGCTGCTTTTAGAAGATGCCAATTTTTTCACATAGCTGTAGTTTTCAGAATGGCTTTGTGGAGAGGATGTCAACTGTAGGCCAATCTTAAAGACTTTATTCGTGTTGTGGAATCAAGGTTTTTCCTTGGCCTATTTTGTGTGATAAAATGTTAGTTTGAATAGAAGTAATAAAAGCGAAATTGTGTACCATTCACTATGCTATACTGTTTAGGGGGACAGAAAGCAGGTGCCTCACCCTTATCCCCTAGATTAGGGTGAGGGGAAGGTCATTAAAAATAATAAGTTCACAAAGCCTCCTTCATGCTATGGTTAAAATTTATGCCCTTATCGTTCTCCTGTCCTGTTTCTGGTGTGAATGGAATACAGTTGTCTGAAATATTTATCTGAGCAAATTTATTTCCTTTGATGAACTACAGTGTGTCCTTTGTGTCCTTTGATGAACTGCAGTGTTTCTCTTGGAAAAATTCAATGTTCATGTGTGTATGCTGTGGATTCTTTTTAAATGTAGGGGTGTGTTTCTGAATGCTTCAGAATCACACTGAGAGCTGTATCTGTTTGTGTCGTTCTCCTCTGCAGAGTGGAATAAAAACTTTTCTTCCTTGCATATCAAATCTCAGTGCTCATTTTTACTCCACAATGTTATAAGAAAATTCCAGAAAAGGAACATCTGGGCTTTGTGGAGAAGAGGTAGCCTGGGTGCCATTCCGAACTTAGTCCCGCCCACAACGTTTGAGGTCGGGAAGTTCGGTCTGGCATTGCTTAAGAGTAGCGCGAGTATGCTTGCACAATATCTGGCGGGCCAATCAAATTGTCAGGGCGGGCTTTATACGATGATGGACAGATGATCAACAGTAACGTAATCAACCACGTCAACAAGGCGCGCTTGGGTGACAACAACAAATAGCTGCCGCTGGAGAGTTGAGGTGTGTAGATTCTGCTATTAGGTCTGTTCTAGAAGATATCGACAGCAAATTAATTTTAAAAGAGGAACAGAGAAAAGCGATCAAGGCTCATCTTCTTATTCTAGGCGTGCAACTGCACGCTTTGATTTTTGTTGACAACAACTATGCCTGGCTTAACATACTCCGTTGCTCTTATTGGTTGTAGGTCTATCCAATTGATTGCAGAGGCATTTTTTTCCTGGTTCGTTCAAAACACGCCCCATAATCACAGCTCTATGGAGCAGTATCAGACTCATATTCTGACTAGAATTGAGTAGGACTACGTCAGGCTAGAGAAGAGGGGGAGTTGGCTGCAGTCTGGACTGGTGTCTGTGGAGATGGAGGTTTTTGGTTCTCTTTGGAATTTAAAGGGGAGTCCTCTTTTTGTCCTGCTGAGATCCAGTAACTCTGACGTAGGTGCTTTCTGGCCATTTTTATCTTGGCTTGGTCCAGCTGTACTGGGCATGAGTTGAGCTTTGTTTTGGAACAAAGCTGATGGTGCATGGTTCGCAGAATCGAAAATGTCTGATATCAGCCGTTTTGCGCCTGACCTATGTAGAGAGAAACCAATCTCTGTTGAACAGATGTCTCCTCTCCCAAAAGGTGTTTGTTTGCATGTTGTATTCAGCCATTTGTTTAACATCAGAACTCTGGAAAACATTTCATCTCCACAATTAATGGGCACGTGAGGGCCGCTGAGAAACACCTTGACATTAAGACCATCAACTAAATTCAGCAGACGAATGTAATCCTCTTTTAGAATTTCTGATTTTCTGAGGGCTGCGTCGCCCAAGGCTTCAGCTTGTAGGATGAGTTTTTCCAAGGTCGGGCGTTTTTTCATAATCTCTGGAAGGATGTCTGATACATTAGACACCAGGCCACAGTTCAAAGGGTTATAAACCAACACCTCTGTGTTTTTCTTGTTACAGAAATGTTTAATCCCACTTATAGATCAATTGCATAATATCAGGGTCCTTGGCCCTGTGGCCTGTTTTTTCTCTGGTAGCTTAGAGTGAAGATTGTTGACATACCTTTGATTGTCATTGTGATCCTTCTGGGTCTCATCTTGTAGTGGAGCAAATCTGTTTTGTAATGGAATTCCAACATTTCCAGCAGCTTTACTCCTATCATTTGTTGTGAGAACATCCCGTTTTTGTTTCACTTTTCTTGGGACATCTCTCTGTGGTCTCGGCCAGTTTTCTTTGTCTAGGTGGGGGGGGGTTCGTGATCCTTTGGTCTTGCACAGATGATTGCAGGGTTAAATGACAGCCATCTTGTCACTACAGCAGGATTTCATGAAATTCAACATCAGAAGATTAACAGGACTCTTTCAGGTATTTTCTCCTTCTGGAAGAGGTGGAAAAACCCAAACATCCCAAGTCTCCAGGAAGTCCCGGGAGTCTCCCTGATATAGATCATTGTTCATGGATGCCCATGGGCGGATAAATTATCCCGGATTTCAGACTCTGCTCAGTGGTGTTTTTTTAATGCAATAGAATCAAATGTGCACCATGTTCAGATTAGAACTCCTTCGATTGCACAGACACAACAAGAGAGAGGGGGGTGTGGGGAGCAGGTTACTTGTTAAACCTGTGCAGTGTATCTGTCCAAAGCGATGCTCTGTTCAACCAGCGTTCCAGGCGACTGGTTGATCAGAGAGCTGATTGAATCAGTCCGATAAGTTTCTCTGGGTTACTCTCTGGCAGTCACCTGGTTACCACTCAAAGCTGTGCATCCTGTGAAATTGCAGTGGGTAAAATCCTCAAGTAAAAAAAATATATATAAAACTTAATACAGCAGTATATACTAAAGTATATCCACGTCTAGTGAAGGTGAGGAACAGTGGCGGATCTAGACCCATGGGGGGCCCAGAAATGCATGAAATAAAAAGCAGGGCAAGAGATTCAAATATATTAAGAGAGCTGCATGAAGTGAAATTTATATTCAATTAGGTTTAATAAAACTCTTATTTCTTATGAGGTCAGTATACATTCAGAATTTAGGAATTTTATATACTTTTCACTTAATTTAAGTTAAAATTACCATTTTCTATAAAATCTGAATTAGAACTCAAGAAAAACGGATTAATTCAGCTGTAAAAATTAGTTGTTTTTTTTGGAAAACAAAAACATTTAGCAGATGAGAACTGGGATACTATCTCAATACCACTGAAGCTATCACCTTATTGTTTTTAAAAATTAGCAAAATTGAATTTGTAAAGAAAAAAAAATGAAATAGATCCACAGGACCTATCAGTAACCATGTTTGTTCCAGCCCATATCTTCATTGTTTCCTTTTAAGTATTATTTCTTCAGTACAGGGGCCATAACATGATTTCTGGCCCCCGTCTAGAACTGCCCATGGTGAGGAATGACGACACCGTGGCATCTCCCTGAAATGAGTTTTTGGAACTTGTGATGTCTGCAAAACTGAATATCCAATTCCCCTCTTCAACATCCTCCCTGTCTGCCTGCTTAAATCCTCTCAATTTCACTAAATAAACAAAAAACATACACATCCGAGATCATTCTTTTCAAGACATGTTAAAATATTATACACCTGTGATAATAATAAAGAGAATTTGATCGTTATTAATTATTACAGATAATTTCTATGGGACTTAAAAGGTTAAAAATATATGGAGTCATCACAGATTATATTGCTGTCAGTGATTCTGCACTCGGCCAGCAGGTGGCGTCATGAAGCTCTTTGGCTGTAGCATTTGGCTCCTGTATGGATGCCTCATGGAGTGTATCTCATCATCACTACTAAATGCAGAAGCTGGAGCAATACTGTAGTTTCTTACGATCTAGTAGTTTCTTTGAGACTGTCAGATAATTGTTAACAAAGTATGGAGGACCAACTCTGCCATATTTAAAAATAAGTATGAGACATAAATGTTTTAATCTCTTTTAATTAGCTTCTTTATTTATTCGCCTTTGTAATATTACCTTATTTAATTATTGTCCCTTATAATCTTCAACTTTATTTATTTATTATTTTTAAGTATTTATTTATGTTCATGTGGTAATATTTTTGCCTTTATTATTCTTCCTTTGTATTTTTTTTACCCTATTTATTTCTTCCATGCTATTTATTTCTGCCTGTCGTTTTTACATTTCTCTATGCATTTCTGCCTCATTATGCAAATGAGGAAGTGTGTCCTAGAGGGTAACCTTCTCCCCACCGGTTGATTAGCATTTTACTGCATCGGTCGAATCTACAAGAGGAGAGGAGAGAAGTCGCGTCTGAAGTCAGTGGCCGTTTCACAATTCATAAGAACTCGAATATGGACTTATGGAGGACAAACTCCACCATATTGAAAAATAAATACAGAAATAAATAAATGCTCTATAAATAAATAAGCATACAATTAATTGCCCCCCAAAAATACAATAAACTAATAAATGTAAGTAGAAATGAAAATATATAGTGAGAAATAAATGTATGAATCTCTTTCTATTAGCTTCTTTATTTATTCGCCTTTGTATTTATTACCTTATTTATTTATTGTCCCTTATAATGTTCAATTTTATTTATTTATTTATTGCTTATTTTTAAAGTATTTATTATGTGCATGATATGATATTTTTGTCTATTCTTCCTTTTTATGTTTTACTGTATTTTTTTCTTCCATGCTATTTATTTCTGCCCCACCTAGACATTTCTGAATGCATTTCTGCCTCATTATACAAATGAGGAAGGGGTGTGTCTTAAAGGGTCAACTTCTGCCCATTGCTAGGAGGCCCATCTTCTTAACTCAGAATGTTAAGTTAAAATCTATCTTTTCTGTTGAATTTATTTATATCTGTATTTATTTTTAAATATGGCAGAGTTGGTCCTCCATAATTTTTAAAGGCTTATGGGATGATCCTGTTTCTTTAAGGGGAGGTTGCCAAATCTGTTCGAAACCGAAAGTAAACTGAGAGGGACTTTCCATTTTGAGCATTAAACTGTTTGTCTGGACTGGTTTAGTAGTGGATAGAAATCCAAAAGTGGAAGAAAGCGAATTAACTCGAGCAGCGAAAGGTGAGCTTCTGCATGTTTTTGCTCTTGTTACTCATTTCCAGCATGAATGTTGATGCGTGTTTTATGTAAGTGCGTGTCTTTTTCTAACTACTCCCCAGCAGCAGCAACAGCGGACATTTTGGAACTACGCAGTGTCTAAAACCACAGCAGTTGCTGCTGAAAGAAAGGTCTAAACGCTGTTTTGTTTTGATTTTTATTTTGATGTAATTGATATTATTTGATGAAAGAATAAATATGTTTTTCTATCACCTTGTTCTCTCAACCCATAAAAGATATCCGTGTTTTGTTTTTTTTGGTTTGTGTTTCTTTTGTTTTGTTTTTCTCATGTTTAATAACGAGTGTGAAGTGAAATCGACCGAGGCCGCAGAGAATGGCTCACTTTCCTCACCTGAATATTTTCTTTAAGGATTTTCTCATTTAAATATATTTGTTATTAGAGTTTATCTAATATTTTATTTGGGTTTAGTAATAAAGCTTTCTTTCCACCATGTAGTCCAACCCCGCATACTAACCTTAGAATCATAAATCCAACATAGATATTTTCTCTATTTTTTTCGATTCTGAATTTTTTTGTAAATTTGCATATTTTTTTAAATGACTAATTTCATTGCAGCAAACTACTTTTTAACTCATGCTTTCTAGTAGGAAACATTAAATAAATTGATTGTAAAAAAAAAAAAATCGAATTAAAAATACCAATGAATACCGCCCAGCCCTACTGTCAGCAGTCTTGGGAATGTTACTAAAAAGTATCTATCTATAGTTACTTCCCTAAAAGAGTAACTAAGCTCCTAAATCAGTAACTTTCTCATTATGTGCGTTTCTAAGGGCCTCTCCTCTGTATTTAAGGCATGATCAGGTCCCGCCCACATTACGCTCCTCAGCCAATCAGCATCACACATCCCTCTATCTCAGCTGCCTGCTCATCCTTGTACAGCATTATATAGAACCTCTTTCCTGCTCAATCAAAGTAACCCATTATTAGCCAGAGTAACCATAGGGTTACTTCTTATGATCTAAAATTTTTAAGAATTTGAAAAACTTTCTCTGAGTAAATTTCTCCACTATGAGATCAATAAAGTAAATGAATCAGTAATTGGAACTTCAATTACCACTGGAGGTTCAGATATGGAATATTAGATGTTTCACTATTCATGCATTTAAGTCTACACATCTGAAACAATTAGCATTAACGGTATTTTTTATGTATGTAGATGTGATTAGGTTATTTCTTTACAATAAAGGAACAATGTTTTAAAACTATTTTTTGCATATTGACAGCCTTCAATGGCTATCAAATAAGTATAAAGCTGAGAAATAATGCTTTTCAAGCAATTTAACAAAAAATAAAAAATATACTCTTCAATAGAATTGAATAGCGGTTACACTATGCCATAAAAATTCCATTCAGTTTATTTAAATAACGCAATTCAAAAATACTAATCTCAAGGCATTTACAGTCCACCAAATCATACAGTCAAATTGATTCAAAGTTGTCTATCTAAGGAAAACCAGTTGATTGCATCGACTCATTGACTCGAATACAATCCCTCACCATGCTTGTAGCGACAGTGGAGAGGAAAAACTCCCTTTTAACAGGAAGAAACCTCCAGCAGAACCAGGCTCAGTGTGAGCGGCCATCTGCTGAGGCTGACTGAGGTTTAAGGAGACAGAAGCAGAGACACAAAAAGCAGCTGTAAAAGGCGGCCCCGTCCAGGAAACACACAGCCAGGCAGACGAGCTCTGAGTTAGATCCCATGTCAGAGGATGAAGAGAGCACATCCAGCCAGTCACTGTCAGAGAAACAGGACTACACTGAAAACAGGCCAATCTCCAACATAAAAAAAAGCAGGACTATAATCCCAGTATTTTTGTTCAAAAGAAAAACCAACCTAAAACATGCAAGTAAAATCTTTATAGCAAGATAAAGTAGCTAAATAACATGTTTGAAGGCAGCCAGGCTTTTAGCTAGGAATATTTCATAGTGTGTACCCCATGGTATATCACATCTTTAGGCTTTGCGTGGTGTATGGAGAACCAGGGGTATCTTCCCCTGGAAAACTTTGAAATGTAGACTCTCTGAAACGCTATGTCCTACCATTTGAGGTAGAGTGCAGCTAACTTTTTGACTTTGCTGTATTTGCTGTGATCAGTGGGTAAAAAGCTATTTTAATGTGGTTTTAAGTGAGAAAGTCCACCTTAAAGCATTGTCTGTGCAGTCAGTTCATCAAGATTACGTTCCAGGCTTAAAATAATATTTTGCTGTCACATCCACAAATTCCCAGCAGCAGCTGCCTCAGGCCTGGTCGCCTCTTTGTAGTTTTCCAATACTGTTTGTTGTGGCTGGAAGTAAATGTTAGGGTTTTTCAAGTATGTGGTGCAAACTGCAGGCACCAGAATAATAAAAGCAAACATATTTTGCTGGCAGGTTTCGACATTTTAAAATGTGAAAACCCGCCCACATTACAGCTTCTCAGCCAATCAGCATCGTACATGTCTTTCAGCTCCCTGCTTGTCCTTACAATGCCTGCAGTAAATCTCTCCCTGCTGTAGAGAGAGTGAGTTTATGGCCGGCACTGCTGGTATATAGAATAGAATAGAACTCACCTTTATTGTCATTATACTGTCACAAGTACAAACCAAGGAAATGTAGTTTGCATCTATCCAGAAGTGCTGCACTGGATATAAATATTAATTAACATGTGCACAGAGACTATGTATGTATGCATGGACTATAAATGATATACATAAATAGAATAATTGTAAGAGGCTATAAAATAAATAAATATGAAAAACTATATAGACTATACGGAAAAGTTAGGATATGGATTGTATATATATATTTTAGCGGGGTTATAATACATAATGATGACATATAACAGCAGATAAAAGATTTGCAGATTATATACAGCTATAGCTGAGAAGGGAACGCCTTGGGGTTCCTCCTGAAGAGCTGGAAGAAGTGGCTGGGGAGAGGGAAGTCTGGGCCTCCCTTCTTAAGCTGCTGCCCCCGCGACCCGACCCCGGATAAGCGGAGGAAGATGGATGGATGGATGGATGGATGGATATAGCTGAGAAGCACATGGAAGTGGTGTGTGTGTTTTTTTTTGCGGGGGGTGTACAGTCCTTATAGTTGATGTCAGAAGGTGTTCAGGAGCATGTCTGAAATGTAATTAGATTACTTTTGTAATGAAAAACAAACACAGTTAATAACATCTTTATTATATAACGCTGTTATTTGTAACATTGCCTATAATCCTAATCTCTGATATTGTTTGCGGCTCACAGGCTGAAATATTAGGAAAGCTCTGCTTTAGAGCATGCACTACACTTTTAGCACTTTTAGGAAGAATTTGTGTTACTTTATCCTCATGGTGGAAGCGTGAAGAGTCTCAATATTTGACATTAATAAACAGAAGGAGATAATTAATTTTGATTGGCTCTCTACATAAAATGCTGTCCAACTGGACAGAAACCAGCTGTTTTCAAACTCTTAGAAATTCTAATCAAAATCATTACACTAATTAATTTTTTTACATGTTTTTGTTAAGTTTAGCTTCTGCAGCAGAGATGGCTGAAAGGAAAAAGAGGCGACTGTCAGAGTCTTGCTCATCGAGTAGCACGGAGCCAATGGATTACTCCAGTGAGTCGTTTTACAGGTAATGCTGAGCCTATACAAAAAAATCAAAATACAAGCAAATACCAATTAAAAGGTTTGGACAAATATGTTTTTATCCTTTAAAGATAATGCTTTTGACCTTTTATTTACCTATAAATGGTTCAGGTTAGTAGATCATTAGTAAATAATTTAACTAGCATTGATGAACAAACCTTACATCTGAAGCATGGAGAGCAGTAATTATGTTATCAAATAAGTAAGATAAACCATTTTCAAGGATGCCATTAAGGACTCTAAACTGGTTATTTTGACAATATCAGACTCGATCTGATGATCATCAAATCAAGTTCACTCATTTTTTTATTATTTTATATTACAGATGTCAGTAATTAGAGAAAAAAGCTTAAAAAACTCTTCATCTATATATTTTTTCATAGACAGCACTAAACTATTTTGATTGGCTTTTGCATATCGTATTTTAAAAGCTACAAATTAGTTAATGTGTTTGCAAACTCTTCTGTTTGTAGTTCAGAGGCAACAGGAAGCAGATCTCCAGCTCCCAGCAATGTGTCCATGAGGAGCGATCGATCCATAGAGGCAGTGCCTGATTTTGCTGGTGAAACGGCTCCAAGGTAAGTTTCACCATTTTTAGTAAAGCTTAAAGAAAGCTTAGTCAATTCAATTCAGTTTATTTCTGTAGCGCCAATTCACAACACAAGTCATCTCAAGGCACTTTACAGTTCAACCAGATCATACAGTCAAATTGAGTCAAAGTTTTCTATCTAAGGAAAACCGGTTGATTGCATTGACTCAAACGCAATCCCTCACACTAAGCATGCTTGTAGCAACAGTGGAGAGGAAAAACTCCCTTTTAACAGGAAGAAACCTCCAGCAGAACCAGACTCAGTGTGAGCGGCCATCTGCCGAGGCCAACTGCAGTTCAAGGAGAGAGAAGCAGAGACACAAAAAGCAGCTGTAAAAGCCGCCCCCGTCCAGGAAACACACAGCCAGGCAAAGGAGCTCCGAGCCAGCTCCCATGTCAGAGGATGAAGAGAGCACATCCAGCCAGCCACAGTCAGAGAAAAAGGACTACACTGGAAAACAGGCCGATCTCCAGCATCTATAAGCAAGGGTGTTGATGGAACCAGCACAGCTGATGTTTTTCTCCAGGATGGCGTCACAGCCAAACAGGAACAGACGAGGCAAACCTACTCTGAGAAAAGGCAGAGAGCATAACGTTAAAGATTGTACTAACAGATTCTGCAGAATAGGAGAACAGAGAGAGAATGAAGCAGAATGATGAAATGGGGGTCCCTATGTCCTCCAGAAGTCTAAGCCTATAGCAGCATAACTATAGAGATAGCTCAGGATAACCTGAGCCACTCTAACTATAAGCTTTATCAAAAAGTAAAGTTTTAAGCCTAGCCTTAAAAGTAGACAGGGTGTCTGCCTCACGGACTAAAACTGATAGTTGGTTCCACAGGAGAGGAGCCTGATAACTAAAATATCTGCCTCCCATTCTACTTTTAGAAATTCTAGGAACCACTAGTAAACCTGCAGATTGAGAGCGAAGTGCTCTTTAAGGAACATAAGGAACAATCAGATCTCTGATATAAGATGGAGCTTGGCCATTTAAGGCTTTATATGTGAGAAGGAGGATTTTAAATTCTATTCTGGATTTAACAGGAAGCGAATGAAGATAGGAGATAGGATAGGAGATATATGATCTCTCTTTTTCATTTCCATCAGAACTCTGGCTGCAGCATTTTGGATCAGCTGAAGGCTTTTAACTACAGTTTGTGGATTTCCTGATAGTAAAGAATTACAATAGTCTAGCCTTGAAGTAACAAATGCATGGACTAGTTTCTCAGCATCAACCCTGGACAGGATATTTCTAATTTTTGCAATGTTCCTCAGATGAAAGAAGGAAATTCTAGAAACCTCTTTGATATGGGATTTAAATGACAGGTCCTGATCAAAAATTACACCAAGATTTTTTACTTTATTATCTGAAATCTGTTTAATCCCATCCAAATAAAGTGACTGGCTAATCAGCTTCTTTTTCAGAGACTCTGGTCCAAATACTGTAACTTCTATTTTGTCTGCATTCAGAAGGAGAAAGTTAAGAGTCATCCAGGTTTTTATGTCTTCAAGACATGCCTGTAATTTATGTAACGGGTTAGCTTCATCTGGATTTATAGACAGATATAGCTGGGTATCATCAGCATAACAGTGAAAATTAATCCCATGCTGTCTAATAATTCTACCGATTGGTAGCATGTATAAAGTAAAGAGAATTGGTTCTAGCACTGATCCCTGTCGTACTCCACAGGTAACCTTTGAGCATGTTGAAGATCTGACATTAACGTGAACAAACTGAATTCGATCAGATAGGTAAAATTTAAACCAGTCTAGTGTTGTACCTTTAATTCCAACAAAATATTCAAGTCTTTCTAAAAGAATATCATGGTCAACTGTATCAAATGCAGCACTGAGATCCAACAGGACCAACACAGATACAAGTCCATTATCTGAGGCCATGAGAATATCATTAGCTACTTTCACCAGAGCTGTTTCAGTGCTATGATGAGCTCTAAAGCCAGACTGAAACTCTTCAAAAAGTTCATTATGGTGTAAGTGATTGAAATTGTTTGGCAACTACTTTCTCAAGAATTTTAGATGAGAAAGGAAGATTGGATATAGGTCTTTAATTGACCAAGTCATCTGGGTCAAGACATGGTTTCTTAAGCAGAGGTTTAATTACAGCAACCTTAAAAGCCTTAGGTACATATCCCTGTAACAGATATAGATTAATCACCTCTAAAATGGAGGAGGAGATCAAAGGGAATACCTCCTTAAATAACCTGGTTGGAACTGGATCTAATATACAAGTTGAAGGCTTAGAGGAAGACAATAATTTTGCTAAAGTTCAACTGGATCAAAGCAGTCTAAACCTGGTTCAGATTCCATGACTACCTCAGATATGATCGCGGATAGAGGAGTGCTAATGATCTTATTTTTAATAAGATCAGTCTTATTTATAAAGAATCATTACATTAAATCATTACTTCTAAGAGTAGATGGAATGGACGGTTCAACTAAGCTATGGCTCTGGGTGAGTTTGGCAACTGTATTAAAAAGAAATCTAGGATTATTATTATTCTCCTCTATTAACAAGGAGAAGTATGCTGCTCTTGCTTTACAAAGGGTCCTCTTATACAGCAGTAAACCATTTTTCCAGACTAGGAAGGATTCCCGCAGGCCTGTGGAGCAATATTTTCTCTCCAGTTTCCTAGCATTTTGCTTCAAAGTGCGCAGCCCTGCAATAAACCAAGGAGCAAGCTTTCTATTTTCATTTTCAAAGGAGCTGCGTTGTCTAAGGCAGTACGCAGAGAACTAGCAACCCCATCAACAAAATAATCAACCTGTGAAGGGGAATAAACTAAGCTTTTGCACTCTGCAGCACTGCTCAGCGACACAGAGGAGAGAGAAAGTCAAGCAGATTCTTTAAAATGTATAACTGCACTATCTGATAATCATCTAATAAAATTGAACCTTCTTTTTGGGAGAGGAGAACTCTGTTAAAGTAATCCTGAAGGTTATTAGGAAATGGTCAGAGAGGACAGGGTTGTGAGGAAATACAGCTATTTCTTCACATTCTATGCCATATGTCAGCACAAGATCCAAAGTATGAAAATGAGAATGTGTGGGACTATTCACATTTCGAAACAAAGTCAATGGTGTCTAAGATAGCATTAAAGGCTGCTCTTAAGCTATCGCCTTCAATGTCAGCAGGGATGTTAAATTCTCCCACTATGATGACCCTGTCAGTATTTAATACCAAATCAGAAAGGAACTCATCTAAAAATTCAGAGTAAGGACCTGGTGGACGATACAAAGTTACAAAAAGAAGAAGTTTCCTGACTTTGAAATTTGGATCAGGGAAATTAAGGGTTAAATATTCAAAAGAGTTGTTAAGAAGGCGCTATGTTTTAAAGTATTTGTGGTCAGTTAGAGTTACTTAGTGTTATGTTCAAAAATGTAGGTTCATAAAAGAGAAACTGAGTCCGCACAGAATAGGGATTTTTGACCTCTGCAGAGGGAGAGGGCCACGTTCAGTCACATCTGCTCTCTGGTGGGTTTTCTCAGCAGAAGCATTTTTATTAGCAGATCATAACACATGGGGTGGGTTACAGAATAGTGTTCTTCTGACAAGGCAATTGATCAGGTCATAGGACAAAATGCTCCTTCTGATTGAATCACACAATAGACGCAGTAAACAGAGTGAAGCATCTCATTTCTTCAATGTTCTATATGTACACACATTAACTTTATAATAATCATTGAATAAACCTGACATTTCCCTCCTGTTGTGCATATAAACATCAACATGTAGCACTGCTAAAAAGATTTTTACTACACACATCATAAATGCATTGCAGATAGGGAATTCAGTAATCAAAGATCAATATGCAAAACACAAAAATATGAAAAGGATTAAAATGTAAAACTTAAGCAAAAATGTTAAATTTATTAAGAATGTAAAAAGCTTCAAAAATCTGTCCCTTAAGTAGGCAAAACCTCTCAAATAGAGGAAAATTCCTACTCGACCCTTCCCGAGGAAGCGATCATTATCCCTGTAACATATTACACAGTAGTAACATTATGAATATCCTCACCATTATCTTGGTGGAGTTGACATAAGTAACATCTGAATACTGGATTAGAATGGATCCTATCATTCTCTCAATCATTGACTAGAGACATGATATTAAGCAACAAATAAAAAGGAAAAATATGAAGAACAATCCTACAAATGGTAAAGCTATCTTCATTAGCACCTGCCACCTTGATCCCATGGTGAACCTACTTGTCCATTGTGCTGGACTTGCACCAGAGGTGTGAACAGTCTGTTTTGTTCAAACCTTCAGCAACGCGCTTGGAATGCTGCCACCACATCTTGCCACTGTAGGGATGACTTGCTGTGAATCCATCAAAAACCATTCTAGTTTTCCTTTGTTTCTGGCGATCAATTTGAGTCCATAAGAGCACCAGTCCAATGGTCACCATCAAGCAGCAGAGCTACTTTAGTTTTCCCATCTTCACCAGTCCCTCCAAGGAAGCACCCGCTAACCAGGCCTCTAAGGGACTGGGTTAGGTTGGTTTCTTCACCAGTGTTGAGACGAAAAGCTCTAAATTGCTTAACCCCTTTGTAGCTGGGCTTCACCACAGATCCCTACCTTAGTCGTGGGGCCCCTGCGAAGGTAACTGGGTTTCCTGTTGGGGAAAGTCTTTAATCAGCTTACAATGACTCTGGTGGATCCAAATGTCTCTCACCTGGATCTTTACAGCGGTTGGAGTTGCTAGTTGCACAATGTAGGGTCCTTCACACCTTGGAGCTGCCCAATTTTCCCCTTGATGATTTTAATCAGCACTCGGTCTCCAGGCTTCAGGCCTTTCTGTAGGGAAACAAAAGGAGCTCTGGGCAGATTACATGTTCTTTGCAACATGTGAGACATGCTCTGCAAAAAATTTTAAAGTAGGTATTTAATCCTGCAGTTGGATTAAATATTTGTTGCACTATGCTCAATATCCCTCCTCTGGAGACATGATAAACTCATGGCTCAAAATAGCTGCTGCTTTCAATTAGAATCAGAATCAGAAATACTTGAATAATCCCAGAGGGAAATTACTTTCGTTACATGCTCAAGTTACAGTTTTATATATATACATATACACATCCAACTGCACAATATAATAAAGATAAAAAATAAGAATATAGGGGAGCTACTGTTTCCACGGGTCCCCTTTAACCCTTTAGAGTAGGACACTACAAATATGAGCCTATTACCATGAGGCTGCAAACACAGAGGTCATATAACTTGCTTTACTGTCAACTGTTTGGATGAACGGTTTTTGATAATTTTGTAGAGCTAAGACAGTTGCTGAGAAAAGTTCTACTTTAAGCTGTGTGAATTGCTGTTCTATTTCTCTGACATAGCTCTAGTGTGTCATAAAAAAAACTTAAGAAAAGCTGAATTTTTCATAATGTGGAATCTAAGACCTGCAGTAATTGCACAATTCTAAAAAGACATTTTTGTAGCTTTTTACCTTCTTCTGAAATAACATGGCCCAAACAACAGACTTATTTCTGCACCTGCTTAAATTTTTATAACTGGTTTTATACTTTCCTTTGCTTCACATTTTAGCAGATATTGTTTTATCCTTGGTCAGTATTGCAATTTATGAACTACAGTGGGGCAAAAAAGTATTTAGTCAGCCACCAATAGTGCAAGTTCTCCCACTTAAAAAGATGAGAGAGGCCGGTAATTTTCATCATAGATATACCTCAACTATGAGAGACAAAATGAGAAAAACAAATCCAGAAAATCACATTGTCTGATTTTTAAAGAATTTATTTGCAAAATATGGTGGAAAATAAGTATTTGGTCAATAACAAAAGTTCATCTCAATGCTTTGTTATATACCCTTTGTTGGCAATGACAGAGATCAAACGTTTTCTGTAAGTCTTCACAAGGTTTTCACACACTGTTGCTGGTATTTTGGCCCATTCCTCCATGCAGATCTCCTCTAGAGCAGTGATGTTCTGGGGCTGTCGCTGGGCAACACGGACTTTCAACTCCCTCCAAAGATTTTCTATGGGGTTGAGATCTGGAGACTGGCTAGGCCACTCCAGGACCTTGAAATGCTTCTTACGAAGCCACTCCTTCGTTACCCGGGCGGTGTGTTTGGGATCATTGTCATGCTGAAAGACCCAGCCACGTTTCATCTTCAATGCCCTTGCTGATGGAAGGAGGTTTTCACTCAAAATTTGACGATACATGGCCCCATTCATTCTTTCCTTCACACGGATCAGTCGTCCTGGTCCCTTAGCAGAAAAACAGCCCCTAAGCATGATGTTTCCACCCCCATGCTTCACTGTAGGTATGGTCTTCTTTGGATGCAATTCAGCATTCTCTCTCCTCCAAACACGACGAGTAGAGTTTTTACCAAAAAGTTCTATTTTGGTTTCATCTGACCATATGATATTCTCCCAGTCATCGTCTGGATCATCCAAATGCTCTCTAGCAAACTTGAGACGGGCCTTGACATGTACTGGCTTAAGCAGGGGGACACGTCTGGCACTGCAGGATTTGAGTCCCTGGCGGCGTAGTGTGTTACTGATGGTAGCCTTTGTTACTTTGGTCCCAGCTCTCTGCAGGTCATATACTAGGTTCCTCCGTGTGGTTCTGGGATTTTTACTCACCGTTCTTGTGATCATTTTGACCCCACGGGGTGAGATCTTGCGTGGAGCCCCAGATCGAGGAAGATTATCAGTGGTCTTGTATGTTTTCCATTTTCTAATAATTGATCCCACAGTTGATTTCTTCACACCAAGCTGTTTACCCTCCCAGCCTGGTGCAGGTCTATAATTTTGTTTCGGATGTCCTTTGACAGCTCTCTAGTTTTGGCCATGGTGGAGTTTAGAGTGTGACTGTTTGAGGTTGTGGACAGGTGTCTTTTTATATTGATAACGGGTTCAAACAGGTGCCATTAATGAAGGTAACGAGTGGAGGACAGAGGAGCCTCTTACAGGAGAAGTTACAGGTCTGTGAGAGCCAGAAATCTTGCTTGTTTGTAACTGACCAAATACTTATTTTCCACTATATTTTGCAAATAAATTCTTTAAAAATCAGACAATGTGATTTTCTGGATTTTTTTCTCTCATTTTGTCTCTCATAGTTGAGGTATATCTATGATGAAAATTACCGGCCTCTCTCATCTTTTTGAGTGGGAGAACTTGCACTATTGGTGGCTGACTAAATCTTTTTTTGCCCCACTGTATTTTAACTGGATCTACAGTTGTCAACAGTCCTACATCAATTTTTCCTGTAGACCACAAAGCATTTGGAATTTCTTTGAAATAATTTTCATCAAATTGTGATATCAAACAATGCTGAGTTATTTTAACACATGCTAAATCTTGAACCTGGGGTTTTACATTAAATAGAATTTTATAAGACTGTTTTCAAAGTTGAAAAAAATAGACATAGAGCAGAGATGCTAAGCATGTTGCATAAAACACGGAAGGATTTAATTGCAACAACATTACATGTATTATTCATACAGCCTACATTCCCCCCAGCGTGGGGAAAATTGCAATGCCTAATTTTCCATCCTAGGATGTTTGATTATTTGCTGATTTTACAAAAATTAGCCTTTTAGATGGTTTTA
The DNA here is from genome assembly GCA_030533445.1 of Cyprinodon diabolis. NCBI lineage: Eukaryota > Metazoa > Chordata > Actinopteri > Cyprinodontiformes > Cyprinodontidae > Cyprinodon > Cyprinodon diabolis. The sequence continues at coordinate 38,654,041 of CM060075.1, read as the reverse complement.
GCATTTACATTATCTTTAACACAAGTATTACAGGCTCCTGAATTGCATATAAGTCTAACAGCCTATCCACTAATTGCTAGAACTAGTCATGTTTTTTCTTTTAATGCATTTAATATCCCCCATGCTCCATACACATTTGCAATTTTAACACCTCTAATTTTTTTATTCCCTGTATGTAGCTTGCATGACTAAAATAATTTTCTGGTGGGTTATTTATTTAAAATTTTTTGGTTCAGAATTTAATAGTTTTGGAGACTCTGCAGGCGCACTAGGAAGGCCGTCAGTCGGATCAATGCTGCAGTCATTGAACCACCTGACATCCCCCCCCCCCCCCCCCCCCCCCCCCCCCCCCCCCGCGCGGCTGCAGATTCAAGCTGTCTCCCTCTAAACTGTGTTTCATTATCTTTTGGACGCACAAACAACTTAAAAGATCCACAAACATAACTTTAAAGACAGAGACACATAACATTAAAAGACGAACAAGCACAACATTAGATTTAACTATTTATTTATTTTTTAATAACAATATATCTACTTTGCGCATGTATTATACCAACACCTCGCCATTTGGAGCTCATTTAACTATTTATATATATTTATTTATTTTTTATTTATCTATTTTTTCACTAGTGCTTATTTCTAGCCGGCACACAACATTTCTCCATTGATCAACTTCCACACAACATCTATTTCATACTTTTACTTCCATTTCTACAAGTATTTTAAATTACTTGGATCAATCTGACACAAACTTTCCATAACCCTTATGATCTTCTCTATACTCTTCCCTGAACCCATCCTTTTTAATTCTTTTACCTCCCTGGCTCTCTTTAGTTATTTTATTCTTTAGTTCGTATTATTTTATTATTTTGGAATAGAGGCGTCCCTCAAACCCATATATTTTTAAACCATATATTCAAGTGTTTATTTTTTGTTGGATCCTGCGCGTCTACAAACTTCTAATCGTAGATTTCAAATTATCTCTAAATCTATTTTGACCTTTATCCATTTTAAAGAATTTAGTCCAGTACAAACACCTAGGGTATTCTACGCACTGGATGTTTATTCAGCAAGACAGTACCCAAAAACTGTTGTTGTAACTTCTGCTTCTACCTTTTCAGGTGAGAAATTCTTGCCTCTGCATCCACAAGAGCTGTACTGTATTAAACCCCTGCTGTGTTAATATGAAACAACAGAACCCAACGGTTCGATTGTTTCCTCACACACTCTCACACAGTCACTCCTATTTTAAGGCCTAGTATTTTTATTTTTTATTTTAACCAACATAGACAAAAAACACCTATCGTTACATGTACACTTTGGAGTCTCAAACTCCAGGCCCTCGCACGCACCGGATACCCAGATGCCACATCTGTCAACAAAACTTGGTTCCGTCAAATATCCCTGCTGCTGCAGCTGCAAACCTTACTATCTCGAGAACAACACAGAGTCCCAGACTCAAACGCACAGAATACCCAGATGCCACATCTGTCAACAAGACTTGGTCTCGTCAAATATTCTTGCAATTACAGCTGTAACTTAAATGGTCCCAGACCAACTTTTGATCTAAAGATTTAGGCCTACCCTTTGCCGTGTAGACTAGTCCAGACCAAACTGGCCCCATCTGGCTAAGGGAGGACGGCTGTCGACAGATTCTTGGCCTTGGTCCCACACGGTCCTGGACAATTGGATCTTGACTCCCGGGTTTCAGCACCAAAATGTTACGTTCAAAAATGTAGGTTCATAAAAGAGAAACTGAGTCCGCACAGAATAGGGATTTTTGACCTTTGCAGAGAAAGAGAGTCACGTTCAGTCACATCTGCTCTCTGGTGGGTTTCCTCAGCAGAAGCCTTTTTATTAGCAGATCATAACACATGGGGTGGGTTACAGAATAGTGTTCTTCTGACAAGGCAATTGATGAGGTCATAGGACAAAATGCTCCTTCTGATTGAATCACAGAATAGAGTGGTGTCCCGATAACTGTGATTATCCTTGCACAAACATCAACAATTTTCTACCACCGTTGCATGACAGTTTGCAGTAAACAGAGTGAAGCATCTAATTTCTTCAATGTTCTATATGTACACACATTATCTTTATAATCATCATTGAATAAACCTGAAACTTAGATACAGAGATATCACGGAAAAAATAACTTAACTTCAGATGGAGATCGTCTGGACAGCTACAACACTCAGAAAAGCCATGAAATTTAGACATTCAGTGATAAAATGTCACAGGTCATTCAAGAAGGTAGATTATTTTTAATATTTTTTTAAGAAGGGGAATGCCATAACCCCTCATCCTCCCTCAACTCCAGTATTGACTAGAGGTGACTAGATTTATGCTAAACTGCAATGTTTCTGGTCTTGCTTAATTTGCCAGTTAGAATTTGTCAAAAGCTACAAAGTAGCTCATGTGTTTTTAAACTGTTCTGTTTGTAGTTCACAGGTAAAAGGAAGCAGATCTCTAGCTCTCAGCAATCTGTCCATGAGGAGCGATCGATCCATAGAGGCAGTGCCTGATTTTGCTGGTGAATTAGCTCCAAGGTATGTTTCACCATTTTTAGTAAAGCTTAGAGAAAGCTTATTCAAGGTTACTAAATAAAGTATTTAGACATTCAAACTTCACCTAGATAGCTCTGCAGTTACAGTGTATGATAAACTATGTCTGATCTGGTAAACCTTTATTTGAATTGCAATTAGCATTCAGATAAATAAATAAATGAAGAACCTCTTTCAGTCTGTAAAACCATTGCAAAACTTAAAAAAATGTTAGTCTGAGACCTATTAAGATTGTTTTTCAATTACCCTTTTCCTAGATGGCATATCAGGTTATTATATTGGATGAAATCCTTAAAGTCTCACTAAAATATGTTTCTTTTCATTATTTTGTAATGTTTTATTTCAGTATTTAAAAACCTGCCAATCAGCAAAGTGTTTGTTTTGGGGAACAGCCTCCTTCCCTCAGAGCATTGAAGATGGGTCGTAGATGGGTCTTCCAACACTGAAGCGCAAAGTCAGAAAAGCCATGGAGTGGCTCCATAAGAAGCATATGAATGTTCTGGAATGGTTTAGCCAGTGTCCAGATCTAAACCCAACAGACAATCTTTGGAGGAAGCTCAAACTCTGTTTCTCAGTGACAGCCCAGAAACCTGACTGATCTAGAGAATATCTGTGTGGAGGAGTGGGCCAAAATCCCTCCCGCAGTGTGTGCTAACCTGGTGAAAATGAGGAACAGGAAATGTTTGACTTCTGTAATTGCTCACAAAGGCTACTGTAGCAAATATTAACATTAATTTTCACAGGTGTTTCAGTACTTATTTGCAGCTTAACATGCAAATTGATTATTTAAAACTCATCCTGAATTATCCACAGTTACCACTCCTATATGATTTGGAAGGGTGAGAATTTGCAAAATCGCAGGGTATTCAAATACTTATTTCCCTCACTGTGTATATAAGATAATGGTAAATGTACTTATACAGCACTTTTTCAAGTTAGAAGACTTGACCAAGGCTCTCTACACTAGATTCAGGCATACTGTCACATAATGATGGTAGCGTGCCATACACAGGCTCCACCATCAGAAGGCAATGCGGGTGAAGTGTCTTGTCTAAGGACACAATGATGCTGAAAGCCGGAAGTGGGGCTTGAACCAACAACCCTTCGGTTGAAGGGGTAAACCTCAACCGAAGCAAGACCAATGCCACCATTGCCTACTTTTACCAGTGGCAATAGTGTGATAAAAGATGAGCACAACTGTTTTATGTCTTTCTATCAGTGGCTAGAGGTGACTAGATTTATGCTAAACTGCAATGTTTCTGGTCTTGCTTAATTTGCCAGTTAGAATTATGCTTCATTTCATAGAAAGCACTAAACTATTTTGATTGGTTTTTGCGTTAAAATTTGTCAAAAGCTGCAAAGTAGCTCATGTGTTTGTAAACTGTTCTGTTTGTAGTTCACAGGTAAAAGGAAGCAGATCTCCAGCTCTCAGCAATCTGTCCATGAGGAGCGATCGATCCATAGAGGCAGTGCCTGATTTTGCTGGTGAATTATTTCGAAGGTAAGTTTCACCATTTCTAGTAAAGCTTAAAGAAAGATTATACAAGGTTACTAAATAAAGTATTTAGACATTCAAACTTCACCTAGATAGCTCTGCAGTGACAGTACATGTTAAACTATGTCTGATCTGGTAAACCTTTATTTGAATTTCAATTAGCATTCAGATAAATAAATGACTAAATAAATAAAGAACTTCTTTCAGTCTGTAAAACCATTGTAATAATGGTGTAAGACCTATCAAGACTGTTTCACAGAGAGTTCTGATTGAAATATGTATGATTGTATATATAAACTTACTAACATAGACTAAAAAACTACACCTCTAGGTTTTGTTCCTGTTTTTTTTATGCATGTTTCTTTGTGCTGAATTTCTGCTGCCTTGATCACGTTTGTGTCCTCTATCACCACACACATGACTGCTTTGTCTTTTCTTGGAAGCTAAAGGTTTCAGTGTAATCCTAATATGTAGTATAAAAAAACTCATACTATAGAATGAATGATATTTTGTTGTTATGTTGTTCATCTTTTAGCCAACCAAAGCAATGTTCAGTCTGTAAAGAGGCTTTAATAGCTCGAGAGTCGTGTCAGTCTTCTTCAACATCTGATGAATTTTGTCCAAAGTGCCAAAAAACAACCCCAGAAACACATGGTAAAGTTTTAAAAACTTTTTATTGCTCATAACTGCTTATAAATTCTGTGCTTAGGAAATACCAGTTGTCTTATACACATTTTAAACCTTAAACAGGGTTAAGAGTTTTAGATGATGATTAACATTTGATATGATTTCATCAATGTCAGTTTGATTTGTTCCACAGGTGAAGAACCCGATTTAAAACTGAAGAAGAAACTTAAAAAAGAAATGCAAAAGAAATTCTCGGTTACAGCTGAGGGTAATGGTGACCCAAAAATTTCACTGAAAAGTATTTACACAACTCTCTACGTAACCAAAGGAGAGAGTCTTTCTGATGAGCATGAGTTTAGACACCTGAAAGGCAGTCTTAAAAAACAGTCCTCAGAAGATTCCTCAGTGAACCTAACTGAAATGTTTAAATCTTTAGAGGACCAAGGGAAACCCCACAGAACGGTCCTGACAAAGGGAGTTGCAGGCATTGGGAAATCATTTGCTGTTCAGAAGTTCATTGTTGACTGGGCTGAGGAGGAAGCAAACCAACACATTGACTTTGTTTTTTGTCTTGCTTTTCGAGAATTGAACCTTGTGAAAAAGGAAAAAAGCCTCAATGAGCTTTTGAGTGATTTTCATCCAGCTCTTCAATCTCTAAAAGATCCTCCAGATTATACGAAAGCAAAGATAGTAATAATCCTTGATGGTCTGGATGAAAGCAGGCTGCAGTTAAACTTTAGGAACGATAAGACAGTGTTGTCTCTGACAGATGTAACATTTGTAGATAACCTGCTTGTAAACCTTATCCAGGGTAACCTCCTTCCTGAGGCAAACATCTGGATAACGTCCCGTCCAGCAGCAGCCAGTCAGATCCCTGAAAAGTACATTGACTTGGTGACAGAAATAAGAGGGTTTACCGATGATCAGAAAGTGGAATATTTTCAAAGGAGATTTAGTGAGGATTTGGATTTTGCTGCAAGGATAATATCACATATTCAGTCCTCTCAGTGTCTGGATATCATGTGCCAGATTCCGATCTTCTGCTGGCTTTGTTCGGTCTTATTCTCAGAGGTCTTTGGTGGAGATGAGAAAGCTGAAATCCCTCAGACACTGACAGAGATGATGGCACATTTTGTTTTTGCCCAAACAAAACGTAGAAGCAGAAAATATGAAAAGAAGAGTAAGACCCACATGGAGAAGCTTCTGCAGACGCACAAAGAGTTTCTTTTGAAACTTGGGAGGCTTGCATTTTTCCAACTTCTAGATAATAATCTAATATTTTATGAGGAAGACCTAAGAGACAATGGAATTGACACAGAAGAAGCTTCTATCTATTCTGGTTTTTGCAACACGGTTCTTAGAGAAGAAAAAGTTTTCTACCAGAGAAAGATCTTTTTCTTTGTGCATCTGACCCTCCAAGAGTTCTTTGCTGCACTGTATGTCTATGAATGTTTCACAACCAAGAATACCAAAGAGCTTGTAGAATTCCTTAAGTTGGAGGATAAAGATTATGCTTTAGCTGACCTCATAAAGATGACTGTTGACAAAGTTCTTGAAAAGAAGAATGGTCATTTGGACTTTTTCATGCGGTTCTTACTTGGCCTGATGATTGAACCCAACCGAAGACCTCTTCAGGGCATGTTGACATCTGTTGACCCAAATGAAGATGCAGACAAGAAAGTCTTAACTTACCTGAAATCTCTCCGAAGAAAGAACCTGTCTCCAGATAGCTGCATCAATATCTTCCAGGCTTTGGTTGAGATGAGAGATCATAAACTCAAAGATGAGATCCAAGAATATCTTCAACTGGACAATCGTTCAAAGAAAGAGTTAACTCCCCTACATTGCTCTGCCCTGGCCTACATGCTTCAGGTTTCCAAGAATGAACTGGAGGAGTTGGATCTAAAAAGTTACAACACAACAGATGAAGGGAGAAGGAGGCTCATACCAGCAGTGAGGAGCAGCAAAAAGGCTGTGTGAGTGTACTTTTTATAATAAAGGAAATGTATCTGTTTTACGATGAATGTTGAATATGAATGTTTTTCAAATCCAAGGGGTTTGGTGAAAGTTAAGCCTCTTTCTCACCAAAAACAACTGGCCTTTGGCTCCCTTCCCATTGGTAAAATAAAAGCCATGTCTAACACCTAGCTGAGGTTCGGACACTGACTGTAACACATCGACTAAAGCTTGTCTCCATACAATTAAAAGTCGTAATTATTCGATTTTATCTTTCCCCAAAGTTCTCAGTTTTAGGGCATCCCTTCATAAGAAATATGAAAACATTAAGAATGTGTTTAAGAGTTCCATTTTCGGTGATAATTCAATCCTTTTTCTCATCAGTGTGTGAGGGGAGGTAACACTGCTCGACACTGCTTCGACCATTTTGAAGCAGAAGTGTCGCTGATAACTTTTCCAAGGCCACCCAAGTCATGTGACTGATGCGAGCGAGGCCTTGTTACGTCACACGTCGTTTCGAGTTTCATAGTAAATTCAAGTAACCTGAATGTTTCAGTACTACTAATATATTTAAGAGCATCAGAAAGGGTGTTTCCATGATGATAATATTGTAATATTTAATAATATTTATTAATAATACATTTGATTTCAAAAGCGATTTTCTGGACACTTAATGTTAATGTACAAAAAATAAAAACACAACGGCAGAAACAAAGTCAGAACACAGAATAAAAACATCCACCTCATTTTGGGTAATCCGCGCCTATTTTGCATACCCAAATGGAAAAGCAAATAATTAAATAAATAAAAAGGAACTGTAAGCCCAAATTACATGTGCAATAAATTATTTCGAATCTAACACCCTCTAGTTTCCTAATATATAAATTAAAATTGGGTGACTAGAACACAGACCAACCTGCATCAGTTCAAACATGACTCAAAGTTGTTTTGTTTTTTCCTCGGAAATGATTTTTTTTTAACAGCAGTTAAAAAGACATTCTTGAGAAAAAGCAGGTTTTATTGTATTATATTTGTTCTACATCATGTCAACCACAAATGCAGAAAATTTCAGACCTCTAGCTATAACAGTTCCAGAGCTGTGGGGTATGGAACTTTTGGTGTCAGCTTGGAGCTGCGCACAATGGCTCCACCTGCTGGTAAAAATGTTACCGGTAGAATTTTATATATTCTGAGTTATTAGCCCCACTTAAAACCTCTTAAAAGTTATGCCCTGGTTTCCTTAGATGTTGCTCTCCATTGTTTACTTTCCTGATTTCTGTTGCACTGGTGACATAATCAACACTAACCCTATGTGATAGTGTTACAAGAAATGACAGGGGCGACGCAGCTTGCCAGCTAGGGGTTAGAGCCTCACCAATGGGAAATGAGCCAAACGCCAAAGGAGCCGACCTAAATTAGGGCTGTACATGTGTAATGTACTTGTTACTAACATCAGGTTGTACATTTGTTACAGTTTAAAAGACTGCAAGGTGACTGCAGAGTGGATTGAACACCTGGTCTTTGGTTTAAAGTTCCCATTTTCCCCGCTCCGAGATCTCGACCTGAGCAACAATGATTTGAAGGATTCAGGTGTGAAGTTACTCTGTGGCGGGCTGTCGAGTCCCTGCTGCAAACTCCAAGTATTGAGGTATTTATGCACATCAAAATACAATCTATTTTCTTAAAGCTGTCATAATAATGTTATTTCTTTATTCGGTGTTAAAATCGGTATGACCGGTGTCAGAGCCTGGTCCGCATGGCCGGCAGAAAGTCAGACTCGTTTCCGGTGAGGGTTGGACTACGCCAAGGTTGTCCTTTGTCACTGATTCCGTTCATAACTTTTATGGACAGAATTTCTAGGCGCAGGCAAGGTGTTGAGGGAATCTGTTTTGATGGCCTTAGGATTGCGTCTCTGTTATTCGCGGATGATGTGGTTCTATTGGCTTCATCAGGGCATGATCTACAGCACTCACTGGAGCGGTTCGCAGCTGAGTGTGAAGCAGCCGGGACGAGTATCAGTGCCTCCAAATCCGAGACCATGGTCTTGAGCCGGAAAAGGGTAGAGTGCCCTTCTACCGGTTGGGGAGGATTTACTGCCCCTAGTGGAGGAGTTTAAGTATCTTGGGTTTTTGTTCACAAATGAGGGGAAGATGGAGTGGGAGATCGATAGACTGATTGGTGCGGCGTCTGCTATGAAGCGTGCGCTGTACCGGTCTATTGTGGTGAAGAGAGAGCTGAGCCAAAAGGCTCTCGATTTACCGGTTGATCTACATTCCTACCCTCATCTATGGTCATGAGCTTTGGGTCATTACCGAAAGCATGAGATCCGGGATACAAGCGGCTGAAATGAGTTTTCTCCGTAGTGTGTCTGGGCTCTCCCTTAGAGATAGGGTGAGGAGCCCAGTCATCCGGAGGGGACTCAGAATAGAGCCGCTGCTCCTCCACATCGAGACGAGCCAGTTGAGGTGGCTCGGGCATTTGGTTAGGATGCCTCCTGGATGTCTCCCTGGTGAGGTGTTCCAGGCACATCCCACTGGGAGGAGGCCCAGGGGGAGACCCAGGACACGCAGGAGGGACTATGTTTCTCGGTTGGCTTGGGAGTGCCTTGGATTCCCCCGGAGGAGCTGGCCCAAGTGGCTGGGGAGAGGGAGGACTGGGCCTCCCTACTGAAGCTGCTACCCCCGCATCCCGACCCCGGATAAGCGGAAGAAGATGGATGGGTGGATGGTGTTAATATAACTTTATCCAGTATTTATTGTTTAGATGTTTTCTACAAATTACTGATGACGAGAGTCTTTGGCAATCAGTCTAACAGTTGCATCAACCCTTGGATGTTCTCAGGTTATCTGGCTGCTGTATCACACGGACGGGGTGTGAATATCTGGTCTCAGCTCTGAAGTCCAACCCCCCCCACCTGGTGGAACTGGACCTAAGCTACAACCATTTAGGGGAAACAGGAATCAAGCTGATTTCTGAGCAATTTAAACAACAAAAACTCAAGTAATTGTAATGCTATTCCTTTGAATTCTCGAAACCAGTCCAAAATGCCCATATATAGCATTTTAAATAAAGTTAGTTTCTAACTCTGATCTCTCTTTAAAGTTTTAAACACGATGGAAGTATTCGGACGAAACCAGGATTCTTAAAGTGTAAGTAGATAACTTTTTATTTTAGTTCCTTTTTTTTCTGGTGAGTAAAAAACTCAAAAAGAAAACAATACAATATTGCTAATGTCCCATTACCCTTATATGGTTGGACTCCATAAATAAAACCAAGACCAACAGTAGTTTCCAACTGTCAAAGTGTCAAACAGCTATTGAACACAAAGATAAATCACACGAACAACTTTTTTATAAGTTGAATAATCGAGGAATGAGCACGAAACAAAATAGTTATTATATATAGGTATAAATATTAAATCCACATCAGTAACACTGAGCGGCAGAAGTCTTTTTTGGCTGTTTGCAGCAAAAATATTTTTATATCAGCCAGATGTTGTCTGGTGTCGACTATTGAGCCATACGCCACAATAGGCCTGATAAATCGGCCTGTGAATTAATCACGCTCTACATTTTCCACTCTCTAATGTGGATCTTATTTTTGTTTTTCCAGATGCCTGCAAACTTACTCTGGACTCCAAAACAGCACACAAGAATCTGCTTCTCTCAGACGGGAACAGAAAGGTGACCTGGGTAGAGAAAGAGCAGCCTTATCCTGATCACAAAGAAAGGTTTGAGCACTACGCTCAGGTCCTGTGTGAACAGGGCCTACAGGAGCGCTGCTACTTTGAGGTGGAGGTGGTGGATCCCTGCACCGTTGGCCTAGCATACAAAAGCATCGACAGAAAAGGAAACGCAGTGGACCGCAGGTTTGGGATGAATGAAAAGTCCTGGTCCCAGAGTTTATCAGGACATGGTTCATACATATGGCATAACAACATTGGTACTTTTGTCTCCTCTTTGCGCTACTCTCGTGTTGGAGTGTATTTGGATTATGAGGCTGGCAGCATATCTTTCTACAAAGTTTCTAATGACAGCCGCAGTCGTCTTCACACCTACAAAGATCTGAGGTTCAGTGAGGCCCTCTATCCCGCTGTTGAACTTCATCCTCATTCCTCTGCTTTTTTTTGTTAGCTAACATTACATACGTGCACATCACAGAGGGAGGAGCGAGTAAGGAGTTTATTTATTATTAGGGCTGTAATGATCCAAAATAAGAACTGGATCTGCCAATATATCCAATATTACAACTAAATAATATCTTATATTTTTAGATTATAAAAAAAATCTATATTTGCAAAACAAAAAAAAAACATCTGTATTGTAGTAATTAAAAACTGACCTGCTTTGACCCCAAAGGGAGACTTCTATCCCTGTGAGTTTGTTTATTCCTCTGTAGATGCATTGCTGTAAATAGTTCATGATTAAACAGAGTTTTGATTTTCTGGTATATATTTTTTTTATAAGGAGCTTCATGCTCCTTAAAGCCTCTAAATGAGAGAATGAAAGTAAAACTCTGTTTTGTCAAACCAGTACATTTTTCTGACTGTAAACAAGTTTGATGTTTTATTTTTGCTTTTTTTAATCAGTAATTGCTAAGATTTTATGAACAGTATTTGTTTAAACAATATGGTGAAACAAGAAGTGCAGTATTTTTTCTAAACATTTAATTTATCTTTGTTCCAGCCTCTAACACTGTAGTCCAGTTTCATGTTAATATTAGACCATAGATGCTGCATCCTCTAGTTGGTTAGGGCTGCACAATAAATGGGGTATATTTCCAACTTCACTACTTCCTGCACTTCAGCCAGCTCCTTTGTTTTCTGTCTTTCATTACTGGTCAGGCGAAAGGGGTGGAGTTTGGTATATAATGCAATCACTCTGTATCTTTATCACAATTTACTGTTTGTAAGACAAATAACGAAGAACTGTCTGTAGTCACATAAATGTTTGCTTATTATTTAACTGCATGTAATCAAGCTTTCTGGGCCTCTAATACTGTATACTCAATATTGCTTGTTTACTGCAGCATAGAAAGTTTTCTAAGCTGAAGTGGTGGTTATGTGTTCAGCTTTTACGCAGCTAAAGTTGTTGTTTAATGACAAAGAATCAAACATCAGCCTTATTGAAACTTGTTTTTTTTTTTTTTTTATAAACGTTGTAAAGATGAAAACCTTCAATTTACTTTTTTATCCCCATAACTGTATAGACTACTGACTCTCTGAGGTCAACATTTGCTATAAACTCAAAACATAAAGACATGAATCCTTGAAACCAACATTTCTTTATCTCCATTTGCTACCGTAATCTACTTTCTGTTTTCTTTTCTTAAGCTTCATTCATGTACAGCACTTTGAAATGTCTTGTAACTGAAATGTGTTATTGAAATAAATGTGCTATAGAAATAAACTTGCTAAAACCCTCTATGTTTAAAGCAGTCATATAATTATGCCATTTAAACCATATATGATAGGTTTTATTAATATATGGTGTAACGTTGCTCTCACTGTAAATAATCTAAGATGAATCTTTCTACCATACTTGTAAACAGCTTTCCTCTGTATCAGAAAATTCAGAGAGAGGACAAATAAAATAAAAATAAAATTAGTTTCCTTCTTATGTCTTCAAGGAAATTGGAAAGGTATTTCTTTTTAAATAAGTATATAAACAAATTAATAATTGTCTGCTACTGTGTGAGGAAAAAGTGCATTAATTAAAGCAGGTTAAATATTTGTTGAAAAGTTTTTCTTAATACATTTTACTTTATTAACCTAATAGGCACACAATAAAAAATGTATCACCACTAAGAAAGATTTATGTTGCCTCTGTTACTCTGTCAGCCTGCTGTTTCTCAGCTCAGCTCTCTGATAAAAGTGGATCAGTTAGCATATCAATAAAGGATCAATGGAAGAGACTTTCCTCTATCACTACAACTTTCAGGATAAGTCTCCTAAATGAACATAATTTGCATCTGCAGCTCCATAAAGCCCAGGAGGAAACATCTGTTGGTTGTGTTTCCATTGTGTTTCTTTTTTGTTCACTATTTACTTTATAACTTTAGGTGAACCTAACTGTTGAAATGGACAACCAGTTCCTGTTTAATACTAGTTAAAAATTACCAGATTTTTTCTCTGAAAGGATTCTTTGTAAATACAATTAAAGTCTTTAGTCTGAGAGCAAAGAAAAAGTCTGACTTTAACGGTCTGTTGATAAACCCAACTACACCTGCTTATCTGGATTGTTGTTCAAACAAAGGATTAGGTTTTATTCAAGTTCAAACTGACATGGCATATAAGATTAAATAATTTCTCAGGTTACCCTTTATTATTTTCAGAGTCCAAGACAAATAGAAGTAAAGAAAATGCTTGGAGTTTAAAAGAACAGCCTGGAAGACAGGAAAGTTTTCCCTGTTTTAGATATTTACACTGATCCGTAGAAATAGAGCCAAAAAAAGTTGCATCTGTTCGGATTTGACCCCACCCACCTCAGCCATCTGCTCTGCTTAGTAAAGACATCTGTGTTTGTGTGGTCGCCATATACAGGATATCAGGCTGAACCAGTTTCTTTGCTCATTCAACAAAGTTCCAGCATGCAGTAACCTCGTGGCTCATGGAGGGATGATCACCAACGGACCTGAGGCTGATATGAATGATTTATTATTAAAGGAAATAAAAGGAAGAAGCAGCTAAAACATATTTTAACCATGTAAGTATGTTTTGAACAGTTCATCTTATTTTTTTCTTACTTTGCATCATTTCTATTGTCGTTTTTTTTCAATGATTGGATTTTTTCTTTGTTGTTCACAAGTAATGAAACTGCTCCTAAATTGGTGTCGATCATCAACATATTAAAATTTTATCTCAAAGAGCCTTTTTTTTGTTGATACATGAAAACATTTTTGCTGCGTTAAGTCACTGGCTTGGTCTAAATTTACTGAGCCCCTAAAGGGACATGTGACTACCCTTCTGTTTAAACAGCATTTCTTTAAGACTGATTTTAGTTGATAGCCTTTTGTTATGCAGCTCCAATCTTACCCTAATGCAGTGGTTCTCAAACTTTTTATGTCATTCCCCACTTTGGACAAGGGGGAATTTTCAAGCCCCGCCTGTCCCCATCGCCCCAACACAATGCTAATGAAATATGAAACAACTTAAAATGTTCCAATTTTATATAAGTAACAAGTAGTATCTAAATATAAACTGTCTACATCAAATAACAGCAAGCTCAAAAATAAAGAAAATAAAAATGCAGCTGTGTCAAAATTTGTATAAAGCTCAAAGATAGAAAAAATTAAAGTGCCACTCTGCAATCTGTTAATAAAAGAAAAGAAGTGAAATCCATCTGGCAAGACAGGTCTATTTATCCCTGCATTAGTGGCTGCAATGAGCCTGTTTTGCATTGCACAGTTTCTCAAAGCGGGATTGCAGGCTTGATACTGCCACTCTCAAGTCATGCTTTGTTTTCGGTGAAGCAACAGCTGAAAAGCCCATCTCACAGAGATATGATGTGGCAAAAGGAAGAAGAATGCACACAGCTCTCTGCCCGATGAGTGGATACTCCCTCTCCACTCCAAACCAGAAACATGAACATGTGGCTGTGTGAATCAAACGCCGTTATTTATTTAAGATAAAATATTTCAAATTCAGTTATTTATGATCAACCTGCGCCGTCAATCCCGGCGCATGCGCGCTTTATTTGCAGTCTGGACGCTGAGGGTAAACATGCTGTGTCTCTGACTGCAGCGCTGAGAGGGACTCCTGCGATAGCGGGGGAGAACGGGGTTGGGAGGGAGGAGGCGCCCCACGGCAGCACCTGTCGCTGGAGGACAAGAAAAGGAGCGATACGTGCTTTCCCGTAAGAGTCTCCAAAAGTCGCTAGATTTGTCGCTAGTCGCTTTTTTGAAAAAGAGTCGCTGGAGGGGTCTGAAATATAGCGACAAAGTCGCTGAGTTGGCAACACTGGGGCGCGAAAGTTTATTCCGTTACAAATAATATGCCGACGTCACGTCAATCATTATTTTGGCACTTCAGTTCCAGGTGAAATTTTTCTCATATCTAATGTTCTTTTAATTAGACTGCATGTAGGCTAGTAATGATTACCTTGTGGGTTTGATTGGTCTAAAAAGCGGCAACATACAGCTATAAGGACAGTTTGCTCTCACACGTTCTACATTTATAGTCACACACACACCGGAACTTGGCGCGCCCCACCTGTCACGTCTCAATTCCCCACCAGTGGGTCGCGCCACACACTTTGAGAACCGCGGCCCTAATGCATTGTGTTTAACTGATCATCCTTCAGATGCATACAGTGGCGGATCTAGAAAATTTTACATGGGGGGGCAAAGGGGTGGCAAGAGGTCTTGGCAGGGTGGCAGAAGTAGACGGTACATGGGAATCCTTATATGTGAGCTGCTTTAACCAAATAAACACAAAACACTTTTAAACTACAGTTGTTGTTGTTTAATCATGCCCTTACACACTACAAAGTTTTTCTTTTAAATTCACAACAGAATAAGCAAAGTACAGTGATCGAACAAAAAAAACCTGCATCTTTTAAAAAGTAAAAGTCTAACAAGCAAAATCCCTTTAATTTATTTGTTATAATAATTGTGTCCAAGATGCAGTGGACTACAAGTATGAAACAGCGGACAATACTCTACCTAAAAACTTATGCCCTGAAACCACAAATGACCCATGGTCAGCCATTTCTTTAAGAAAGCTTAAGGCGACGGTTGTTGTGCTTAGCAGCAAAACGTTTTACAAACTTATCTAAATCTAGTGCTTTTGCACGCTGTTTCTCAATACTGAGAACAGCCAGATTTCTCAAACGGTCATCTGCCATGGTTGAGCGCAGGTGAGTTTTTACAAGCTTTAAAGTGGAAAAGCTTCGCTCACACCCAGCAGTACTAACTGGCAAAACAATAGCAATCTTGCACAGGCGAAAAAGTTCAAAGAAAACCTCTTTAAAAGGCACCAAGAATGTCACAAACTCCGTCAGACTGGACGGGTTTACTTTGCCGTTTGCTCTGCTTCTTTCAAGAAGTCTTTTTGCCTGGTGTATCTCAGTTTTTAAGTCTTGCCAGTCAGAGCCGTATTCCTCAGCCACTAACAAAACTAATTCTTCCTTTAAAAAGTCATTGTTGGATGGGTTTAAAGCTTGTATACCCCTCATAATTTTACTGGTAGAGTTAGAAAACCGCCTGTCCACTTCACTGATCATTGAGTCTATGATGGGAATGAATATACCTATTCTAAAGGCATCTTTGCTGTCAATGTGTGTTTGCTGTCCAAGTGTAGATGTTACAAGAGTATCATGTAGTATCCTAGATGTGTGTTTGGTTTTTTTGGATTTGACAATAGTAGAAATGTTACAACCATTGCATGTGTCAATTGCTGTACTCCACAGGTCATTAAAGCTCTCCTCTTTACGATAATCTTCCAATGTCTGTCTGAGGGTTTCAGTAAGGTCAGCTGCTTTGGTAAGGTCCACATTAGTTGACTAGAGCATCTCAGATAAAATCTTAGTTTCACCTAGAACTTTTCTGAAGACTGCAAGGAGCCCTATGAAATTAAAATCCATTTGAGAACGAAGTCCTCTTGCGTCTACAGCTCTCTGTGGATTAGCCTCATCTGAAATTTCATCCAGCACTCTTATTACTGCAGGCAGCCTGTCCATAAGGTTTCTACATGCAGCATAGCGACAGGCCCATCTAGTGTCACTTAGCCTAGGAAGTTCTCGTGGTGGCACACCACGGAACATTTCTTTTTCAACATCCATCCACTTAATGTGAACATATGAGCCTGACATGAATGTGTACAGTCTTTCCAGCAAAGTGAAAAAACATGCAGCTTCTGGGACATTTTTTACACTGTCCACAATGACAAGATTCAAACAATGTGCCCTGCAGTGAACATAAAATGCATGTTTGGCAACTTCTTTAACCCTTGTTTGGACCCCAGAGCACCTGCCACTCATGACTGCAGCCCCATCATAGCCTTGGCCTACCAGATTCTCTTTGTATTCCAGTCCATACTTTTCTAGACATGAAATAATTTTCTGTCAAACTTACTGCATCTAAGTGCTCTAAATTCTGGTACTCAAGGAAGCTCTCCTGAACCACACCATTGTAATAATATCGTACGACAAGAGATAGCTGCTCCTTTTTTTGAATGTCTTTAGTCTCATCAGCTAAAATAGAAAAGTGCACACTTTCTTTAACCTCTTTTATAATTTCCTCTCTCACCATTTCTGCTAAACACTCCAAAATCTCATTTTGTGTGCTTTTGCTTGTGTATTTAGCGTTTCTGGGACCCTGACACAGCCGCTTTTTCACTAAGGCATCATGTTTACTCACAAGATCTAAAATCTCAAGGAAATTTCCTCTGTTTTTTGAGTTTTCTGATTGATCATGGCCACGTTGGGAAATATTCTGAGTGGCTGTCAACAGCAAGGTTTCAGCTAAAGTTTTGATGTACTTTTGATTTTCGATTACTTGTTTCTGATTTTCATCTCCCATCATTCCCAAGACAGATGTGTTTTTCTTGGCCATTCTTTTAAACTCACTCCATGCAATCATTGCATTCACAGGTGTGTCTGCTCTGGAATGTACACTAAACCCACTGTCTTTGGAAGTGGCCTTCTTCCAGTTAGAATAGCCATTTTCTGAAGTGAATACACTGTTTTTCAAATGTGCAAAATGTCTGCATGCAAAGCAGAATGCTGCATCTTTAGACATGGAATATTCAAGCCATGGCCAAGAACTGTACCACTCCCTGTGGAAGCTTCTTTTTGCGGCTCCATGTTGTGTCTTTGGAAATGTCTTTAAATCAGGCTGCACTGCTGCATCACCTTTGCATTTTGATATATCTTAAAAAACAAAGAGTGCCAAATATGATTATCTAATGCAATTGAACAGTACATGGACATAGCTAATGCATATGTGGCATTACATATATTATCCCTCTGTATGGCAATTTATATAGAAGAAGAATAAAAACATACCATGTGGTCCAGGGAGAATTTCAGGTCTACCCTCTTCCTCTCTGTCATCTTCCTCCTCCTCCTGATCATTCCCTGCGTCTGTTCCTCTCTCTGAATCTGGAGCCTCCTCTTCATCTCTCACTGATTCTTCTTTTTCCTCAGCTCCTGCACTTATTTCCTCATTTCCTTCACTCATTTCTGTGTCTCCTTCATGTATTTCCTCTTCTTCGTCACTTATTTCTGTGTCTCCTTCAGTCTTTTCCTGCACTGACCCTCCTGGGCTCTCCAGTTTACTGCCTTCTCCCTCATTTCCCTTGCGCTCTTCCTCTTGTGTACTTGTTGGAATTTTCTTTGCAAAAAAGCTGGTTATATCCCCACTTTTAGCCTTCCTTTTCATGGCTTGGCCTATGAAGTAATATTTGCATGCAAAAGTCAATATGTGAAAACCTCTGGTTATCCTTGTATTTCATTAGCCTACACTGTAGGGCCATGGAACTTATAAGTTAAGTAGCATATACTACATATATATATATATATATATATATATATATATATATATATATATATATATATATATATATATATATATATATATATATAGGTATAGGTATTGTAGTATAGCCTATATAACAAATATAAATGAGAAAGATTTATCACATTCACACACGTTATGTTTAGACTACTTAATTCTATTGTATTTGTTATTTCCCCAGTTATAACCTGGTTTCATTGCTGCGATATCTGAGAGGAATTGGATTTATAGGACTGCTCAGCTAATCAAATCAACACTGTAGCCTGCGTGTTGTAACGTAACGGCGGCATAACGGTTACCATCAGTAAATCAGTTAACGTTATGGATACAAAAAATATTTTGTATTTTTTTATTAAGCTGTTTTTTTCTTAACATTAATCAAAGGGAAGAGTGCTCTTACAAATCCCGAGGGAAGGATTTGACCGACACACTTGCTGTTTTTGCTAATCGTCTTTAGCAGATATTGACTACAAATGTAACTTTTAAGTGAAACGTGTGTTTAAACTACACCTGGTAAAAGTCACTTCACCTTCAGATGCCCTGGGACAGCTCAGTCTCTCCAGTTGGTTTGCACACTACAGAGCCACCGCGACGTTGCAGACTGTGTGTGTGTGTGTCAGACAGACTGAGCGCGAACTGCGCTCTGCACGTTTGAATCAGGGGCGTAGCTAAGTATTTGAGGGACGGTGGCAAATAATACATTAAAAATAAAAAACTGAATTGCAACCTTTTGGTAAATGTATTGTTTTGAGAAGCCTGTGAACATAGTGGCAGGTTGTTTTTACAGGTACAGCTTTTGGATCATCAAAGTTAGGGGGGCAGCTGGGGGGGCAAGGCTCTATATTGGGGGGTCAGCTGCCCCCCCTTGCCCCCTGTAGATCCGCCCATGGATGCATAACTAATATTCACTTATGAAAATGTGTTTATTGGACAGAATTTGAAAGTTGGATGCAGTATTAAAGGACAATAAAACAATAGTTAAAGCATTTTACAAATTTTGCCAACAAGTTGAAGCTATTTTCAAGACTGTGATCCTGTGCTAAAGACCCAAGAGTATAACCATTTGCATTTTATTTTAACAATTCAAGCGGACCCAGTGGCTGGGCAATAACTCAGTAAGGCTCTAAGCAAAACTAAATTTCACCTTGGACCTGTTTTAAAGAAGGAAAGCAAAATGAGTTCAGATTTCTCAATATTATTTTATTAATTAATTTTAAATTGAACTAGGGTTAACGTCCTATCTGATTGATTTTTTTCTGGCTGCTTTTTCCAGTTTACACTCTAAATTACTTTGAGATCCTTAGATGAGGGTCATTTTTATTAAATAAATAGAATTGAGATTTCCAAACAGTGAACAAATGTTTTATATTATATCCCCAGAAATACCTGAATTAAGAATTAGCCGCAAGCTGAAAAAAATAAATCCCAATTGTTTTTCTATTGTTAAATAATCATCAACAGAACCACACAAGGCCATATTATCATCAAGACTATTTAACAATACCACTGGTGAGTAACTGCTAATATTTATTTTTTTTAAAACTACTGTCCAGTCCTCTATATAAATCAACTATATGCTTCTAATAGCAGTTGATAATCCAATCCATTATCACACTCCTCCCTCAGCACTAACGCTTCAGGGTCACAAGGAGCTTAATGTAGATTTCTTTGGACAAGAGAGGATGGATATCTTTATTTAACAATTTCTGTTGAGACTTTGCAAAGAGTGGAGGGATTTTTATTAATATTTATTAGCTATACCGTGGTCCAATCTTTCCCTGTACTATTGTTGAGTGAAAGTTCTCGGTTTTACTTCCTTTATATATAAAAAGGAAGCAGATGGCTTAACGGACGGTATATGTGGCAATGACACTGATTTTAAAGGTTCCCTTAATAAAAAAGCAGAACAACAGCTAACAGCAAGGAAACAACTATTCAAAATTCAATAATCTTACATTTTTGTAGTACCACATAACTTTAAAAAAATATATATATATATATATAATGACGTATGATTTAAAATTTACTTTTTAAAACGATTCCTATTCTGTAACAGAATAAGAAAGATATTCAAGATTGAGACACAACTAACCTCACATCCTCTTCAAACACCACTCCAAAGTCCAAAACAAACTTGTTCAGTTATTTTAAATACATTTTATCTGTGAAATGTGTTGATTTGAGTCTTTTATTGTTGTTGGAGACTTAAGCTTTAACATCAACAATCCTAAAGACAGAGATGCTCAGAATGATGTGATAATATTAGAATTGGTTAAACAGAAACTGGCAAATGGGGTCATATTTCGGACTTGATCATCACTAAGGGTCTAAACATTTCTAAGTTATCTGTAACTGATATTGCCTTGATGTTTGAGCGCTTTGAGCACTCTGCTGGCACCGGCCATTACGCTGCAGAGACTCGCCATAGTGGCCGCGTAGTGAATTGAATTCTGCCCTGCTGCAGTATGTCACGTACAGTACAATACCGCCACCTGGAGGTATGTGTGTGTAGGTGCAGCAAATTGTACAACCCAAAAAGGCAGAGCAAAGCCCTATACTTCTGCAGCAGTGAGCTTGACAGACATTTTTGATTTATGCTCAATATTGAAGCGTGGTCTGTGCTACACAATGTGGGTCTAGATACGGCTGAGGCGTTGAGGAAGTGGGGACGAGTTTAGTCCGACAATGGAGGGATATGACGGCGAAAAAGAGTGAGGATCCAAGTGGAAAAAGGGTCCCAGCGTTCTCACGCACCTCGATCTTCTAGCTGGTTTAACTTCAGGAGTTGTTTCCCGCAATTTCGGTCATAAAAACAAAACAAGCCAGCCTCCTGTCTGCGGCACTGTTTGCGGTCAGTTAAAATTTGGGAGAGGTGCAGCGGAGCGTCTGCAGAGGGGGCAGGGACGTCTTTTTGTTTACATGCCAAAATTACGCAGAAGACCTAGTTCAAAGTATAAATCAGCCTTTACACAGAGGAACAGAGCCTGGTCTACCATACCTTACCACACCCAACACCCCACGTTTGTCCTTTGCTCCCTCGTCCTAATTAAAATTATTACACTGATTTATTATGTTACGTGTTTTTATTCAATTTAGCTTCTGGGGCAGAAATGGGTGAAAGGAAAAAAGAGCGACTGTCAGAGTCTTCCTCATTCCATACCATGGAGCCAGTGGATGCTTTCAGTAAGACGTTTTGCAGGTAATGCTATGCCAATGCACAAAACTAAACACAAACAAATAGCAATTTTGGGACAAATAATTATCAGCCTTTTATAGTGGTGCTTTTGACCATATATTTCTGTATAAATGGTTCTGGTTAGTAGATCATTAATAAATATTTTAAATAGTGATACATCTATGACTAGGCATGGATACATTTTTTTAAATTTAGATTAATCTCTGTATTCTGGAACTAATCTAGATTGATTTAGTTTTAAATCGCTCATTTGAATTCTGCCAAAGGCATTCATGATATGTGTGTGCTACCTCCAGAAATTAAAAGAAAAGGTTTACATTTTTTATGTTTGCAAAATCCTTGTAATTTCATCTTCTTACTTAAGATTTTGACATAGTTATAAATACTTCTTTTGCTCATTTGTTACTGTGCCACACTTCTAATTATAGATGTCCTACTTTAACAATATAGTGTCTACAGAAATCTGACACACATGTCAACTCGATCGACTTCTGATCTTTCGTGGCTTTCTCCGCAGCGTGCTGGACATACATTCTCCTCATGATAGTTCCCCTCACAGGTAGTGGAGAACAAGCTCAAGCGCATCAACTAGGTGGCTAGAATATATGATTTCCCTCTCACAACTTTGGCAAATAATGATCAAATGTCACCAAATCTATAGTGTTAGTTGTTGATGAAGAGAGGAATAAAAATATTTAAAGACTTGCAGGTAAAATAATTTCTTCCCATGTTATGGAGCGGGAATTGTTATGTGTGATGTGTGCATGTAGTATACTAGAAATTCATTTAATCCAGTAATCTGTCATATTTTACATTAGAAAATCTGAATTTACCAGAAAGTCTACTCTCTCAGCTTCACCTTCAGGGCTAAGCCCCTGATCTCCTAGAATCCTGGATCCTTCCCTGGTCTACACTATATGTTCAATGTGGTAATTTCCCATTAAGTTACACAGGTTGGAAGATTGATTCGTTCTCGCCCCAGGTATCCATCTGTGCCAGATATACATCCACACTAAAATATCAAGGTGCAAGCCATCATTAGTATGGACCCAGCTCCCAACCAAACTGAGATAAATCAACGGCGATATCTTTTTTATCGTCCAGTGAGAATTTGGCATTAACACAGCTTGTTAACGACGATAACTGCCCGCAACTAATTTTAACTAGTATTGATGAACCAATCTTAGATTTGAAACGAGGCTCTGAGCTTCAAGTATCTTATCAAATAAAGTCCAAAACTCCCCCTAAAAAAGTAAAACAACAGGTATTTAATAGATCTTAAGAGCTGTTTCGAAACTTCAAAAGACTACAGAACAGTCCTGCGACAAAACTCTAAGAAAGAAACTCCTATTAAGGACCATAAACTGATTATTTTGGCCATTTTAGACCTGATCTGACCATCAACAAATCCAGATTACTGTCAGTAATGGTAGAAAAACTTTTTTAAATACTTCTTCATTTTCTGTCATTTGTCAATATTTTTTCCTAGACAGCATTAAACTATTTTGTTTGTTTTTTGCATATTATATTTTAATTATATATTATTAATAATATAATTATGTATTAATTATGTTATTAATAGTATTATTTATTGAAATGTTTTCTGTTTGTAGTTCACAGATAACAATAATCAGCTCTACTAGTCCCAGCGGTGTGACAATGAGGAGCAATCGATCCAAGGATTGGATGCCTGAGTTTGCTGGGTGAATTGATATTGAATTATGCTTAAAAAAAATGACTCAAAATTGCTAAACAGAATTTGTAGACTGGCTATGCTCTCCTATATAGCTTTACAGTAATTGCAAATTTTTCAAACATAACTCAAGATCTATTCCACCTTTACTTTAAGTGTTTTTTGTCACTATTCAGGAAACAGTAAGAATTAGAACATAGTTCTGTTTTTATTTACATAGACATAAAAACTGTTAGATTGGTAAGGAGATGTAGATTTCTCTCATTGTTGTGAATTCAATCCTATGTCTCAGTAATAATATGTAGGTAATTGTGATTTTGGTTTTTTGGACTGAGGTTTGTATTTTGACTATTTTTAGTAATTTTTTCCCTGTATTCACTTGCAAATTGATCCTCTTCAAAGGATTCGGTGCTTGTCGTGAGAGGACGCTGGTTTGTTTGTTTGCAGCTTCTCAGACCAAAATCTTTGAGTTACTGTTCTCCCCTTTTTGGACTATTATTATTTTCCACAGATTCCTGCAGTCTTTAGTTACTCTCTGTTGCCCCCTGGCGTTTGTTTCCTTTGCCCTTGACTCACTCCTTGTTAGCTCCACTCACAGCTGATCCATATTCAGCTCAATAGCCCATCCTTTGTTCTCTTATATACTTCACCTCTGCAGTCACTCAGTGCTTTTTCCTTGCTGTTTTGCTGATTCCTCATCTCTGGCTTCTCAAGTTAGTTTTCCTTTTTGTTTGTTTTATATATATATATATATATATATATATATATATATATATATATATATATATATATATATATATATATATATATATATATATATATATATATTTTTTTTTTTTTTTTTTTTTTTTTTATTCATTAATTTCATTGAATACCAAAAAAACTGCCTATCAAATTTTTGATATACTAAAAAATAAAAATACACCTCCATCCATACATACCTACATATCCATCTGTATACATTACATACATATATACACACACAGACATACTACATATGTATTTCAAAATTTTAAAACAAAATGAAATGAAAGGCACCAGAAAGAAGAAAAAAATCTTATAATATCTGCCCCTTTTTTTCTCAGCTCTGAAACTAAACAGGGAAAAAAATGGTTATCTTCTGCAACAAAAACAAAGTCAGTCGTCAATCTCAACTAAACAACGATAGTATGAGCTCTTTATACTATTTCATACTTCTTCAAGAATCCAGTCTTTAACATTCTCTTAAACATGTGCAGTGATTTGGCATCTTTAACATCATTTTGTAGTTCGTTCCACAGTTTGACTCCTTGTATCGAGGTACATCGTTCTTTCAAACTGGTTCTGAATTTGGGTTTCTTAAAAATCTGTGTCCCCTTAAGGTTATAACTGCTCTCTCTCTTTGCAAAGATTTTTTGGATGTTTGAGGGTAATGTATTTAGGTGTGTCTTATACATAACTAACAAAATATTATAATCAACTAAATCATAGAATTTCAATAACCTCAATTTACAAAACAATATATTGGATGGGTATTTGCCATGTTTTCGAGTAATAACTCTTATAGCCCTTTTTTGCAAAACAAAAACTGATTTTGTACTAGTATAACATGCCTTTCCCCATACCTCAACACAATAGACCAAGTGTGGAACAATTAATACATTATACAACATATACAGTGCATGATCGTTCAGAAAATCCCTTACTTTATAAAGCACTGCAATTGATTTGGCTATTTTTGTTCTTAAATAATTCAAGTGGGATTTCCATGTTAATCTCTCGTCAATAATCACACCCAAGAACTTCACCTCACTAGCTCTACAAATCTCTACACCATCAACTTTAAATGGAATATTAACAGTTCTTTGTCTCCTTGTAAATAACATATAATTTGTTTTATCCAAATTTAAAGATAATTTATTAATTTTGAACCATTTTTGTATTTGCATAAATTCTGTTTTTCTAACATCCATTCTATATCTGTACCTTGACAAAAAAAGTGGTATCATCCGCAAATAGGACACATTTGAAAAACCCTGACACATTTACCAAGTCATTAACATATAGGATGAACAACTTTGGTCCAAGTACTGAACCCTGTGGAACTCCACATGTAATTTCACAAAATTCGGATCTAGTATCATGTACTTGTACAAACTGTTTTCTTTTTTCAAAATAACTCGAGATCCACTGTAATGCTTTCTGTAATGCTTTCTTGTATTTTTGCAATTTGAAATTTTTAGATTTGCCTGATCTCTGCATTGGGTCCTCAAAAACCTTCACCCTACAATGACAGTAACATTGTTGCTAGTGTTGTTGCTATACAACAAGGCTACACAGTAAAATATAAAGTAAAGTAAATAAAGTTTCGCTGTAAATATCCTGGATTTGATGCACTCTGTGCGGATTCTGCCGACGCCAGTGAATGTCTACGTACCAGTTCACCATTGCCCAGAGTCCTGAGTCCATTCATCACTGCCGGCCATCAGGAGATTTTCATCCGAAGTCCCTGCTGAAGTTGGTGAGATCTCCACAAAAAGTCACTGCAGCTCGCTTACTGATGCCCTCTTCTGTGTATCATGGCCATCACTAACAGCTAAAAAAAACACCTTCAATAATTGCTATTCTGTCATCCAACTGAAGAATCTTAACAGCTGCACCACTCCATTGTGCATGTCATTCATTAAACGACTTGACCGCGTTATATTCCCAGAAGTTGCAGCAGTTGTTTTCTCCCGGTCAGTTCAAGACATCCGGTCTCTCTGGTCTGGCGCATGCCCCGTCACATCTCTAACACATCATCAGGACACTGCCACTGATAGGAATAATAACTCTGGGGTTTCCACGGCAAAACTACGCACTGACAGGGATTGGAAACGCAGAGTGGATTTTAGTCTAGTTCAACATTGAACTGTTTTATTGCAAAGTCCATCACAAAGAAATCTTGCCTCTTATTCAATCACATTCTGCATAAGTGTTTGGATCTGGCACCAACCAGATGTTTTTGCTGCATTAAATGAGGCCTGCCCTCCTGCTACTACCCTCCTCCTACTGCTACCTACAGAAAGCACATAGCACAAAATTATTCAACTTTCAACTCCCCAACCTGCTGTTTTGCTGCAGAATTCCTTTAATTACTCTACAGTTTTAAACTGACACAACTTGTTGATGTCCCCATTCACGCCAGGGGGCACCCACTTGACCTGATCATTACAAACTCTTTACATCTCAGCATGACATGTGAGCAGAGCAGAGCGTGGAGCGAGCGGTGGAGCGAAAGAATTATGGTGAAGTGCAGAGCTATTTTCAATTCAAAGGCTAGAGCGAGGATTTCGCTCCGCTCCAGTTCGCTCTGATGCACTCACAAAATAAAATTAATTAATAATTAAATAGAAAATACGGGGCAACATGAATAGAGCGAGGTGTTACGTTCACAGCTTGGAAACAGTGCGATAATTTAACAGCCAGTTAAATAAAACAATACACATGTATCCGTAAAAATTCAAAAAATATCCACTGGACATGGTTTCCAAGATTTGAAGACGTTTCTCCACCTCTCCAGGAAGCTTTCTCAATTCAAATGTCTGGATCCACAGTGAGTTTGAGTCTTATATGGACAAGGCCTTGTATCGCTTGGAAACATGCAAATGGTAACCGATGAATGGGTCGTTTAGTTCCATCGTTAGCCTGTAATATCTGATACCTGTGTATGATTCTGAGGGTCGGTCGTTAAAGGGGGGGGATTGCCGTTAAGGGGGGGATTGTGTCCCGGCTGGAGCGGGTAGGCCCCTCGTTCCTCTGTGATGGGGTGGGGGGTTTGGTGATATCTGGAAGGGATCATGTCTATGATTGAATTGTATGTTTTTGGAAGCTGGAATCTGAGTCCACCACCTCTGTTTAAAGTTGGGTTTTCTCTCCTTACATAGATGGCTTGCTTCACGCCCCTCTCAAACCACCTATTTTCTTTATCTAGAATATGAACATTCTGGTCCTCAAAAGAATGTCCTTTGTCCACAAGTTGTAGGTGTGCTGCGGAGTCTTGCCCAGAGGAGGCCACTCTTCTGTGTTGGGCCATGCGTCAGATATCACCAAACCCCCCACCCCATCACAGAGGAACGAGGGACCTACCCGCTCCAGCCGGTGAACAATACCTCCTTAACGACCGACTCTTAACAATCATAGACAGGTTTCAGGTATTACAGGAGACAATCCCTCCCTTAACGGCAATCCCCCCCTTTAACGACCGACCCTCAGAATCATAGACTGGCTTCAGATATCACAGGCTAACGATGGAACCAAACGACCCATTCATCGGTTACCATTTGCATGTTTCCAAGCGATACAAGGCTATGTCTATATAAGACTCAAACTCACTGCGGATCCAGACATTTGAATCGAGAAAGCTTCCTGGAGAGGTGGCGAAATGTCTTCAAATCTTGGAAACCAAGTCCAGTGGATATTTTTGAATTTTTACGGAATGACTATGACCTGGATGACTAGGAACCTTCATCAGCATACACATGTATCAGTCATTAAATCTTACACAGTGTGTCCCATGGCCCTGGCATAATTACATGAAGGAAAAATGTCAGAAAATTCCTTCAGAAAATTTGAGCAAGCATGGAACAGTTTCGCTGGAGCGGCAGGAAAATTAAGGTGAGCGTGGAGCGGATTTTGAGTGGATCGTCCTGGCGCAACTTTGAGCAACGGAGCAAATGATTTAACATTCTCCTGAGCGGGGAGCGGGAATTGCACAACGCTCCGCTCCCTTCAAATGCTCTGCATCTCAGTAATCATCTGGTCTATGCTCTGGGTCTTTCAATCATGAGGCTGTTTCCTTGAAGATGTTTTCACCCTCTGCCTTCATCAAGTTTCTGCTTCAGAAACCTTAAAAACATAGACCCAGAGTCGATTATTTCCAACTTTCAACATCTCTGTTCGGTAAACTGTTTACCAGCCATGGACTGTGGATTACTATAACAACACCCTGAAGTGTATCCTGGATCTCCACAACCCAGTCAAAACTACAACAGTCACTTTCTCCATCACAAGAACCATCTAAAAAAAACAACAATCTTTTTGAGAAATTCTAGTCTGGTTTTTGCTCTGCTCATAGCACTGAAACAGACCTGGTTGGAGTCACAATCGATCTATGAATGGCAGCAGATAAAAGCTCACCTTCCCTCCTCGTGCTCCTCGGTCTGTCTGCTGCTTTTGACATTGTAGATAATCAAATTCTTCAAAACTGGCTAGATAAAACTACTGGACTCTCTGACACTGCTCTGAACTGGTTTCAATCATGCCTCACTGACAGAACGTAGTACATCTATATTAACAATACAAGTTCCTGGCAACACAAAGTCACCTGCAGAGTCCCCCAAGCATTAGTCATTGGGCTTATCCTCTTCATCATTTACATCCTCCCCATCGGTCATGTTACGCTAATGATACACAACTGTACATAAAATCTGTGTCTCCTCCCACTGGAGCTTCAACTATAGCATCATCATCTTCAAAATCACTGCCTGTCTGGACGAGATAAAGATGTGGATGAAAAACAGTTTTCTCTGTTTGAACAGCTCCAAAACACTAAAACCGTCTCTGGTCGACATACCCCTCTTCACAATAGTCACCAATTCTGGTGTAAGATTTTATCCATAACTCATCATTGAACCCCATATAAAACACCTTTGCAAAATCTCCTTCTATCATCAAAGAAATATTTCAAAACTCTGTTCTACACTCACCTTGGCTGATGCAGAAAAACTGGTCCATGCCTTTGTCTCCTCCAGGCAGGACTACTACGGACTTCTCATTGGGATCCCTAACAAGAGTCTGCAGAAACTACAGTATGTTCAGAACAGTGCTGCAAGAAACCTGATGAGAGTCCGAAAGTATGACCACATCACACCTACTCTCCACTCACTTCACTCGCTTCCTGTTTCTTCCACAATTGAAAACAAGGTCTGAATTCTCACCCACCAGTGCATCTATTGGAATGACCTCCAAACTTGATGGAATTGTTTCCCCCTCTCACTACAACACGATATCGCCGCTCAAAAGACTCAAACCACATACTCCTCCTCAAGACTCAGCTTAACAACATCGGCGACTGAGCCTTCTGCTCTGCCGCTCCGGGGACCTGGAATGCCCTCGCTGAGGGAATCAAACACTATCTTATAAAAAAGGATTAAAAACATTTCTTCTTAGCAGAACTTACATCTGTTAAAGCTACAGTGTGTAACTTTTAGCGACATCTAGCGGTCAGACTGCAGCAACATGAACATCTCCCCCCCACCGCTTCTCCCCCCCAACAGTACGGCGAGCTTTACGGGACAAAATGTCTTCCACGACTTCCGCATCACCTACCTTCTCAAGTGATGAGGTTTGTTTACATAGATAATTTTACAGATAGTATTTCATTAGTCTGTGTAGGGTATAGATTTCATGTAGATTTAAGATAATAAATATACCCTTTATTTTTTCTACATCGTTGTGACATTTTGGCGATCTCGCAATCACCAGTTTGTTGGCTCTGCGCTGCCGTAGCGCAAAGATGTCTGCCTCCATGGCTGCGAGACCCGCTCCTATGTAATTATAAATAACGAATTCTAAGGCAACGCAAATATTAAGGTTAAGAGGCTGAGCTTGTAGATGATGATAAATAACATAGTTATGTATAATATATTACATTTCTGACTGTATATCCCTGTAATTATTACACACTGTAGCTTTAACCTTTTATAATTATGCCACCGACTTATTTATTGATTGTACTTTACAATGAGGTTTAGTTTTAATTTTTTTTGCTTTTACCTTTCTATTATCTGTAGCACTTTGAGATTGTTTTTAAATGTAAGGTGCATTACAAATACTTTTTATTATTATTATTTTTACTTTGGTGTCTTTGTGATGCCTTGGGACAGACTGACGAACTGTCCAGGGTGTTCCCTGCCACTCGCCCGTAGATGGATGGATGGACAGATGGATGGATGGATGGATGGATGGATGGATGGATGGATGGACGGATGGATGGATGGACGGATGGATGGTTGGACGGATGGATGGATGGATGGATGGACGGATGGACGGATGGATGGATGGATGGATGGACGGATGGATGGATGGATGGATGGATGGATGTATGGTATGATTCTTATTTAGGTGTTTATTAGTCACTCTCATTCTTTTCCTTCTAAGGTTCTCACTCAGTTTAACCTCATCTTCTTGATAAAAAAAATAAAGAGAACTTGTTCTTAAACAAAACGTCTGCCTTATATCATTTTCCATTATTCCTTGCTTGATCTGGCACTATAATCACCTTTTCTTGTTTGTCTCTTTGTCTTTTTTTCATTTTGTGTTTATTCCTTCTGTTTGTTTAAATTGTGTTCCTCTTTTTTCATTGAAAATTTCTTTTCACCAAACTTCCGCTGCCTTGATCAATTTGTGTCCTCTATCAACACCAAATGTGTCTTGTTTTAGAATGTAATGGTATTAGTGTAAAATAATTCATACTATAAAATAAATGATATCTTGTTGTTCACTTTTTAGCCAACCAAAGCACTTTTCAGTCTGTAAAGAGGTTTTAACGGATCGAGAATCATGTCAGTCCTCTTCAACACCTGATGAATTTTGTCCAAAGGGCCAAAAAACAACCCCAGAAACACATGGTAAAGTTTTAAAGAACCTTGTATCACTTTTTAATTGCTCATAACTGGTTGTACATGTTGTGCTAAGGAAATCCCAGTTGGCTTAAACGCCTTTGAAATATTAAGCAAGAATAAGAGTTTTAAATTAAGATTACATTTGATATGATTTCATCACTGTCAGTTTGTTTTATTTTCACAGATGAAGAACCCAATTTAAAACGGATGAACAAACTTCAAAAAGAAATGCAAAAGAAATTCTCAGTTACAGCTGAGGGCAATGGTGACCCAAACATTTTCCTGAAAAGTATTTACACAACTCTCTACGTAACCAAAGGAGAGAGTCTTTCTGATGAGCATGAGTTTAGACACCTGAAAGGCAGTCTTAAAAAGCAGTCCTCAGAAGATTCCTCAGTGAACCTAACTGAAATGTTTAAATCTTTAGAGGACCAAGGGAAACCCCACAGAACGGTCCTGACAAAGGGAGTTGCAGGCATTGGGAAATCATTTGCTGTTCAGAAGTTCATTGTTGACTGGGCTGAGGAGGAAGCAAACCAACACATTGACTTTGTTTTCTGTCTTGCTTTTCGAGAATTGAACCTTGTGAAAAAGGAAAAAAGCCTCAATGAGCTTCTGAGTGATTTTCATCCAGCTCTTCAATCTCTGAAAGATCCTCCAGCTTATAATAAAGCAAAGATAGTAATAATCCTTGATGGTCTGGATGAAAGCAGAATTAAGTTAAACTTTGAGAGCAACAAGACAGTGTTGTCTCTGACAGATGTAACATTTGTAGATAACCTGCTTGTAAACCTTATCCAGGGTAACCTACTTCCCGAGGCAAACATCTGGATAACGTCCCGTCCAGCAGCAGCCAGTCAGATCCCTGAAGAGTACATTGACTTGGTGACAGAAATAAGAGGGTTTACTGATGATCAGAAAGTGGAATATTTTCAAAGGAGATTTAGTGAGGATTTGGATTTTGCTGCAAGGATAATATCACATATTCAGTCCTCTCAGTGTCTGGATATCATGTGCCAGATTCCGATCTTCTGCTGGCTTTGTTCGGTCTTATTCTCAGAGGTCTTTGGTGGAGATGAGAAAGCTGAAATCCCTCAGACTCTGACAGAGACAATGGCACGTTTTGTTTTTGTCCAAACAAAATGTAGAAGCAGAAAATATGAAAAGAAGAGTAAGACCCACATGGAGAAGCTTCTGCAGACACACAAAGAGTTTCTTTTAAAACTTGGGAGGCTTGCATTTTTCCAACTTCTAGATAATAATCTCATCTTTTACGAGGAAGAGCTAAGAGACAATGGAATTGACACAGAAGAAGCTTCTATCTATTCTGGTTTTTGCAACACGGTTCTTAGAGAAGAAAAAGTTTTCTACCAGAGAAAGATCTTTTTCTTTGTGCATCTGACCCTCCAAGAGTTCTTTGCTGCACTGTATGTCTATGAATGTTTCACAACCAAGAAAACCAAAGAGCTTGTAGAATTCCTTAAGTTGGAGGAGAAAGATTATGCTTTAGCTGACCTCATAAAGATGACTGTTGACAAAGTTCTTGAAAAGAAGAATGGTAATTTGGACTTTTTCATGCAGTTCCTACTTGGCTTGATGATGATTGAACCCAACCGAAGACCTCTTCAGGGCTTGTTGATATCTGTTGACCCAAATGAAGATGCAGAAAAAGTCTTAACTTACCTGAGATCTCTCCGAAGAAAGAACCTGTCTCCAGATAGCTGCATCAATATCTTCCAGGCTTTGGTTGAGATGAGAGATCATAAACTCAAAGATGAGATCCAAGAATATCTTCAACTGGACAATCGTTCGAATAAAGAGTTAACTCCCCTACATTGCTCTGCCCTGGCCTACATGCTTCAGGTGTCCAAGAATGAACTGGAGGAGTTGGATCTAAAAAGTTACAACACAACAGATGAAGGCAGGAGGAGGCTCATACCAGCAGTGAGGAGCAGCAAAAAGGCTGTGTGAGTGTACTTTTTATTATATATTAAAGGAAATATATCTGTTTTGAGATGAATGTTGAATATGAATACCAACCCAGCGTGATGGTGTCACCAGACATGCAGCGATGGAGGGACAGAGGCAGTGCAGCTTGCAAGCTAGGACTTAGACCATTGCCAGTGGGAAAGGAGCCAAATGCTGATTTTTAGCTACCCGACCCATTTTTGAAAAACATGCTTTAACCCAGTGGTTCCCAAAGATTTTCTTCTGGGCCCCCCTTTACAATAAAATTTTCACGCCCATCTTTACTACACCATCTTTACAGTGGAACAGTTTTGTGTAACTGTATTTTTTGCATAGTTCTATAGTGTAGATTAGAAGAGGATTCTTTGTTGTCTGTGTTATTTTGAACATATTTCGTTTTTTTTATTTTATTTGTAACAATATTTAACTTTGCTATCATCAATACATTAAAAAAGCCTCTGTGCAAAATGGAGTGAAAACATTGAACAGCTCCCTGAGAGTTTTTTCTTTGTACTTTAATCCTCCCATCTTTTCAGTGGCTGTAGTGAGCCTGCTTGTTGCTGCAGATCTTCTCAAATCTGGGTTGCAGCGTCACAACTGTCCATTATGCTCAGTCAAGCAAGCACTGTTTTTTTTTTTTTCTTCATTCATCCATACCGCTTGCCGCGCCCCCCCTGCAATGGCATTGCGCCCACCCAAGGGGGCGCGCCCCACACTTTGGGAACCACTGCTTTAACCCGCACTTTTTAGTGGGAAAGAGACTCAAAAACAATCGGTGTCACTTTTTCCTTGATTGGTTTCATATATCTTTTTTACACTTGCAATTTTTCAGATGTGTTGTTCTTTTGTATAGGAAATAGTGATCCATGTGAAGCAGGTTTTAAATTAGGCCTGTACACGTGTAACTAACATCCAGTTCTACCCTTGTAAATTTGTTATAGGTTAAAAGACTGCAAGGTGACTGCAGAGTGGATTGAACACCTGGTCTTTGGCTTAAAGTTCCCATTTTCCCCGCTCCGAGATCTGGACCTGAGCAACAATGATCTCATGGATTCAGGTGTGAAGGTGCTCTGTGACGGGCTGTCGAGTCCCTGCTGCAAACTCAAAGTATTGAGGTATTTATACACATCTAAATACAATCTATTTTCTTAATCCTACCATAATAATGTTATTTCTTCCTTTAAGGTTAGAGCAACTTTATTCAGTATTCATTGTTAAGATGTTTTCAACAAATTACCATTAACAAGAGTCTGTGGCAATCAATCAAACAGCTGCATCAACCCTTGGATGTTCTCAGGTTATCTGGCTGCTGTATCACACGGACGGGTTGTGAATATCTGGTCTCAGCTCTCAAGTCCAACCCCTCCCACCTGGTGGAACTGGACCTAAGCTACAACCATCTGGGGGAAACAGGAATCAAGCTGATTTCTGAGCAATTTAAACAACAAAAAGTCAAGTAATTGCAATGTTACTCCTTTGAATTCCCGAAACCAATCCAAAATGCCCATATATAGTACTTTAAATAAGTTGGTTTCTAACTGTGATATCGCTTTAAAGTTTTGAACATGATGGAAGTAACCGGATCCAACCAGGATTCAAAAAGTGTAAGTAGATAACTTTTATTTTTAGTTCCTTTTTTCTGTGGAGTAAAAAACTACACAAATGTCACATTGTCCTTATGTGGCTGGACTTAAACCATAAATAAAACCAACACCAACAAAGACTGGTATGGAAAACAGAAATGGACAAATAAAATAGAACAAGTGATAGAGGCTCAGGAAGTCCATCCAGTAACTGGTGGGTTGTTACCAGGATCCAGTATTCGAGGTGGAAAGTTCGACTTTTTTCAAAACATTTATTGGAAACAGAACTGCAGAGTCCTGCCTTAGATGCATCTACGGCAGGACCCTCTGCCGGAGGAGAGAGCAGGTTAGTGACCACGTCTTTCTGGAGGTTGATGATAAAGAACTTGTGAGTCACTAACCTGATCTAATATTTCAGTCCAAGCCGAAATGGTTAGGATGGTTCCAGCTGGTTGGCTGCTAACACAACGAAAGGGGTGCTTCCCAGAGAGTCCCAGACGCCGATGTATCGGTGGTCGGAGGGCAGGCAGGAGATGAGAACTGAGCAGACGAAGGAAGGCAGGATAATCTAGAGGGTGACGCAACAGCTGGTGTCGGTGACGTGCTCGGTACTCAGAGCCAGGAGATCAGAGATGCCGAGTGGAAATCCAGAACAGAGTCGGGAAACAGTTCCAGGTTCAAATCACAGACAGGCAAAAATTAATCGGGAGCCCAAAGACAGGTCAGGCAAACAGATCAGAATGGGAACAGGTAAACTCAGAGGTCCAGAGGCAGAACAGGTCAAAATCAGGCAATCAGAAAACACAGGTATGCTAGAGTACTCTCACCACAGGCTCAAATAATCTGGCACTGATGAATGTCTGAAGGCTTGTTAAATAGAGGTTGAATCAGTTGGGTCAGATGAATGGTAATGAGATGTCAACTATTGAGCCAGACGCTAAAATACGCCCGATAAATCGGCCCGCCAGTTAATCACTCAGGCTCTACACTCTAATCTGAATCTATTTTTGTTTCTCCAGATGCCTGCACACTTACTCTGGACTCCAAAACAGCACACAAGAATCTGCTTCTATCTGACGGGAACAGAAAGGTGACCTGGGTAGAGAAAGAGCAGCCCTATCCTGATCACAAAGAAAGGTTTGAGCACTACGCTCAGGTCCTGTGTGAACAGGGCCTAGAGGAGCGCTGCTACTTTGAGGTGGATGTGGTGGATCCCTGCACCGTTGCCCTAGCATACAAAAGCATCAACAGAAAAGGAGCCACAGTAGAACACAGGTTTGGGATGAATGAAAAGTCCTGGTCCCAGAGTTGCTCAGGACATGGTTGCTACATATGGCATAACAACATTGGTACTTTTGTCTCCTCTTTGCGCTGCTCTCGTGTTGGAGTGTATTTGGATTATGAGGCTGGCAGCATATCTTTCTACAAAGTTTCTAATGACAGCCGCAGCCGTCTTCAGACCTACAAAGATCTGAGGTTCAGTGAGGCCCTCTATCCCGCTGTTCAACTTTATCCTCATTCTTCTGCTTATTTTGTTGGGTAACATTACATAAGTGCACATCACAGAGGGAGGAACAGGTAAGGAGCTTCTTTGTTATTAGGGCTGTAATATTCTAAAGTAAGAAGTGGATCTGCTCATATATCAGATAATAAAATTAAAATATATCTTGTATTTTTAAAAAGTAAAAAAAAAAATCTTATTTTTTATCCTTTTATTTTCGGTAAATAAAATGATAAAAAAAATCTCTATTGTAATAATTCAAATTAAAAAGTGACCTGCAATGACCCCCCAAGAGAGACTCCCATCCCTGTGAGTTTTTTTCTTCGTATGTATTGTATTGCTGTACATAGTTCAGGATTCAAAGGAGTTCTGATATTAAGGTATATATTTGTTAAAAGGAGCTGCATGCTCCAGAAAACCTCTAAATGGGGGAATAAAAATACATTTTTAAGTTTTTGTCAAACCAGTAAATTTTTGACTAAACAAGTTTGATGTTTTATTTGTGCTCTTTTATTGAATGAGTAATTACTAAGGTTTTATAGGCAGTATTTGTTTAAACACTTTGGTGAAACAAGCAGAGCATCATGTTTCCTAAACTTTTAATTTATCTTTGTTCCAGCGTCTAACACTGTAGTCTTGCTTAATGTTAATATTAGTGTCTGGCGATATTAGCCAGACACACCTGGATTAATCAGTCTGTCCAGTAATAAAAGACAGGGAACTAAGGTTGTTCAAGAAGTGGTGGAGTTGGGCATATAATTTACTCGCTCTGTATCTTTATAAGAATATCACTGTATACAAAACACATAGCGAAGAACTGTCTGTATTCACATAAATGTTTGCTAATTATTTAACTGTCATGTAGTCAAGCTTTCTAGGCCTGTAATACTGAATACTCAATTATGCTTGTTTACTGCAGAATAAAAAGTCAGAATAAAAAGTTTTCCAAGCTGAAGTGGGGTTCGTGTAAAGTCAAAGAACCAGACGTCAGCCAGCCTTAAAAAAAAAAAAAAAATTGTAAAGATGAAAACCTTCAATTTACTTTTTTCTGCATAGCTGGATAAACTACTAACTTTCAGAGGTTAACATTTGCTATAAACCCAAACATAAAGACATGAATCCTTGAAGCCAACTGTTTTTAATCTCTATTTTGCCACCATAATCTACTGTCTTTCTATTGTTAAGCCTCATTCATGCACAGAACTTTGAATTGTCTTGTAACTGAAATGTGTTATAGAAATAAATATGCTATAGAAATAAACTTGCTAAAACCCTTTATGATTATAGCAGTCATATGATCATGCCAGCATTCACCATTTAAACCATATATGATATATTTTATTGATATCTTGGTATAATGTTGGTCTCACTATAAATAATCTAAGATTAATCTTTCTACCATTTGAAAGAAGTTATTCTCTTTATTTTTTACATTGTTTTTTGCATTCATTTCCACTTACGCAGACTTGTAGACAGCTTCTCTCTGTATCAGAAGATTCAAACAGGTCACAAATGTAATAAAAAGCAAATTAGTTCCTTCTTATGTCTTCAAGGTATTTGTGAATGGATTTCTTTCAAATAAGTATGGTATAGACAAATATATAATTGTCTGCTACTTAGTGAGATACAGTGCATTAATTAAAATGGGTTAATTACTTGTTGGGATGGTTTTTCTGACCATTTATTAACATATTAGGCACACAATAAAAATGTTATCAACACTGAGATACATTTAAGTTGCCTCTGTTACTCTGTCAGTCTGCTGTTCACAGGTCACTGAAAACGGGATCAGTTAGCATATCTCTAAAAGATCAATGAATGATACTTTCCTCCAATTTACATCTGCAGCTCTATTGTTGGTTAAGTTTCCATGGTGTTCATTTTATTCAGTATTTACTTAAAATTGGTGATCAAAACTGTTGAAATAAACAATCAGTTCCTGCTTAATACCAGTTAAAAAGGATGAAAGTGTCATGATCGGTTTACGAATACGACCCACATGCAGAGATACCCACTCAGAGTACAAGTTTAACAGGTTTATTGAAGGAGAAAGGGAGAAGGATCTGTTACTCAGGGAGCTGATGACCCAGAACTGGAAGTGAGAAGGGATTTTCAGTGGTTAGTTCAGGTTCCGTGGGAATCTAGGAAGCTCTAAGATTTGCAAGTAGAGAACTCACGTTTGAGAGGGGCCTGTTAGTCCTTGAATCCAGACTGTGTGGTAAATCCAGAGAAGGGTGCACACGATGGAGGGCGGACAGGTTAGACAATTGTTGGACCCGGAGGAGTAATGGAGCGGACTGTCACTCGGATTCCCGATGGGTACTTGAATGGATCATGTGGAGGTTTACCCCTACTCAGTGTGTACTCAGTAATCCTTCCAGGGGCGGAAGGTCCAGATTATCCAGTTACATAGGAAAGGCTTCCTGCTGAAGAGCAAAGACAAAAAACAAGATTAGACTCAGAGAAACAACGCTTTGGTTAGACTTTGCTAATCTCAGCTTGGCTAGAGTACCCAAAACTGGCAAACACTAGCGTCGAGGTAGTGACAGCCTGCTACTCAAATACTCCTCCGGTAATGATCCAACAAGCCGCAGGTGTACAGGGAGGCGCAACGAGGAACAGGGCACCACCTAGTGGTGGAGATAGAAAAACACAAAAACAACCCACACAAACTAGATTCCCAACAAAAGTAATTGTATCAATACATTTATCCTAATTGTCTTTTCTCTTCATGTGAGTTTTTCAGATTGAAATGTTGCCTCATACTTTGACAGCGTTTTAAATTTGCTTTAATACAACTGGATATAAAGTATTTGAATTTTATAAGATAGAATAGAAGAAAATATATGGAAAACAATCTCATCTCAGTCTTATTGGAATCTGTATCACCGTATTTTAAACACTGAATTTTTTTACACACTGAATTCCTTACACTGAATTTATATCTGGTTAAAAATTTCCTGCAAAAAAATCAGCTGCAAAAAATTGAGCTGCAAAAAAATCGCCTGCAAAAACTTTGATTGCATATGTGTTGACCTTTGGGTGAACTCAGGCTATAGCAATCTGCACTCCTGCAATCAAGCAACTTCTAGCCAATGAAATTAGCTCATTTGATAACGTGACACAACAGTTGGGCATAGCTTTGTTCCAGGCTGAATGAAGCTGATGGGGAGTTTTTCTTTTTAAATACGGTAGATATGATTGCAAAACGTCAGATAGGTACTGATAGACATCCATTAGAGTTTTTCATCTAATCAGACAGGGTGAAATAACTGAGCCGATCATAGCTGGTGCGGCACCCCTGTCTGCCAAGGCTCTGGTTTGATCCAGAAGAAGCAACCAGCAGCAAACTTCCTTTTTTTTCCTGACAAAATTAGCTCATTTCATTGGCTAGAAGCTGCTCGACTGCATTGAGTGTCAATTGCTTTGGCTTGAGTTCACCAAAAGGTCAGCACATTTGCAGGGGAATTTTTTTAAAGCTAATGTATTGGAGCTGAATTTTTTGCGGGTGAATATTTTTGGTATAAAGAAAAAAATCACATTCCAGTGAGACTGTTTTACTTCCATAAAAGTAGAATAGAATAAAAAAATATCCCTTTATTGTCCCACAATGGGGAAATTCTGGTATTTACAGCAGGAAAAAAGAGTATAGAAAAAATGGTTTCACAAATGTGGACCTTAGAACAATGTATAGGATTAACATAATAAAGAAGAGTTTAAAAAAATGAACAAATTAAATACTGTACTGTAGAGTGTTTTAACAATACAAATACAGAATTCTGACTTTAATCTCAGAATTCTGAATTTAATCTCAGAATTCTGACTTTAATCTCAGAATTCTGACACTAAAATAGTCAGAATTCTGAGAAAAAAAGTCAGAATTCTGAGATTAAAGTCAGAATTCTGAGATTAAATTCAGAATTCTGAGAAAAAAGTCAGAATTCTGAGATTAAAGTCTGTATATGTATATATGTATGTATAAAATAAGTTAACCCCCAAAAGTTGTAGCCACAATTTACTAAGACGCCTTCAAAAAAAAATCTGCCCATGTCACCAGAGGGGCTCAATATTTTCAAGATAATAAATTGCATTCCATCTCAGCTCAGTACAGGTAATTTTTTTATTTTATTTATTTTATTTTTTTTAAGGCTCATGGGATGATTCTGATGATTTCTTTAAGGGAAGGGTGCCAACTCTGTGCGAAACCGAAAGTAAACTCAGAGGGACTTCGCATTTATACCGTTAAGCTGCTTATCTGGACTGGTTTATTAGTGGATAGAAATCCAAAAGTGGATGAAAGCGAGTTAACCTGAGCATCGAAAGGTGAGCTTCTGCATGTTTTTGCTCTTGTTAATCATTTCCAGCATCGAAATGTTGATGCGTGTTTTATGTAAGTGCGTGTTTTTTTCTAACTACTCCCAGCCTGCAGCAGCAGACATCTTGGAACTACGCAGTGACTCAAACTACAGCAGCTGCTGCTGCAATAAAGGTCTAAACGCTCATTTGTTTTTTATTTTGAAAGTAACTGATATTATTTGATGAAAGAATACATATGTTTTTCTATCACCTTTTTCTCTCAAGTCATAAAATAGATCCTGGTGTTTTTTTCTAACTACGCCCCAGTCTGCAGCAGCAGATATTTTGGAACTACACAGTGGCTCTGTTCGAAAACCTAGGCTACATCTGTTGCTTAGCAACCGTGAAAGTTGGCACACCAAAGCAGGAAAAAAATTAATACCGAACTTTTCAAAACATTTTGTTTATTTCTTTCTTTTTTATTGTAAAGTGAAGAAAGACTTACACTCACAAGAATTCAGAGTAGAATAAAGGTTCCAACCTTAGTCAGTTAAATAACATGCTGCTGTCATTTTGCACATCTCTGATGTTGCTGCTATTTTCAAATATCCAATACTGTAAAAATGTCCATAGCTGCATGTCGGTTATTTATTCTCCAGTTTTATATTGTTAAAACACTTAACAGAATTGTATTGTTTATATTTTAACTCTTACTTATTATATTCTTATACATTTTTCTAAGGTCCACATTTGTGTGACCATTTTCAATAATCTTTCTGCTGCTGTAAATCTGCCCATTGTGGGACAATAAAGGGATTTTCTATTCTATAAAAAGTGTAGAAAGATATAAGTAAATCTAAACAATGTATGTTTAAAAAAATATCTGCAAAATCTCTTATTTTCATCAACAAAAAATACTTAGTTAAGCAAATTGTGCAAAACAGCAATAAAAAAATTAAACTCCTATCAGGTTTATAGTCCCCATTCTGAAGATATATTAGAATCTGTCCTTAAATTACAGCCAAACCCATTTACACAGTAACAGATTAAAACCTTTAGATAAACCAAACATTACCGCCACATATCTGACTCAAGAACCATTAAAACAACTATTTTCATTCATTTCAGACGGAACTATTCACAGATTTGTATTATATTAAACTGAACTTCCAATTTTCACCACTGTTCGGCGCCAAGTAACCTTTCCTCTGATCATGGAGCAACTCACGTCTTGTTTGGTCTCGCAATGAATCCTCGGTAAACCAAGGATACCGAGGATACATCGGACCCGTCCTTCAAATCAGGCAAAAAGAAGGACGCATTTTAAGGCCGCATAACGAGGAGTCTTGGAATCCAACCAGACCTCGGCGCCGCGCTATGACTAATCGCCCTTCAAATCTGGCCTTCTAAGGACACGTCCCAGGATTTCGAACAGAGGCAGTGACTAAAACCACAGCAGCTGCTGCTGGAATAAAGGTCTAAACGCTGTTTTGTTTTTTTATTTTTAAAGTAATTGATATTATTTGATGAAGGAATAAATATGTTTTTCTATCAACTTTTTCTCTCAACCCATAAAATATATCCTGGTGTTTTTGTTTTTTTCGTTTGTGTAGAAACGAGTGGGGTTTGTAAACACCTAAATATTTTTATTTAAGGATTTGTTCATTTAAATATATAATTAGGCTATTACAGTTGATCTAATATTGTAGATAAGTCTAGTAATAAAGGTTTCTGTACCAACATGCAGTCCAACCCCTCATACTAACCTGAAAACCCTAATCAGGGCTTGATGTTAACCATCGCCCGGGGCAAGTAGTTTTTATTGTCTGGAGAGTACAAATTTGGTTTGTACAATTTATACAAATTTGTACAAATTTCGATTGTTTCATTGCATTTGCCCGCCGGGCAAATGCAATGAAACAATCGCAAAAAAAAATTATTTATTACTCAAAATCACTTTAAAATCACCGACATTCGATGAAAACGACCCAGAAGCGTTGCCAGCACCATTTTTGTTGTTTTGTACACATTCTCGCGTGATTTGAAAAAGGTGCGTGATTTTAAAAAGCGGGTAATTTTCCGCCAGATGGCGTGATTTTTATCCGCCTACGTTAATTTTGATAAAGTTACCAAAACGACAAACAAGCTAGACAGCGCTATCATATGGCAGTCTTCTATACAGTGATGCCGGTCATACATTAAAAAATGTTTATTAAATTTTTTTCTCTTAGACATTGGAGAGGTGCATTTAATTGTTATAGAACTAAACATGTTAAATTGGTGACCTGTTATGTTATTATTAGTGTCTTGTTGCTGCATTTATTTTGTCAGGGAAAACTAATCCTGAGTCAGTTAAAAGTCAGGGAACTCTAAAATTATGTAAGAATGTGGAAACACTGTATAAAATAACTATGTATAATGATTCTCTAGAAAAGTCAAATTATATTAATAGTAATATCTTGTATAAACATACCGTGACTCTAAAATAAAAGCTATTCATTTGTGACATTGACTTCTGTCTTGTGATTTATCTTAAATTTTTAACCTGTCAAGTTTTTTCTAGATTTCTTTTTGCTTTTACAGCGCGGATATTCCTATCATTGAAGTGTGAAGAGTCTCAGTATTAACATTAATAAACAGAAGGGGATTATTAATACAACCTTTCCAGGGTGTACCTCGCTTCTCGCCCATAGACTGCCGGAGATAGGCACCGCCCCCACCACGAACATGACAGGATTAGTGTGAGAATATGGAGGGATAATTAATGTTGGAAAACTGTATATAAAATACTGTCTAACTCGATCCTGTTATGTTAATAATATACTGAAAAGGCTACATTTGTTGTGCAGTAATTTTAGATTTAGTTACTCTAAATTTCTATTGTCAAACTTTTACCTTTAGGAGACAGTATACTTCATATATTCAACTAAAAACATAAATTCTGTATTCCAAGTGCAAATGCATTAAACAAGAATAAACAGAAAACAATGTTGACAAAATCATTACATTGATCAATGTTTTAAATGTTTTTGTTAAGTTTAGCTTCTGCAGCAGAGATGGCTTAAAGGAAAACGAGGTGACTGTCAGAGTCTTCCTCATCAAGGACCATGGAGCCAATGGATGCCTCCAGTGAGTCGTTTCACAGGTAATGCTGAGCCAATGCAAAAAATTAAATACAAAGTTAATCCCAATTTTTTGACAAATATCTTATTATCCTTTAATCATGGTACTGTTGACCTTATATTTATTTATAAATGGTTCAGGTTAGTAGATCATCAGTAAATATTTTATATAGCATTGATGAACAAACCTTAGATGTGAAGCAGGCTCTAAGCAGCAAGTACCTTATCAATTAACAAATGTAAGTAAACATAACAAATGTAACATATAGTAAACATAACAATGAAGGACCACCACCCCTCCCAAAAAAATATAAGACAAAAGATTTTTTACATATCTTAAGAACAGTTTTGAAACTTCTAAAGATTACAGTTCAGCAACAAAACTCAAAGAAAAAAAATCCCATTAAGGCCCCTAAACTGACTTAGACTTTGGCCATTTTTTAGGTCGATCTGACAATCAACAACTCAATAAAACTAGAGTTTTTATTTTATTTTACCGATGTTAATAATTACATAAACAAAAGCTTTAAAGACAATCATTTCAGTCCTATTAGTAACCTACAACCCTTTCGTTGCAGTGCTAACTGCATCTTATACCACTGTTGCCCACTTTCACCAGTGGCAAGAATGTGATAATAAAGATAAGCATAACTGTTTTCTGTCTTTCTATCAGTTGTCATGATTCTATCTAAGGCCCACATGCAGTGAAACCAAACAGAGAGACACAGATGAAAAGTTCAACGGGTTTTATTGAAGAGGTTTAAGCTCGGTGCAGAGTCTCTCTGAACTCTGCTCAGCCGGAACTGGAAGGCGAGGGGAAGACAGACTGTTAATTCAGGCTCATTGGGAAATTTGCTTTGTCTTTAAGGAGAGGATCTGATTGTTGGCTCACGTTTCCAGAGAAGTGAAGGATCCTTGACTCCAATCTGTGTGTTGGTTTTCCAGAGAATGTCTGATTCAGTGGAGGGCGGAACAGGGTTTACCCAGAACTCGGACGGTGTAGATGGACGGAGATGCTGATTGCCACTCAGATTTCCTACTGTACTTGAAAGGGTCGTGGTGAGAATGATTCCCTTGCTCAGAGAGTAATTTTAACGTCCTCAAAAGGAGACTGGATCCAAACCTCCTGTTTGAATCCCTCACTCAGTTTAAGACTCAGTTGATCCCTCCTGGGAGAGGAGGTCTGAAAAGGTCCAGTTTGCAGGATGACTTCCTGCCGAGAGGCAAAGACAAAAACAAAGTTAAATCTCAGGGAGACAAGAACTCAGTCTTACTCAATGAAAACTCAGCTTGGCTAGAGTACCAAAAACTGGCAAACACTCTGGCGTCGAGGTAGTGGCAACCAGCAGCTTAAGAGCACTCCGATAATGAGGTAACCGTCAACAGGT
Organism: Cyprinodon diabolis; assembly: GCA_030533445.1. Lineage (NCBI taxonomy): Eukaryota > Metazoa > Chordata > Actinopteri > Cyprinodontiformes > Cyprinodontidae > Cyprinodon > Cyprinodon diabolis. The sequence continues at coordinate 38,609,495 of CM060075.1, read as the reverse complement.
GTGTGAGGAGGCGGACCGGAACCAGGCGCCACCTGCTTGTGGAAGGGAGAACAACACAAAAGACAAACACACAGACTGGAGCCCCGATATCAGTGGCTATAGGTGACTAGATTTATGCTAAACTGCAGTGTTTCTGGTCTCACTTAATTTGCCATTTAGAATTATGCTTCTTTTCATAGACAGCACTGAGCTATTTTGATTATTGTTTGCATACCCAACTTGTCAAAAGCTACAAATTAACTCAGCTGTTTATTGAAAACTCTTCTGTTTGTAGTTCAGAGGCAACAAGAAGCAGATCTCCAGCTCCCAGCAATGTGTCCACGAGGAGCGATCGATCCAAAGATAGGGTGCCTGATTTTGCTGGTGAAACGGCTCCAAGGTAAGTTTCACCATTTTTATTAAGCTTGAAGAAAGTTTATTCATGGTTAATACATAAAGTATGTAGACCTTTAAACATCACCTAGATAACTTTGCAGTGATGATATATTTTAAACTATTTTTCATCTGTTCAGTTTCAGTTCAGTTTATTTCTATAGCTCCAATTCACAACTTGGAACTTTACAGTTCACCAGATCACACAGTCAAATTAATTCGAAGTTTTCTATTTAAGGAAAACCAGTTGATTGCATCGACTCATTGACTCGAATGCAATCCCTCACACTAAGCATGCTTGTAGCGAGAGGAAAAACTCCCTTTTAACGGGAAGAAACCTCCAGCAGAACCAGGCTCAGTGTGAGCTGTCATCTGCCGAGGCCGACTGGGGTTCAAGGAGACAGAAGCAGATATACAAAAAGCAGCTGTAAAGGTGGCCCGGTCCAGGAAACACACAGCCAGGCAGACGAGCTCCGAGCCAGCTCCCATGTCAGAGGATCAAGAGAGCACATCCATCCAGTCACAGTCAGAGAAACAGGACCAAACTGGAAAACAGGCCGATCTCCAGCATCTATAAACAAAGGGGTTGATGGAAGCACCACAGCTGATATTTCTCTCCAGGATGGGGTCACAGCCAAACAGGAACAGACGAGGCAAAGCTACTCTGAGAAAACCTTTATTTGACTTGCAATTATTTAATATATTTATTCAGACAAATTAAATAATAGATTAAAAAATAACCTCTTAGAGTTTGTAAAAATGTTGCAGAACTTTAAAAAAATATTAGTCCAAGATCTATTAAGACTTTTTTACAATGACCTGACAAATAACGTATAAGGTTATTACATGTTATAAATTCCCCAAAGGCTTATTAAAATATGTATTTTTCACCCCATCAAGAAGCAGTTTACATTTAAGAAGAAAAAATCTTTGATTCCCATTTGATTCTGCAAATTCTCCCACTTACAAAATATGGAGGTGTGACATTTACATCATAGGTGTCTGTTCACTGTGAGAGACATAATCTAATAAAAAAAAAAAACCCGGAGATCACAAAATATATATACATATATATATATATATATATATATATATATATATTTTTTTTTTTTTTTTTTTTTTACTTTATTTACAGTTGCAAATAAATATTTGAACACCTGCCAATCAGAAAAGAGACTGGCCCTGCAACAATGAAAAGTCTGTCAATGAAAAGTCCGCCTATACTCTGCTTATTATCCTAAATTAGATGCACCTGTTTGAGGTCGTTAGCTGCATAAAGACACCTGTCCACCCCATACAATCAGAAAGAAACCAACTACTAACATTGTCAAGACCAAAGAGCTGTCCAAAAATACTAGAGACTAAATTGTACACCTCCATAAGGCTGGGCTGGGCAAGAATTATTCTTCATTTCCTAGACAGCACTAAACTATTTTGATTGTTGTTTGCATTTCAAATTTGTCAAAAGCTACAAATTAACTTTTTTATTGAAAACTCTTCTTTTTGTAGTCCACAGGTAACAGGAAGCAGATCTCCAGCTCCCAGTAATGTGTCCACGAGGAGCGATCGATCCAAGGAATGGGTGCCTGATTATTCTGGTGAAACGGCTCCAAGGCAAGTTTGACCATTTTTTTATTATGCTTGAAGAAAGTTTATTCAAGGTTAATTAATAAAGAATGTAGACATTCAAACCTCACCTAGATAGCACTGCAGTGCAGTATATCTTTACACTCTGTGTTATCTGTTAAACCTTTATTTGAATTACAATGAACATTCAGATAAATAAATGAATAATTACATAAACAATTGAACTAAATAAATACATATGTTTTTAAAGTCTGTATTGTAAATGTTTAAATATTAGTCTATAACCTATTCAGTGTCATGAGACAACCAAAAGAGGAGGGAGAGCTTTAAAGGGGAACACCGTTTTTTTTTTACCTTGGGCCCTTGATTTTACGTTATTACATCATGTTATACTCACCCATATTAGTCTTGTGTCATTTGGAGCTGTTTTGAAGATATTCTGTTAGGTTATATCCAAGTAACGTCTTCCTATGGGCAACGACTTGAAGACACAAACTAAACTGTTCATAATTTATTCTTTATGGTACGCTAGCATTCATAACATGTAGGCGAATCACTGTCCCCCAGACATCCGCAGTTATATTTTTAAAAAACAAAGCGGAGTGTGTATGACGTCATCCGCGCGCCGGAATGTAGTTGTAATAGGCAGCGCGGGCCACAGACGGCTATGCTAACTAAGTGCACGCAGCAAGTTTGCAGAAGGAGACGTGATAATCTACCATCATCTGTGGTAGTAGCACTAGACACCCTCCAGGCATGTAAGTAAAACTAGCTGCAGTTCAGCTGACAGGATGAATGAATGGTAGCCGGCACTACCATGTCTTGGAAGCTATAGGTATCCATCCAATCCTCATATATGGTATAATATAATTCATACTATAAAATGAATGATATTTTTGTTGTTGTCTTTATAGCCATCCAAAGCAATGTTCAGTCTGTAAAGAGGTTTTACCGGATCGAGAGTGGTGTTCAAAGTGCCAAAAAACAACCCCAAAAACACATGGTAAAGTTTTAAAAGCTTTTTATCACTTTTTATTGCTCATAACTGCTTATACATGCTGTGCTAAAGAAATCCCAGTTTTCCTAAACACATTTGAAAGCTTAAGCAGCCATAAAAGTTTTAGATGATGATTACATTTGATATGATTCCATCAATGTCAGTTTGATTTTTTTTCACAGGTAAAGAACCTGATTTAAAACTGAAGAAGAAACTTCAAAAAGAAATGCAAAAGAAATTCTCTGTTACAGCTGAGGGCAATGGCGACCCAAACATTTTACTGAAAAGTATTTACACAACCCTCTACATAACCAAAGGACAGAGTGTTTCTGATGAGCATGAGTTTAGACACCTGAAAGGCAGTCTTAAAAAGCAGTCCTCAGAAGATTCCTCAGTGAACCTAACTGAAATGTTTAAATCTTTACTGGACCAAGGGAAACCCCACAGAAGGGTCCTGACAAAGGGAGTTGCAGGCATTGGGAAATCATTTGCTGTTCAGAAGTTCATTGTTGACTGGGCTGAAGAGGAAGCAAACCAACACATTGACTTTGTTTTCTGTCTTGCTTTTCGAGAATTGAACCTTGTTAGGAAGGAAAAAAGCCTCAATGAGCTTCTGAGTGATTTTCATCCAGCTCTTCAATCTCTAAAAGATCCTCCAGCTTATACTAAAGCAAAGATAGTAATAATCCTTGATGGTCTGGATGAAAGCAGAATTAAGTTAAACTTTGAGAGCAACAAGACAGTTTTGTCTCTGACAGATGTAACATCTGTAGATAACCTGCTTGTAAACCTTATCCAGGGTAACCTACTTCCCGAGGCAAACATCTGGATAACGTCCCGTCCAGCAGCAGCCAGTGAGATACCTGCAGAGTACATTGACTTGATGACAGAAATAAAAGGGTTTACTGATGATCAGAAAGTGGAATATTTCCGAAGGAGATTTGGTAATAAGTCAAGTGTCACAGAGAGCATAACATCACATATTCAGTCCTCTCAGTGTCTGGATATCATGTGCCAGATTCCGATCTTCTGCTGGCTTTGTTCGGTCTTATTCTCAGAGGTCTTTGGTGGAGATGAGAAAGCTGAAATCCCTCAGACACTGACAGAGATGATGGCACATTTTGTTTTAGCCCAAACAAAAGGTAGAAGCAGAAAATATGAAAAGAAGAGTAAGACCCACATGGAGAAGCTTCTGCAGACACACAAAGAGTTTCTTTTAAAACTTGGGAGGCTTGCATTTTTCCAACCTCTAGATAATAATCTAATATTTTACGAGGAAGACCTGAGAGACAATGGAATTGACACAAAAGAAGCTTCTGTCTTTTTTGGTTTTTGCAACACGGTTCTTAGAGAAGAAAAAGTTTTCTACCAGAGAAAGATATTTTTCTTTGTGCATCTGACCCTCCAAGAGTTCTTTGCTGCACTGTATGTCTATGAATGTTTCACAACCAAGAAAACCAAAGAGCTTGTAGGATTCCTTAAGTTGGAGGAGAAAGATTATGCTTTAGCTGACCTCATAAAGATGACTGTTGACAAAGTTCTTGAAAAGAAGAATGGTAACTTTGACTTTTTCTTGCGGTTCCTCCTTGGCCTGATGATTGAACCCAACCGAAGACCTCTTCAGGGCATGTTGACATCTGTTGACCCAAGTGAAGATGCAGACAAGAAAGTCTTAACTTACCTGAGATCTCTCCGAAGAAAGAACCTGTCTCCAGATAGCTGCATCAATATCTTCCAGGCTTTGGTTGAGATGAGAGATCATAAACTCAAAGATGAGATCCAAGAATATCTTCAAATGGACAATCGTTCAAAGAAAGAGTTAACTCCCCTACATTGCTCTGCCCTGGCCTACATGCTTCAGGTGTCCAAGAATGAACTGGAGGAGTTGGATCTAAAAAGTTACAACACAACAGATGAAGGCAGGAGAAGGCTCATACCAGCAGTGAGGAGCAGCAAAAAGGCTGTGTAAGTTAACTTTTTATAATCAAGGAAATATATCTGTTTTGAGATGAATGTTGAATATGAATGTTTTTCAAATCCAATGGGTTTGGTAAAAGTTAAGCCTAATTCTCGACGAAAACAACTGGCCTTTGGCTCCCTTCCCATTGGCAAAAATTTTTTCTAAAGCTTGTGTCTATACAAGTAAAAATCGTATTCGTTCGATCTTTCCCCAAAATTCTCAATTTTAGGGCATCCTTTCATAAGAAATATGAAAACATTAAGAATGTGTTTAAGAGTTCCATTTTCGGTCATAATTTTCAATTCAATTTTCAATTCAATTTTCTCATCAATGTGCGAGAGTGGAGGTAATTCTCGGCAGCCAGGTATTTTCTGTCATAGGGTAGCTTGTTTTACACAACACTAAGCACATGAAATGATAAAAAAATAATCAAAAACCTAAATTTGTTTAACTTTAATCTTTCCCTAACTTTGCCTGAACTGAGACTTCTGTAAGCTCTATTGGAACAAGCAGTTGTTTCCAGTGTTCGGCAGCTTAGCATTTCAGGCCTGCTGGAGGAAAGCTAATGTGCTTTCCTCTTAGATACTCTATGAGGATCTGAGAGCATGGGAGGGGGTGGGAACATGCGGGAGGCCTGACAGATAGGGGGGGGGGGCAAGGTGGTGAAGGGCCTTAAAAGTCACCATAAGGATTTTATTTTGAATGCGAAACTGCATTCAATATGATGTGATATCATTGCAGAAAAAGGCTGTATACAGCTGCAGGGGGAAAGAGTCCTGTGGTTCAATGGTATTGCTGAGGACAGGGAAAAGTGACTTAGAACTATGTTGATTGGCAATTTTAGTTAAAATCAGCTTAAACATTGGTGTCCACTGTCCAAAATTTATATCATAGCTTATAGCATGACACATCCATCCATCCGTTCACCAGTTGCTTCTTAGCAAAAGTTTTGCCATGGACAGGTTCTCTACATATATACTTTTTTTCAAAGGTATCACACAGTTGAACACCTTGCGTCAACAATAAAGAGTAGCTACACTAATACCCCTTTCCCACTGGTCGAAAGACCTGTTTAAACTCCGGAACAGTCGACTTTTAGTGACAGTGGGAACAGCTAACTCAGACGTGTCTACCAGGTCAAATGACTCAGCATCCATCCATCCATCTTCCTCCGCTTATCCGGGGTCGGGTCGCGGGGGCAGCAGCCTAAGAAGGGAGGCCCAGACTTACCTCTCCCCAGCCACTTTATCTAGCCCCTCAGGAGGAACCCCAAGGTGTTCCCAGGCCAGCCGAGAAACATAGTCTCTCCAGCGTGTCCTGGGTCTTCCCTGGGGCCTCCCCCCGGTGGGACATGCCTGGAACACCTCACCAGGGAGGCGTCCAGGAGGCATCCTACACAGATGCCCGAGCCACCTCAACTGGCTCCTCTCGACGTGGAGGAGCAGCGGCTCTACTCCGAGTCCCTCCCGGATGACCGAGCTTCTCACCCTATCTTTAAGGGAGAGCCCAGCCACCCTACGGAGGAAACCCATTTCGGCCGCTTGTATCCGCGATCTCGTTCTTTCGGTCATGACCCAGAGTTCATGACCATAGATGAGGATAGGAACGTAGATCGACCGGTAACTCAGCTCTCTCTTCACCACAACGGACCGGTACAGCGGCCGCTTCACAGCAGACGATGCGCCAATCCGCCTGTCGATCTCCCGCTCCCTTCTTCCCTCAATCGTGAACAAGATCCCGAGATACTTAAACTCCTCCACTTGGAGCAGGACACCCCCCCTGACCCGGAGAAGGCACTCTTCCGGCTCAAGACCATGGCCTCAGATTTGGAGGCATTGATCCCCATCCCGGCCGCTTCACACTTGGCTGCGAACCGATCCAGCGAGAGCTGCAGATCACGACCTGATGAAGCCAATAGGACCTCAGCATCTGCAAAAAGCAGAGATGCAATCCTAAGGCCACCAAAACAGATCCCCTCAACACCTTGGCTGCGCCTAGAAATTCTGTCCATGAAGGTAATGAACAGAATCGGTGACAAAGGGCAGCCCAACTCTCACCGGAAACGAGCCCGACTTACTGCCGGCAATGCGGACCAGACTCTGACACCGGTCATACAGGGACCTGACAGCCCGTATCAAAGGGCCCGGCACCCCGTACTCCCGGAGAACCCCCCACAGGGCTCCCCAAAGGACACGGTCGAACGCCTTCTCCAAGTCCACAAAGCACATGTAGACTGGTTGGGCGAACTCCCATGCACCCTCCAGGACCCTGCTGAGGGTGTAGAGCTGGTCCAGCGTTTCACGACCAGGACGAAAACCACACTGCTCTTCCTGAATCCAAGGTTCGACTATCCGACAGACCCTCCTCTCCAGCACCCCCGAATAGACCTTGCTGGGGAGGCTTAAGAGTGTGACTCCCCTGTAATTGGAGCACACCCTCCAGTCCCCCTTTTTAAATAGGGGGACCACCACCCCAGTCTGCCAATCCAGGGGAACTGCCCCCGATGTCCATGCAACGTTGCAGAGTCGCGTCAGCCAACACAACCCTACAACATCCAGGACCTTGAGGAACTCCGGGCGGATCTCATCCATCCCCGGGGGCCTGCCACCGAGGAGCTTTTTAACCACCTCGGCGACTTCGCCCACAGAGATTGGAGAGCCCAGCCCAGAGTCCCCAGGCCCAGCTTCCTCAATGGAAGGCATGTTGGTGGGATTGAGGAGGTCTTCGAAGTATTCCACCCACCGACCCACAACGTCCCGAGTCGAGGTCAGCAGCACACCAACCCCACTATAAACAGTCTTGGTGCTGCACCGCTTCCCCCTCCTGAGACGCCGGATGGTGGACCAGAATCGCTTCGGAGCCGTACGGAAGTCTTTCTCCATGGCCTCTCCAAACTCCTCCCACACCCGAGTTTTTGCCTCAGCAACCACCCGAGCTGCATGCCGCTTTGCCCGCCGGTACCCATCAGCTGATTCCGGAGTCCCACAGGCCAAGAAGGCCCGATAGGACTCCTTCTTCAACCTGACAGCATCCCTCACCGGAGGTGTCCACTAGCGGGTTTGAGGGTTGCCGCCACGACAGGCACCGACAACCTTGTGCCTGCAGCTCAGATAAGCCACCTCGACAATGGAGGAACGGAACATGGTCCACTCGGACTCAATGTCCCCCACCTCCCCCGTGATGTATTCGAAGTTTTGCCGGAGATGGGAGTTAAAGCCCCGCCTAACAGGAGACTCCGCCAGACGTTCCCAGCAGACCCTCACAACACGTTTGGGCCTGCCAGGTCTGACCGGCATCCTCCCCCACCACCGGAGCCAACTCACCACCAGGTAGTGGTCAGTGGAAAGCTCCGCACCTCTCTTCACCAGAGTGTCCAAGACATACGGCCGCAAGTCCGATGAAACGATGACAAAGTCGATCATCGAACTGCGGCCTAGGGTGTCCTGGTGCCAAGTGCACATATGGACAACCTTATGCTTGAACATGGTGTTTGTTATGGACAATCCATGACGAGCACAGAAGTCCAACAACAGAACACCACTCGAGTTCAGATCGGAGCAGGCATTCTTCCCAACCACACCCCACCAGGTCTCACTGTCATTTCCCACGTGAGCGTTGAAGTCTCCCAGCAGAACAAGGGAGTCCCCAGGAGGGGCACCCTCCAGTACCCCCCCTAAGGACTCCAAAAAGGGTGGGTAATCTGAACTGTTGTTCGGCCCGTAAGCACAGACAACAGTCAGCACCCGTTCCCCTAGCCGTAGGTGGAGGGAGGCTACCCTCTCGTTCACCGGGTTGAACCCCAACGTGCAGGTGCCGAGATGGGGGGCAACAAGTATGCCCACTCCTGCCCGGCGCCTCTCACCGTGGGCAACTCCAGAGTGGAAGTATGTCCAGCCCCTCTCAAGGAGACTGGTTCCAGAACCAGAACCATGCGTCGAGGTGAGACCAACTATTTCTAGCCGGAACCTCTCAGCCTCACACACTAGCTCCGGTTCCTTCCCAACCAGCGAGGTGAGATTCCATGTCCCTAGAGCCAGCTTCTGCAGCCGAGGATCGGACCGCCAGGGTCCCCTCCCTCGGCCGCCACCCAACACACACTGCACCCGACCCCTATTGCCCCTCTCACGGGTGGTGGGCCCATGTAAGGGGGGACCAATGTTAACTCTTCGGGCTGAGCCCGGCCGGGCCCCATGGGTAAAGGCCCGGCCACCAGGCGCTCGCCATCGTGCCCCCCTCCAGGCCTGGCTCCAGAGTGGGGCCCCGGTGACCCGCGTCCGGGCGAGGGAACGCCGAGTCCAAAGGTTGTAGTCAATGACTCAGCAACCGATCCATATTAAAATCTCCTCAGCTCTGACCGGCATACGGTTGGAACTCCAGACCAGGGTTGACCCGCTAAATTACCCAATACCACTGAGCGCAACGTACGGACTTTAACACTGCCCATTTTCTTCTGATCTAACAAGCCGAAACAACTCTGTTTACATTTGTTAAAAGATGGAGAGGCACTGGTGAGAGATATTCAGCCAGATAAAAGAACGAAACAATAAAGCACACAAATTATGCCCTGGTTTCCTTACATGTTGCTCTCCTCTCCATTGTTTATTTTCCTGATTTCTGTTGCACTGGTGACATAATCAAGACTCCCCCTTTGTGATGGTGTTACCAGACATGCAGCGGAGCAGGACAGAGGCGATGCAGCTTGCCAGCTAGTGGTTAGAGCCCCGCCAATGGGAAATGAGCCAAACGCCAAAGGAGTCGACCCATTTAAAAAAAAATAAAAAAAAGAAACGTGTTAACCCGCTATTTTCAGTGGGAAAGATTCTCAAAAAACAATAGTTGTCACTTTTTCTTTGATTGGTTTTACATATAGTATTTAAACTTGAATTTTTTTTGGGAAACAAACAATGACTACAATTTTGTTCTTTTTTATAGTAAAATAGTGATAGATGTGTAGCAGGTTTTAAATTAGGGCTGTACATGTGTAATGCACTTGTAACTAACATCAGGTTGTACATTTGTTATAGTTTAAAAGACTGCAAGGTGACTGCAAAGTGGATTGAACACCTGGTCTTTGGCTTAAAGTTCCCATTTTCTCCCCTCCGAGATTTGGACCTGAGCAACAACGATCTGATGGATTCAGGTGTGAAGTTGCTCTGTGACGGGCTGTCGAGTCCCTACTGCAAACTCAAATTATTGAGGTATTTATACAGATCTAAAAACAATCTACTTTCTTAATCCTACCATAATAATGTTATTTCTTCCTTTGGTGTTAGAGCAACTTTATTCAGTATTCATTGTTTAGATGTTTTCTACAAATTACCAATAACAAGAGTCTGTGGCAATCAGTCTAAGATTTGCATCAACCCTTGGATGTTCTCAGGTTATCTGGCTGCTGTATCACACGGACGGGGTGTGAATATCTGGTCTCAGCTCTCAAATCCAACCCCTCCCACCTGGTGGAACTGGACCTAAGCTACAACCATCTGGGGGAAACAGGAATCAAGCTGATTTCTGAGCAATTTAAACAACAAAAACTCAAGTAATTGCAATGCTACTCCTTTGAATTCCCGAAACCAGTCCAAAATGCCCATATATAGTAGTTTAAATAAAGTTGGTTTCTAACTCTGATCTCTCTTTAAAGCTTTAAAAACGATGGAAGTAATCGGACAAAACCAGGATTCGAAAAGTGTAAGTAGATAACTTTTTACTTTTAGTTCCTTTTTTTTCTGGGGAGTAAAAAAAAAACAAACCAAACAAACAAAAAAAAAACAATACAATATCACTAATGTCATATTGCCCTTATGTGGTTGGACTTGAACCATAAATAAAACCAAGACCAACCTTAGTTTCCAATTGTCAAAGTGTCAAACAGCTATTGAACCCAAAGATAAATCACAAAAAAAGACTTTTACAGAATGAAAAAGTGCAATGATTATTATTGGATTCATCCCCCCATCAAAAAAATGGACAAATAGATAAATACAATACAAAAAGTTATGTGTTTGGAGCTCCAGCTATTTTGCAGCATTGCCAAACACACAGTTCATTCAGTATTAATGATAGGTAGATTTATTAAGGTAATGGAGTAGCCCCAGTAGTGCAGCATGTAAGGAATGGTGCTGTAAACCTGTACAAGTTGTTTGACATGAAAAACTTTTTTATAAGGTAAATAATCTAAGAATGAGAACGAAATAAAATGGGGAACATATAATAGCAATTTTTAATATATATATTAGGGATGGAACGGTTTATGAAAACCGTCCGAACCGTTTGGTTCAACTGTCTAGGTTCGGTTCGCGTGTGTTGCGTTCGGTTCATCCGCGGCTCCTTTTTCTCATAGGCGAAGCGTGTACACTCCAGAGCAGAAGGTGGCGGTACTGCGAGCAAAGCCAACCACCAGTACTAAGCAAGTAGAAGAAGCGAAGCAGCGTATCCAGGTGTAGCAGAAAAAAAATCTGTTGTTGTGGAGAATTGTGTGGGTATGGCGAGTTGGAAAGAACAGGAGTTGGAAGACACGCCAGCAGCACTTTATAGGTCTGCTGTATGGGACCGCTTTGCATTTAGAGTGACCTACGATGACGGCGGAAAGAAAGTTGTGGATAAAAGTGCAACAGTGTGCAAGCATTGTGCAACACGTTTTGTTTATGCTAACAGCAACATGACCAACATGTCAGGCTAACAATTAACATATACCGAACCGAAAACCGTGACCACGAAACCGTGAACCGAACCGAACCGTGGATTTTGGATTTTGTGAACCCTCCACCCTTAATAAATATATATATATATATATATATATATATATATATATATATATATATATATATATATATATATATATATATATATATATATATATATATATATACATACACATACACTACTGTTTAAAAGTTTGGGGTCACATTGAAATGTCCTTATTTTTTAAGGAAAAGCACTGTACTTTTCAATGAAGATAACTTTAAACTAGTCTTAACTTTAAAGAAATACACTATACATTGCTAATGTGGTAAATGATGATTCTAGCTGCAAATGTGTGGTTTTGGGTGCAATATTTACATAGGTGTATAGGGGCCCATTTCCAGCAACTATCACTCCAGTGTTCTAATGGTACAATGTGTTTGCTCATTGGCTCAGAAGACTAATTGAGGATTAGAAAACCCTTGTGCAATCATGTTCACACATCTGAAAACGGTTTAGCTCGTTATAGAAGCTACAAAACTGACCTTCCTTTGAGCAGATTGAGTTTCTGGAGCATCACATTCGTGGGGTCAATTAAACGCTCAAAATTGCCAGAAAAAGAGAACTTTCATCTTAAACTCAACAGTCTATTCTTGTTCTTAGAAAAGAAGGCTATTCCATGCAAGAAATTGATAAGAAATTGAAGATTTCCTAAAATGGTGTGTACTACTCCCTTCAGAGGACAGCAGAAACAGGCACAAACAGGCTGCAGAATTCTGGGCTTCAGGGCAGAGTGGCAAATAAAAAGCCATATCTGAGCCTGGCCAATCAAAGAAAAAGGTTAAGATGGGCAAAAGAACACAGACATTGGACAGAGGAAGACTGGAAAAAAGTGTTGTGGACTGATGAATCCAAGTTTGAGGTGTTTGGATCACAAAGAAGAATGTTTGTGAGATGCAGAACGAATGAAAAGATACTGGAAGAATGCCTGACGCCATCTGTTAAGCATGATTGGAGGTAATGTGATGGTCTGGGGTTGCTTCGGTGCTGTAAGGTGGGAGATTTGTACAGGGTAAAAGGGATTCTGAATAAGGAAGCCTATCACTCCATTTTGCAACGCCATGCCATACCCAGTGGACAGCGCTTGATTGGAGCCAATTTCATCCTACAACAGGACTAAGCACACCTCCAAATTGTGCAAGAACTATTAGAGCAGAAGCAGGCAGCTGTTATTCTATCGGTAATGGAGTGGCCAGCGCAGTCACCAGATCTGAACCCCATTGAGCTGTTGTGGGAGCAGCTTGACCGTATGGTACGCAAGAAGTGCCCATTCAACCAATCCAACATGTTGGAGCTGCTTCTGGGGGCGTGGGGTGCAATTTCTATAGATTACCTTAACAAATTAACAGCTAGAATGCCAAAGGTCTGCAATGCTGTAATTGCTGCAAATGGAGGATTCTTTGACGAAAGCAAAGTTTGATGTAAAAAAGTCTTATTTCAAATACAAATCATTATTTCTAACCTTGTCAATGTCTTGACTATTTTCTATTCATTTCACATCGTATGGTGGTGAATAAGTGTGACTTTTCAGGAAAACACAAAATTGTTTGGGTGACCCCAAACTTTTGAACGGTAGTGTATGTATATATATATACATATATATATATATATATATATATATATATATATATATATATATATATATATATATATATATATATATATATATATATAGGGGTGGAATGGTTCACAAAATCCACGGTTTGGTTCGATTCACGGTTTCGTGGTCACGGTTTTCGGTTCGGTTCGATTCGGTCTATGTTGATTGTTACACCGAAATCCCATAAAAATTTATGAAATTAATGAAAAAGTCCCCCCAAAAATAATGGATTGTAATTATTTTAAATGATCCGCGGACACCCTGGATCATTTCCGTATGTTTTGCTGCTTTGAATTTAATCATCTCACGCATGCTCTCTACCATCTCCAAGGGACTCAGTCTTACAACTCCTGTTCTTTCCCACTCGCCATACCCACACAATTCTCCATAACAACTGACTTTTTTCCCTGCTACACCCGGCTATGCTGCTTCGCTTCTAATGTATGTATGTATGTACGTACATACATACATTAGGGATGGGACGATTTATGAAAACCGTCCGAACCGTTTGGTTCAATTCGTGTGTGTTTTGTTCGGTTCATGCGCTGTTCCTTTTTCTCATAGGCGAAGCGTTTACACTCCCGAGCAGAAGGTGGCGGTACTGCGACCAAAGCCAACCACCAGTAGTAAACAAGAAGAAGAAGAAGCGAAGCAGCATAGCATAAGCAGCATAGCATAAAAATTTTATCCAAATCAGTAAAACTGAGCGGCAAAAGTTTTTTTTGGCTATTTGCAGTAAAAATATTTCTATATCAGCCAGATGTTGCCTGATATCGATGCCTGATATTGAGCCAGACGCTAAAATAGGCCTGATAAATTGGTCCGCCACTTAATCGGTCAGGCTCTACACTCTAATGTGGATTTTATTTTTGTTTTTCCAGATGCCTGCAAACTTATTCTGGACTCCAAAGCTGCACACAAGAATCTGCTTCTATCTGACGGGAACAGAAAGGTGACCTGGGTAGAGAAAGAGCAGCCCTATCCTGATCACACAGAAAGGTTTGAGGACTTCGCTCAGGTCCTGTGTGAACAGGGCCTAAAGGAGCGCTGCTACTTTGAGGTGGATGTGGTGGAGCCCTGCACCGTTGGCCTAGCATACAAAAGCATCAACAGAAAAGGAGACACAGTGAACTGCAGGTTTGGGATGAATGAAAAGTCCTGGTCCCAGAGTTGCTCAGGACACGGTTCCTACATATGGCATAACAACAATAGTACTTTTGTCTCCTCTTTGCGCTACTCTCGTGTTGGAGTGTACCTGGATTATGAGGCTGGCAGCATATCTTTCTATAAAGTTTCTAATGACTGCCGCATTTGTCTTCACACCTTCAAAGATCTGAGGTTCAGTGAGGCCCTCTATCCCGCCGTTCAACTTCATCCTCATTCTTCTGCTTTTTTCTGTTAGCTAACATTACATTAGGAAAGTGCAAAGCACAGGCGGGAGTAGAGAGTGACGAGTTTCTTTAATCTTGGTGCTGTAATATTCCAAAGTAAGAAAGGGATCTGCCCATATATCCAATATTAGGACTAAAAAATTTATATATTGTAGAATATTCTGGCTGGCTCGCCAAATATAGAAGCAGCTGTACTGCCCTATATTTCCTTATCCTGCCCTTATAATCCTAGCAGTACATGCTGAAGGTCAAGTATGAGTCTTAGCAATAATAAGGTCCCTAATGGCTGATTCGTACGCAATTAGATGATATACTAAGAGGTTTTGGCATAAACAGAGAACGTCTGTATAAACATTCTTTCCAGTGTCAGAGCAACCTCTGGCTTTCACCAGCACATGAGAATTCCAGTAAGATTTCGACATAATATTCTGTTGTGCATGTGCATTGAGATGAAGCCTGAGATAAAATGAGAGTTGGGGGGGAAAACTCAGATGTCTGACGATGTGGCGCTGAACTTAGCTGTTGAAGACAGCTGTAGGAATTTGAATTGTAAATAAATGTTTCCCCCCTCCGGAGGACAAAATGATGTTTCTACCAATGAGCTTTCACAATTGGTGCATTAATCAGTATATGCAGAAAGCTATTACTGGTCA
The DNA here is from genome assembly GCA_030533445.1 of Cyprinodon diabolis. NCBI lineage: Eukaryota > Metazoa > Chordata > Actinopteri > Cyprinodontiformes > Cyprinodontidae > Cyprinodon > Cyprinodon diabolis. The sequence goes on along the minus strand of CM060075.1, from coordinate 38,594,194 downwards.
CTGAATTAATTTAAGCGATTCACCTTTTTGTCACCGGATTGTGCTGCAGCATAAATTGGCATCTTGAGATAAAAAAGGAGCTGTCAGAGCTGGGTTGGTTATGGAATCATTAAGAGTAACCTGCTGAAGCGAGGTTGCAGCATAATGTTAGAAATTGGTGGAAACTCTCGGTCACGGATTATAATTGATGTATCATTATGAATGATGCAACTAAGATAAATAAATACTTATATGTTAAGGGACCGCCTTTCATTATATGTTGCCAAGTTACAGTTCGGCTGAGCCTGAAGGGCAAATTAGTTAAATTGGCTGCTTGGGTCTATGAAGATATGATGATGTGCACATGAAACTAGTTGCCATGGCCTTAACAGTATTAATTTTGTGTGCTTGAAGAGCTCTGAGATGTGTAATTCTGTATGATCGGTGCTGTTTGAAGTGTGTGTGTTTGAAATCTAAGCGTACACTAAATAACAATCTGTTTAAATTCAGACCTCCTTCAAACTGTACTGAATTTCATGGTTTTCTTTATAGCAAAACTATTTTGTAACATTATAATGCATTACGTTCTGCTTCTGAGCACATTATTAGACTTAGAACCAGCATGAGGCAGAATATCTCATATCGCATTTAGCAGAGATAGGTTAGGACTTAGAGAGAACATGCTTATCAGTTCATGCAATTAGAATTAAATAACACTGATATTTAGATAACTTAATAACAGAGTAAGATTTTGTCGTTTCTTTTCTTTTTCTTTGTTCATTTTAGTTCGTTTCAAGCTTTGGGAGACCCAACTCACATTGAAATACTGTGCACACTAGCTGATGTTTACTTCAGAAAGACTGAATTAGTATTGTGAAATGTATAAGCACTAACTAATAAGCTTAAAAATCTTCAGAATATGTAACCAATAGCCACTATGTAAATCATTGCAACGGTTACATCCTGAATCCTATGGGATGTTGTGAGAACTTTTATTTTATTGCTACTTTAAATTTTGAACAGTTAAGTTGAAGAACCACAAGCTATGATTTGTAAAGATTCAGCCTAACAGTGGATCTACAGGTTTATTTAATATATCAGAATTCACTTTTCTTTATTATCACTACATTCTCCGTTAAGGTTGATAAACACAATGTATTAATCGATCAAAGCTTTGAATGGAAAAGATCAAACATTTCCAGACCAGTTTTTATTTAAGTACATAGGCTCAGCCTCAACACTGCAGGACAGGACAGATTTTAATTGCATACTCTGCATTAACAATGTACTAATTACCTTGCTTTAAGTTTCTCTTCACAGATGCTGCTAAACCTGCCTTGAAACCTTTTCTGAAGGAAGACTCATGGTCTGTGCCAAATATCATAGTAAGGTAGGAAAACTATAAATGGATATTACGTTTGATGATTATTTAGAGCTCAACTGCTAATTCTTTAGAAATGTTCCCAAATTTAGTGATTTGAAACAGTCTATAATATTAAGTACTAAATCAGAAGATGGAGACATATGAAAATTATGTGACTATGTTAGAATAGGTCATTATTCAAACTAATTAAATAGAAACATTTAAAAAGAACCTCCTAGTGATTATCTAGCCACAAAGTAGCACATAAAAATTAACATGTTTACCCCTTAACTATATGGGATACAACTATTATAGGATGCAAAGGAAGCTGCTAAAAGTAAATACATCAGAAAAACTTAACTTGAAACTGTCTTCAACATAAAATAATTTATAAAGGATAAAATCTACAGGAGCCTATGCAGTATTTAAAGACAATACATTTCCATAAATTAGAGATTCTATGAATCCTAAAATAATAAATTAGACATGTCTCCGTAAAAAGGTTAAGTGAAACTAAGACATCGGTATTAAGACTGGTTTCGCAATAATAATTCAGGATGTTTATTGAAGTGGGATTTGCTCTTCCCCAGCGTATTTACTTAACGATAAGATACAGAAGTAGAGAGTAATGTTTGAAATGTTTTGTACAAATTTTACTTGGATTTTAACTTAACTCTGATATCCTAAAAGTGAAAGTAACACATATTTGCCTCAATATATGAGCAAGTTAAGTTTTTGAGGCAACTAATAAATAATGCTTGAAACAGAACAAAAGACTGAGATCTGGTAGCCTGGGTGCCATTCCGAACTTAGTCCCACCCACAAGGTTTGAGGTCGGGAAGTTCGGTCTGGCTCTGCTCCATAGGAGCGCGAGTATGATCGCCCACCCTCTGGCGATCCAATGAAATTGTCAGGGCGGGCTTTATACGATGATGGACAGATGATCAACAGTAACGTAATCAACCACGTGACCAAAGCGCGCTTGGGTGACAACAACAATGGCTGCCGCTGGAGAGTTGAGGTGAGTAGATTCTGCTATTAGGTCTGTTCTAGAAGATATCGACAGCAAATTAATTTTAAAAGAGGAAAAGAGAAACGCGATCACGGCTCATCTTCTTATTCTAGGCGTGCAACTGCACGCTTTGATTTTTGTTGACAACAACTATGCCTGGCTTAACATACTCCGTTGCTCTTATTGGTTGTAGGTCTATCCAATTGAGTGCAGAGGCATTTTTTTCCTGGTTTGTTCAAAACACGCCCCATAATCACAGCTCTATGGAGCAGTATCAGACTCATATTCTGACTAGAATTGAGTAGGACTACGTCAGGCTAGAGATCTGGTTCAAGAAGTGAAGAACCGATTATATTAAGAGACGTAAGAGGTTAGTTATACTTTGGATTATGTTAGATGATTCTACGAGAAGCGTATAATGAAAACTGTTTACTGCACTAAAAATTAATATAGAAACAGATCAGAATTCAAAATCAGATGACAAAAAACTTGAAACACCAACACTTCCAGCTCAGAGCCAGATAAATAAAGTATGTTAATACTTACACAAATATCTTTGTGTTTCGAAAGACGTTTTTCTGTCTGTCTCTCTTTGAATATTATGTAAATGTGAGATTATGTGATCAAAGTGCATAAATGTCCAATAAATTCTAGATCTAGATGTCTTTATAAATGTTCTTATAAAGCACAGAAAGTCAGAATGCAGATTGTCTTTACAAATAATGTAGGATGGCGCTCAACTTGCTTCCAGAGGAAAAGGATTTTTTTTTTTTTTGCTTATATTCTCCTTTTACTACACTGCTTTAATCTTTACTCTTTCTTACTATTCTTGTGCATGAAAATCCTGATTAACAAAATTGGAACAGAAGTCTAAGATAATAGGAGACAATATTTTCAGTGTTTTTAAATTCAGGGCAAAGAGCACCAAATTGCCCCTAGATGATGCCTCCACTCTGTGACAAAATGGTTGTGCCTAGGTACGCTATGGAGTCTGAGAAGAACGCCTGAGAGTCGAGTGGTTTGACCATATTATTTATTGTCTTTTCTTTTATAATTTATTTCCCATGTGAGTGGAACCTGTTTAAGGGTTGCGCTGTAAATTCAAATTATTATTTTACTCATGTTTTTCTTTCCTTGTGTCATTAACATCTAATTGGGGGATTGATGAACTTCGAGCAAAAAAGGACCCAGGAACTCTGTGATGATAAGGACCTTACAGAGGAATAGAAAAGGTGATGAAGTTTGATTTTATTTATCCCACACTCAGCTGTGTTAACAAATATTTAAAATACAAGATTTCTAAAATAATTGTGGAGCGATTTGAAGCTGTAATACCAATTGCGCAGTAGGATTGGACCGCCATTTTCTTTGAGTAAAGTTTTCTCCTGTTTTTGTTATCTTAGGAAGGTAAGATGATTGTAATTTCTTTCATGTTTCTTTGAACAGGTAAGATGATTCAACAAAAGATAGACTATTTTGTTTGTTGTTTTGGCCTGAGGTCCAATCTGAAGTCCAACAATTGTGTTACATGTTTTATTTCATCATTATCAGAAAGCTTAATTCTCTGAGATTTGAGTTTTACAGATTATTGGAGGATATTTGGAAATATTAATAATTGCAGATCAGGGAGAACGTAAACCAAGAGACAATGGGACATTACTGTGACAATCAAAAATTTTATTATTTTAATTTGAACTTTGAATACAAAAACTGGACTCATGAAAAAACAAGTGAAGATGTGATACATCTCTAGATTTGGTTTCAAGATACTCTGACAGGGAGATTTAAGGACACTGGGACAAGGACTGCCCTCACTTTGGATCCACATAAGCCATGGACACAAGAAGAATATGCGAGGCCCAGGGGACCAGGACAACATAGGAGCAGACTGACTGAACTCAAATAATAAGGGAGGTACATCATAGAGTAATGAAAGGACAAGAGGAACAGCGAACTCTAGCTACACGTCGAAGGAATGCAACTCCGAGCAGCGACCGAGAGGACCAGATGTGGTCGAAGCATCACAGGGGGGAATGGGATCCTTCTCTACTTGAATTAGATAAGTCAAACACTACATACTACAATGGAAGGATTGGAATAATATCAATATTATTGTCTATGATTAGCTGCTATTTGCTGATAAGAACAGTAATTGTGGTTTTTCCGTCTTACTCATTTTGAGGGAATGGATTGTAAAGACCTGTGACACCAGGCATAAGACTGCAAAGCTTCAACTCTCGCCTGCAAAATACTGAAGGCAGGAACCTCTGCTCCTGGGTTCATGCCTTTTAAAAGCCAAGGACAGAGCCCTGAAGTGAAAAAACAATATTTTTTATTTTTTTTCAGCAGGAAAGAAGACAACACAAGTATGAATTATTCTTGTATTCTGCAAAAAAAAAAACTTTGATTGTAACATGCCATTAATTTGCATAATAACCTGTATTACTGTCTTATTATTTCACATTGTAAACCATCCATAGCTGGCTGTTTAGAGGACTACTGACTGACTGACTTATGACTGACTTTTATTACTAATCATGACACTCAGTAACGGTTAGTTAATGGTTTCATTTAAAGGTTATATCTCCCAACTTACATCGATATCAGGCTGTGTCGATAACATTAAAAGTTTGTTTTACATTTAAACTTAACACACATATAAGTGCACTTAGTCGCGTAGTATTCACATCACCATGTAACATCACAAAGTATTTCATTTGCAATGAGCTACTAACCTCGTGAGACCATCCTGATCTCACGAGCTTTCAAGGTTTCACTCGCAGATCAGTCTGGAGACTCCGTTGAAGAAAATTTGGAGCCGTTCACCAAACGAACGTCCAATCAGCGTTGGCTTTGAGGCGGGTTGAGGTGTGACGCAACGAGAAGCGCGACGGTTCAGTCTAAAGAACATGACGGCTTCAGCCGATGAAACTAGCGTTAGCGGGGCTATCGAGCAAGTTTTATCGGAATTAGAAAGTATTTCTTCACTGAAAGAAGAGCAAAACACTGCTCTGGAGGCTTTTCTCAGAGGAAAAGATGTTTTTGCTCTTCTCCCGACTGGTTTCGGCAAGAGTTTGATCTATCAATTGGCTCCTCTTCGTCGTCGCTCTGTTAGTACGTCATATGCTTCGTTGATCTGATTGGTTTATTTGGCCCGTCTATCACCAACATAGGCCAATCAGCTAACCAGTATTTTCGCCCCTTCCCAAAATTACTTCAACGGAAGGTTTCCAGATGGATATGCCGAGCAAATCCATCTGGCGGAGTCAGGTTAATGAGCTACAGGGGGAATGTAGAATATTCTGGCTGGCTCGCCAAATATAGAAGCAGCTGGACTGCCTTATATATCCTTATTCGTGGCCTTATAATCCTAGCAGTACATGCTGAAGGTCAAGTATGAGTCTTAGCCTCATAAACAGCTTTCCTCTGTATCAGAAGATTCAGAGAGAGGACAAATATAATAAAAATAAAATTAGTTTCCTTCTTATGTCTTCAAGGAAATCGGGAATGTATTTCTTTTAAATAAGCAGAGGTGTCAAGCAACGAAATACAAATACTTTGTTACTGTACTTAAGTACACTTTTTAGGTATCTATACTTTACTCCATTACTTATTTTTCCTCCTACTTCTGACTGCTACTCATTACATTTTCACACAAGTATCTGTACTTTTTATTCCTTACATTTTTAAAACAAATGTTACTCGTTACTCTTGGTTTCGGTTTAATGCAGACGTCCAGATTAGCGGACCGCGGTCCGGTGTTATGCGGAAAAGTGCATCCCTGCTGACATATACATCCCCAGTACGGGTTTTATGAACAACATTATATCCAAAGATTTTGTCCGAGGTACGGCTGATTTAATTGTTGTAGTTTCTTGTTATTCACACACAACAAACAGTGATAGCCGACGTAAGGTTTGAAACTGCAAAGCTTTGTCTTAAGCGGAAAATCAAAGATGCATCACAACTTTCACAGACCAGTGTGATGCATTCACGAGCGTCAGATAGCTATGGTGCATTCAGGAGCATCAGACATTTCGACACTTACAAGGAAAGAGACATAAACAGAGCAGAACTTAACTCATACAATAATGTATTTATTCAGAAACATTGTGGGCTTTCTTACAATACTGAATTATCTATAGTTGTATTTCTGTTATTTTTTGATTATGCACATCTGCTAGCTTTTTATTCTAAAAAATCTATAATATTACAGCAGCAAATGATCAAAGTTTTTCAAAAGCCTGTTTAAAAGCTCCAAATGAGGCTTCAGATCATACAGCGACAATTACGCTGTCATTGTTTTACAGGCAGAATTAGCATTTGCTGATCCTTGTCCTTTAACTACTGATGGATGTACAGAAATAAAGTGTCAACTCCTCTAAGATAGCACGGGATGCAATTTTCGGCAATTTCTATTTTTTTTTTCTTTCAAAATTCAATGTGTAACATGAATGCATAAAACCTAATTTTATTTCAGTGTTAAATTCTGTTTGAAGTAACAATTCATTAAAAGTGTCTAAGGACCTTTACTGGTTGTTGATTTTCTTTATTTGTACCCCACTGATTTTTAATTGGTTACCCCAGGTTTAATGTTTATAAATATTAATTTCACATCATGTGCGCCTTCCAATGCAGATCATTGGCTCCACCCACATCTAGTGAAAACTAGTGTAATTAGATGAGTCATATAACGCAGGTTAGCTATAGTTAGCTAAAGGAAATCATCAGAAACAAACAGGTGTTCAGAAAAAGATGTGGAAATGTCTGAAAGGTCTGACACAGGCGAGAGCGTATCAGGAGATGGAGACCAACAAGACCTCCCTCATCCTTGGCCCTATCTCAAAGAATTTTTAGAAATAGTCGAAAAATTGAGCTTTCAGTTCACATAGTGGCATCTGGCTGTTTTTTTTAAAGGTTACTTTATACTTTTATACTTTAAGCAGTTTTTGGAGCACATACTTTTTTACTTTTACTTGAGTAAAGAGGTCAAGTTGATACTTCAACTTTTACCAGAGTGTTTTTAAACTGCAGTATCTAAACTTCTATTTAAGTAACAAATGTGGGTACTTTTGACATCACTGTAAATAAGTATATAAAGAAATATACAATTGTCTGCTACTGTGTGGGAAAAAGGTACATTAATTAAAGCAGGTTCAATATTTGTTGAAAAGTTTTTCTTAATACATTTTACTTTATTAACCTAATAGGCACACAATAAAAAATGCATCACCACTGAGATAGATTTATGTTGCCTCTGTTACTCTGTTAGAGAGACTTAGAGACTTTCCTCTATCACTACAACTTTCAGGATAAGTCTCCTAAATGAACATAATTTGCATCTGCAGCTCCATAAAGCCCAGGAGGAAACATCTGTTGGTTGTGTTTCCATTGTGTTTCTTTTTATTAACTATTTACTTTATAACTTTAGGTGATCCAAACTGTTGAAATTAACAACCAGTTCCTGTTTAATACTAGTTAAAAAATACCAGATTTTGCTCTCTGAAAGGATCCTTTGTAAATAGAATTAAAGGCTTTAGTCTGAGAGCAAAGATTAAGTCTGACTTTAATGGTCTGTTGATAAACCCAACTACACCTGCTTATCTGGTTTTTGTTCAAACAAAGGATTAGGTTTTATTCAAGTTCAAACTGACATGGCATAAAAGATTAAATAATTTCTCAGGTTACCCTTTATTATTTTCAGAGTCCAAGATGAATAGAAGTAAAGAAAATGCTTGGAGTTTAAAAGAACAGCCTGGAAGACAGGAAAGTCTTCCCTGTTTTAATATTTACACTGATCCGTAGAAATAGGGCCAAAAAAAGTTGCATCTGTTCGGATTTGACCCCACCCACCTCAGCCATCTGCTCTGCTTAGTAAAGACATCTGTGTTTGTGTGGTCGCCATATACAGGATATCAGGCTGAACCAGTTTCTTTGCTCATTCAACAAAGTTCCAGCATGCAGTAACCTCGTGGCTCATGGAGGGATGATCACCAACGGACCTGAGGCTGATATGAATGATTTATTATTAAAGGAAATAAAGGGAAGAAGCAGCTAAAACATATTTTAACCATGTAAGTATGTTTTGAACAGTTCAGCTTATTTTTTCTTACTTTGCATCCTTTCTATTGTCGTTTTTTTCAATGATTGGATTTTTTCTTTGTTGTTCACAAGTAATGAAACTGCTCCTAAATTGGTGTCGATCATCAACATATTAAAATTTTATCTCAAAGAGCCTTTTTTTGTTGATACATGAAAACATTTTTGCTGCGTTAAGTCACTGGCTTGGTCTAAATTTACTGAGCCCCTAAAGGGACATGGAGGGAAAAAAAGAACTTTTGCGAGATCCTGCAATAGTTTTGCAAGATCTCGCAATATTTTTGCGAGATCCCGCAATACTTTTGCAAGATCCTGCAATACTTTTGCAAGATCCCGAAATAGTTTTGCGAGATTTCGCAAAAGTATTGCTGGATCTTGCAAAAGTTTATTTTTTCCCTCCATGTCCCTTTAGGGGCTCCATATAAATTAAATAAAGTTGATTGTAAGAAATGAAACAATAGATTGATAAAGTTTTGTTTCTGAATTTCAATGTATTTGTATAAATGCCTGTCTTGCATACTGACATTTATTTGATTAAAAACACGAAGATAGAAAATAAATAACAGTGTTTCATGTGACTACCCTTCTGTTTAAACTGCATTTTTTTAAAGACTGATTTTAGTTGATAGCCTTTTCTTATGCAGCTCCAATCTTACCCTAATGCATTGTGTTTAACTGATCATCTTTCAGATGCATAACTAATATTCACTTTTGATAAAATGTGTTTATTGGACAGAATTTGAAAGTTGGATGAAGTATGAAAGGACAATAAAACAATAGTGAAAGCACCTTTTTACACATTTTACAGATTTTGCCAACAATTAAAAAGCTATTTTCAAGACTATGATCCTATGCTAAAGACCCAAGAGTATAACCATGTGCATTTTATTTTAACAATTCAAGCGGACCCAGTGGCTGGGCAATAACTCAGTAAGGCTCTAAGCAAAACTAAATTTCACCTTGGACCTGTTTTAAAGAAGGAAAGCAAAATTAGTTCAGATATCTCAATAATATTTTATTAATAAATTTTAAATTGAACTAGGGTTAACGTCCTATCTGATTGATTTTTTTCTGGCTGCTTTTTCCAGTTTACACTCTAAATTATTTTGAGATCCTTAGATGAGGGTAATTTTTATTAAATAAATAGAATTGAGATTTCCAAACAGTGAACAAATGTTTTATATTATATCCCCAGAAATACCTGAATTAAGAATTAGCCGCAAGCTGAAAAAAATAAATCCCAATTGTTTTTCTATTGTTAAATAATCATCAACAGAACCACACAAGGCCATATTATCATCAAGACTATTTAACAATACCACTGGCGAGTAACTGCTAATATTTATTTTTTTTAAAACTACTGTCCAGTCCTCTATATAAATCAACTATATGCTTCTAATAGCAGTTGATAATTCAATCCATTATCACACTCCTCCCTCAGCACTAACGCTTCAGGGTCACAAGGAGCTTAATGTAGATTTCTTTGGACAAGAGAGGATGGATATCTTTATTTAACAATTTCTGTTGAGACTTTGCAAAGAGTGGAGGGATTTTTATTAATATTTATTAGCTATACCGTGGTCCAATCTTTCCCTGTACTATTGTTGAGTGAAAGTTCTCGGTTTTACTTCCTTTATATATAAAAAGGAAGCAGATGGCTTAACGGACGGTATATGTGGCAATGACACATATACCGTCCGTATATGTGTCATTAAAGGTCCCCTTAATAAAAAAGCAGAACAACAGCTAACAGCAAGGAAACAACTATTCAAAATTCAATAATCTTACATTTTTGTAGTACCACAGAACTTTAAAAAAATATATATATATAATGACGTATGATTTAAAATTTACTTTTTAAAACGATTCCTATTCTGTAACAGAATAAGAAAGATATTCAAGATTGAGACACAACTAACCTCACATCCTCTTCAAACACCACTCCAAAGTCCAAAACAAACTTTTTCAGTTATTTTAAATACATTTTATCTGTGAAATGTGTTGATTTGAGTCTTTTATTGTTGTTGGAGACTTAAGCTTTAACATCAACAATCCTGAAGACAGAGATGCTCAGAATGATGTGATAATATTAGAATTGGTTAAACAGAAACTTGCAAATGGGGTCATATGTCGGACTTGATCATCACTAAGGGTCTAAACATTTCTAAGTTATCTGTAACTGATATTGCCTTGATGTTTGAGCACTTTTGGAATTATTTTTTTCTTTTAAATCTCTTTTTATTAAACACAAAGCAAAGATTAGTTACATTCTTGGCTCAAGATACGTTTTGAAAGCATAATTTCCAATAACAGTCAATGATAAGCAAACACACCTTTTAAGGAGGGTGCTACTGAAAGGAGCTTAGTGCACCATATGACACTGTTGATCAAAATTTTATTAGAACTAGGTTAACCTTACCTGGCATAGCTCTCACTTTCTGTGGAGCTTTGTAGAGGATCCAAAAGTAGAAATGGTTTCGTGCAGTTTTGATGGTAAGGAGAAATTTACAAAATTTCAGGAATGGAACTCAGGAACCAAAACTAGGAGACGCTACATAGGATAAACTATGGGTCAGTTTTGTATAAGTTATGAGAAAGCTGAAGCACGCTGAAACACACTGGCACAAGTTGACTTACAGAGAGTACATCAAAAAATTTTGAACATGCTCAAAATTTCCCAAAAATGCCAGCATATGCTCATATGTGGGACATAAGTTACAGGTAAGTTATGTGATAATTGACATACGATAGGTGTAAGTAGGTGGTTAACATCAAATACTGTAGGTTAGTACAATGAGGAAATCAATCTTTTTATGCAGGCCATGGCACTTCTGGGTGCATTGCTGCCCCCCTCAGGACACTGGCTTGTGACATTTCATGTGCATAACCCTGCTGTGCATTATGCATAAGTTAGGCTGTTGTTGGACATAACTTCTGGACTCGTTATGAATACGCTATGTGTACGCCAGAAACTGAAAAAATACATAGAAACTTCAGCTTATGCCAGCATTCTGGGATGTCAGGCATATGCTGTCTAAATTGACAAGGTGTGACAGGGCCCTGATGAAGCAAATACAGCAATGCATCGGAGAGTTATATATAGGGGTGACAGAACATAGAGTGGAACAATTTTGTTAATCGGGAGCAGGTGTGGACTGAAAAATCTAGAAAGGAGCTAATATGTGGGACAAATTTCTGAATTTGATTATACGGATATTCACTGATGTAGCTGAAAGGCAAAACATCCTCAAAACATCAATCAATCCCCATTTTTCTGGATGGATTGATGGATGGATGAATGAAACTGAAGTGTGTACATATTAGGAAAACATGATATATTGCTTTTGGCATCGAATCAGTTGTTATTCGTCCTTTTTTTGAATACATTATTGTCTAACTACCCATAGATATCAAGCCTAGGCAGAAGTTCAATTGAAGAAACTGATTGCTCACCTACATCCATGTGCGACACAGCCAATCAGTTTTGAACCACATTGGAAGCCGATCGGCATCCAAAGTTTTATTCAGATGACTCCGTTCAACCCACCTCCAGCCCCTCCTCCATTGTAACTAAAGCTTCTTTGGAGTTTCCTTGCTCCCAGACTCTTACTGAGTTCCGGGTTTCATTTCTACTGGTCTGGCAGAAAACCGCCATGTTGAAGCTGGTTCTGCCAGAGGTTTCTCCCCAACGGGGAGTTTTTCCTCTCCACTGTCGCTTCATGCTTGCTCATCATGGACAGGTCCTCTCAACCCGTGTTATCCAAACTGGACTTCCATCTTCCAGGTACCTGAGTGAAGCTCTAGAATCAGCCCACACAGTCCACTGGATCTCCCCATAAAGCTCAGCAGACCGTCTCTCTAACCAGCAGTCTACAGACTGACCAACTTCATCTATCTCCACTCCACCACCAGTTTCAGGCCTGGAGGGGGGACAGTCCTATTCATTGCTCCTGTTCATGCATATCTATCAAAATTCAGCTCTATATTTCCTGCTGAGGTCTGAGCGCCAAAGACCAAATAATTGCATCAATAATTTCTTCTAATTGTTTTTTCTCTTCTTGTGAGTTTTTCAGAATGAAATAACTATTAGTGTATTTTGGTTCTTTTGTGTTCTCAACAATAGAAAAGCATTCAATAATAAATGTTAAAGCTCCGTTTTGGAAAATACAAACCCTATTGAAAATGTTTGTGTTGACTAACTGTAGCTTCCATCAACCGCCAGCTTAGAATGTCCCCACCAACTTTCATCACAAAGTTTCAATAGCCCTCAGTTGGTTTAAAGTCGACTTGAAAGAAAGTGCCTTTTTGTCAGCCTCACGTCATCACCAAGCGTCCATCTTCGGGCCTAGGGGGTGTATGGCTCTACTGCAGTGTAGCAGAGTCTGTGCACTGCAGTGCACATACACAGACAGGCACAATAATAATTCATATTATCAAAGCTTTACTAAAGCAATCCTTTACATCATGTATTTCTTTCCAAACCTGCATTAAAATACGGTTCCAAACAAAAGAGAAACATATAGTTTTCCTTGTGTCTGCAGCATCAACAATGTCTGACAAGAAGAGGCGAAAGACGTCCGCAACAGAGAACACGGCCACTGATGTGTCCTCAGAGCCAACAGTTTGGTAATAATTGATTAATGTGCTTTACCATGCCAGCACGTATTTTTCTAGAACAGATTTAGAGTTGTCATGTGTGTTTAACAAGAATTTTATGATTCTGCTCCTGTTGCATAATTTTAATCTGTGTGTGAATAATATGAAAATAAAATCTGTTTCTAGTCCTCAGAAGGATGCTAAGAGCTCAACGAGCCCAAGCTGTGTCTCTCTTAAGAGCGCCACTTCCATGTTTTTGCCATTTAACTTCAGGGAAGACAGGTTAAAAAGGTAAGTAAAAGCTAATAGAGAAAACAAGTGTAAAATTGAAATTGCTGATAAAAAAAAAAATGAAATAAAGACCATGAGAAATGTACCATTACCAAGAAATATTTCAGGTTAGTGCAAGAGGGAAACAATGAAATTAATTAGTTAAGAAACTTGAGAGTGTGTCCTCAATACCATAGTTTTTACTTCTGACTCTTAGGGTGCATTACCACTGAGCACGAGGTCCTTGCAAGGACAGTGATTTTACATAGCATCCCATTGTAAACTACAGGGGCAAGAGCAGCGACTGGGCCAACAGTGACATTGACATGATGAGAGGATTTTCAATCCGCTCTCTCGTCGTGGTACCACTGCTTGACAACACCTCAGTGCCATCAAGCAAGGAATTTGCTAAGGCAGGTTTACTTTTTTTAGGAGTTTGTTTGTGCAGATATGTGCAGTTAAAGCTTTAGATTTTACTGCTTTAGTTTTAAAGATATAATCGTTTTTAATTTAGTCAAAAGACGTCACCTTCTGACAGGAATGCTCCGAGACAAACCAAAGTGGAATCCTATTTCATTGCTTCTTGGGGTTTCTCAGGACAGCCTTCCCAAGCCCATTCAAAACTTTTACATAGTGAGAATTTAGCAGCAGGCTTGTTAAAATGAGAAGGATTTGTCCCCTTGGAAGGAAGGCTGTAGCGCCCCGGGGGCCTTCTCACCGGTTCTTGTCCTGGGTAAAACCATATAAAAAGGACTATAAAAACAGGAGTAAAAAATTAGTTTATTCCAGATCAGGTCGTTACAGGACAGAGAAAAATGCTTAGAGCTTGCATGGCTGTGGTCTCAAAAATCACGTCCGCGAGCGTCCGGCAAAATTTGAGCCCCGAACAACGTCATCTCCTGCTTCTTATACCTTCCGAGTCTGTGTTGCATCATGTGGATGCTTAGCTGTCCGTATCAGAAACTGACACGCCATCCATGTCTTGAACTCCATGCAGCTTGCTTCTATGCTTCAGGGTTACAGATACAGCCGCTCTCCTATCAGACCGGCTCCAAGATGTGCCCATATCCTGTGTACTCTTAAAGACACGAAGGCTGTCCCGATTAGATGACCTCTGTACACACCGTGACATCCACAATGTGAAGGAAGGCCTTCTGCTCTGTCTAATCTGACTAACAAAATAACAATGCACATGATGTATAAAGTATAAACCTAACAACTCCCCCTGATAAGTTACCGTTTTTACAGGTAACTTAAAAACACAGGAAGTGACACATCTTTGAAGGACCAGGTGACTCAGAGAGCATCTATAATTAGTAATGTATCATTAATTAGGGATCAAAAGTAATCACAATCAAAACTTCACAGACCAAATGTTCTCACTCAAGACCACAGTTTCAGCACTTTACTACAATTTGGGTTTCATCTAATTCAGTGGTTCCCAAAGTGTGGGGCGCGCCCCCTGGGGGGGGCACAATGCCATTGCAGGGGGGCGCGGGAAGTGGTATGGATGAATGAAAAAAAAAAAAAAAACAGTGCTTGCTTGACTGAGCATAATGGACAGTTGTGACACTGCAACCCAGATTTGAGAAGATCTACAGCAACAAGCAGGCTCACTACAGCCACTGAAAAGATGGGAGGATTAAAGTACAAAGAAAAAACTCTCAGGGAGCTGTTCAATGTTTTCACTCCATTTTGCACAGAGGCTTTTTTAATGTATACATTATAGCAAAGTTAAATATTGTTACAAATAAAAAAAAAAAGAAATATGTTTAAAATACAGACAACAAAGAATCCTCTTCTAATCTACAGTATAGAACTATTAAAAAAATAGAGTTACACAAAAGTGTTCCACTGTAAAAATGGTGTAGTTTGTTTTGTTGCAACCTGAAGTGTGAAATAAACTTCAGTGGAGTTTGAAAACAAAATATGTGTATAGATTTATTATATCTGGTTGAACGATGTGTGTGCCCAGTTGATTCTTTTTTTTTTTTTTTTTTTTGGGGGGGGGGGCGTGGAAATTTTATTGTAATCCAAAGGGGGGCCCAGAAGAAAATCTTTGGGAACCACTGATCTAATTAAAGGAAAGCTGTTTTAGTTTCCTATGCGCACATTATTTTAACTTACCTTAGACTAGATAACCTAAGCCTATTAATCTAATAAGGCCAAATTCATCTACTCTCACTCCCACCTGGAGGCCTCCTAAATGTGACCGCTCCTCATGGATAAACCATCCATCCAACTTTACCAATCAGTCAGTCACAGTAGGGAACATCACAGGACAGGTCGGGCAAAATAACAATGCACATGATGTATAAAGTATAAACCTAACAGTCTGTAATGTTATGTTTCCTAAGTCTTAAACACACAAAGAGGAAGATTTTTAAATGTCCTTTTTTTTGACATGTAAAATCTAATAGTTCAGAAAAGTTTGTGAAAAACAATAAATCCTTTAAGAAACCAAGTGATTAAAAAATACGGATGTGCAAGAACAATTTATACTCCTCTGCTACACAATGGTGCAAAGGTGATGAAGATTTTGTACTTTTCTTTAAGAAAGAATACTTAGGTGTTACAGAAACGTGTTTTCAATTCTTGGATTTTAAGATTATTAAAGATTATTTTAAATGCATAACTCTGTCATGTATGACTCTTTTTAATTTAAACCAGGGGACTGAAGAAACAAGCGCAAACAGGAGGTTAGGAGATCATTATGAACCCCACCAGGAATAGAATAGTGAAAATAGTCCTTATTTTGGTTTAGAATATAATTTTACTTTGTAAAAATGCATGACCCCATTAAAAAAAGATAATATTTAAACATTATTTAACTAAAGCAGAGATTTAAATAAAGGAAATGCTGATTAATAATATAAGCATTTTGTTTTACATTTTCAATCATAACTACAATAATAACTTAAAAGTAATATAAATCCTCTACTGATCTGGCCATTCCTGCTTTTTTTTTTTACAGCGAGAAACCCAGGGAAGGGCTTACAGGCTGTGCATTATCTAAAGATCCACTAACAGATTCAGCGAACTCTATGTGTGGACACCTGTCATGTGAGCACTGTGGCACTTTGGGATTGGACCAAGTTGAATCACCAAAAGGTTCCTCCTGCTTGAAGTGTGGTGAGAAATTATCAAAAGACACAGATAAAGACACAGGTAAGTTTAAAAAGCCAACTACAGACTTATATTAGAATTCATTGGATGTTTTACTGTATAAGCAATACCAAACAAAAATATTCAAAGTTTTTTTTTAATAGGCAGAAAGCACACAGGCCCAGTTTAATACTTTTATCAGTAAAGTGTATATGTTTTAGATTTGTGATTAATGAAACTCTAATACACTTGTTTAATTTTGAAATGATTTAAAAAAAACAACAAAAAAACAGTTTGTTGAGATAAGGCATACATCTGCAAAACCCACAGACCAAGATCAGTGTAAAAATGTTCTTTCAATATAAAATACTTGGAGTTATATTTACACAGAGCATGAGTCAGGCTTTGGTACTGTTCGTCTGTCGAGCCAAATTCCACTTGTAGGATCAGAGTTCTGAGGGTATTGCTTGCTTCTTGTCCTTCTCCGATTTTCATTAAGTTTTTGTCATCTGATATTATCACATGGGAATTCATAACTCGGTGCTGTCTGATAATATATCCATGAATATTATTTATTTAATGCTGAATAGTGATCCTTATGATTACTTCATTTCTTTCACTTAATGCGTATCCTTAAGCGGGCTTTGGGTTTAGTTGAAAGTTCATTGCTTTCCTGAAACGGTTGTATTTTAGTCATTCCAAAAATAAATATAAAAAAAAAAAACCACTGGACTTTTTTTTCCCAAGTCTGTTGATGTTTCGCTTCCCATCCAAGAAGCTTTTTTAATTGAACCTTAGACAGAGGGGGTGGACTCAGGTTTCAGCTCTCAAAAACCTACGACACAGCGATGGAGTTGATTCCTTCCAGCCATCATAATCCTCATTGCCTTGCAGAGAACTAAGACATCTCGCCTAGTCAGCCAGGCAAAAAATGCCGCTAACGACTCCCCCCTTTTCAGAGGCACAGGCCAGTATGGGGTATTGCAGGCTAACAAAGACCTCAACGACTCCTCATTCCTAAGGGGCGGACCTGTTCTTCAAATTCAATTTGCATGTTTTCTAAGCTATATCAAGGCTTTTTTTTTTTGGTCTACGCTTATAACTCAGCGCTAATCCAGACATTTTGAATCGAAAAAGCTCCCTGGATGGGAGGCAAAACATCTTTAAAAAAAAAAAGTCCCGTGGATCATATTTTTTTTTTTTTTTGGAATGGCTATGACCTGGATGACTTCACCAGTGGTTGTATTTTAGGACATTTTTTCCTTTGTTTAAAACTCATGTGATCTGCATTTGATTTCAGGAAACAATGTCGTTTTGGAAGTAAAGAGAAATCTTCAAAATGTGTTGAAAAATAAATTCACATTGACATCAGAAGGCAACGGTGATCAACGCAATCCCCTTAAAAGCATCTACACAACACTGTTCATCACCACAGGAGAGAATGATAAACGAAATGAAGAACATGAATACAAACGGCTCAAACATGCTCGGAGAGAGCAACCTTCATCTGATTGTTCAGTCAATCTTAATGAGATCTTCAAACTGATGCCTGAACAACCGAAACCCCACAGAACAGTCCTTACAAAGGGAGTTGCTGGTATTGGAAAATCATTTGCGGTCCAAAAGTTTATTCTTGACTGGGCTGAAGGGGAAGCAAACCAAGAGACTGATTTTGTTCTCTGCCTTGCCTTCAGAGAATTGAACTTGAGTACAGGGGAAAAAAGCCTCCATGAGCTGCTGACTGAGTTTCACCCAGAACTACAACCATTAAAAGATCATCAAGAATATGCCAAAACCAAGGTTATATTGATCCTCGATGGTCTAGATGAGATCAAACACCAGCTGGACTTTGGTTCCTCAACCAAAGTAACTTCTCTAAGGGATGTCACATCTGTAGGTAACCTTCTTGTAAACCTCATCAAGGGTAACCTCCTTCCTGATGCAAACATCTGGATAACTTCTCGTCCAGCAGCAGCCAGTCAGATCCCTGCAGAATACATTGACATGGTGACAGAGATAAGAGGGTTCACTGATGCTCAGAAAGGTGAATATTTTCAAAGGAGATTTAGGGATAATTCTGTCGCTAACAGAATAACATCATATATTCAGTCGTCACAAAACCTTGACATCATGTGCCAGATCCCAGTATTCTGTTGGATTACCGCTGTCTTATTTGAAGAAGTCTTTGGCAATGAAGAAACACAAGTTCCCCAAACTCTGACAGAGTTGATGTCACATTTTGTGTTTGCACAGACAAAACGTAGAAGCAGAAAATATGATCAGAACCCAGAGAAAAACAGAGAGAAGCTCCTAAAGACTCATAGAGAGTTCCTTCTGAAACTTGGAAAGCTTGCATTTGTCCAGCTTCTAGAAAACAAACTCATCTTCTATGAGGAAGACCTGGAAGACTGTGGCATTGACGTTGCAGAAGCATCGATCTACTCCGGTTTATGCAACACTGTTCTACAGGAAGAGGAAGTCTTCTCCCAGAGAAAGGTCTTTTTCTTTGTCCATCTTACTCTTCAAGAGTTCTTTGCTGCTCTACATGTCTATGAGTGTTTGAAAAACAGGAAAAACATTGAACTTGTGGATTTCCTTTCTATAGAGGAAAAAGACCCATCTGTACTTGATTTATTGAAGATGACCGTTGACAAAGTTCTGGAGAAGAAGAACGGCCACTTAGACTTTTTCCTGCGATTTCTACTTGGCCTAATGGTTGAACCCAACCAGAGATTCCTCCAGGGTCTGTTGACTCCACTTGACCAATTGGATGACATTGACAAGAAAATCCTAACTTACCTGAGATCTATTCGAAGAAAAACTCTCTCTCCAGACAGCTGTATCAACATCTTCCAGAGCATGATTGAAATGAGAGATCACAGGGTCAAAGATGAGATTCAGGAATATCTTCAACTCTCTGACCATTCAGACATGGAACTGGCTCCTTTGCACTGCTCCGCTTTGGCCTACATGCTGCAGGTGTCCAAGAATGATCTGGTATTACTAGATCTAAAGAGCTACAACACATCAGATGATGGTAGAAGGAGATTGATACCAGCTGTGACGAGCAGCAAAAAAGCAGTGTAAGCCCATCTCTTTTCTTAATGTTGTTTACAATATTCCTCAAATGTCAGCCGGTATAATTTTAGGTTTGTTGCTCAACACTGAGCCTTAGAGCTCAAGTCCTACATTTTTAGACATTTCTTTGATTCAGCAAGTCTGATCCAAATGCATACTATCTACTACGGAGAAACTTTTTAACAAACCATTTAATGAAGCCTTGAGATGAGAAACACAAGTGGTTCTCAAGTAAAATAACGTATCTTATTTCTCCCATGTAACCTTAAGATACGCTGAGATATTAACAGTATCTATACTGACACTAATCTTCTTGTAACACCTTTCCTCAGGCTTGCAAATTGCAAAGTAACAGCCCATTGGATGGAACACCTGGCCAATGCTCTTAGCTTCTCCTACTCAGCTCTGCGTGATCTCGACTTGAGCAACAATGACCTGAGGGATTCAGGAGTGGAGCAGCTTTGTCATGGGCTCTCCAGTAAGTCCTGCAAACTGGAGATACTAAGGTAACAAATGTAAAGTGAAATGGCAATGTTTTACTTGAACTATTTAGATCTTGAATATCACTCATAGTAAAAGCAGAGTGCCAAGAACCAATGGTATATTAAAATGTTCACCTTATTTTCATACTTAACAGTCCATACAGCTGTTTTCAGACAAAGTGCAAGAAAAAAAGAGTTCTGCACAGATGTGGTGAGAACACGCAGCAAACCCAAAAGACAGGGCTGCTCAATCAAGAAAATCTCATTATGTTCTTGTTGCCCCCCATGTGCAAAAGATCGATCAGACAGGTTTTAGTTTAATTGTATTTTGTATTGGCTAATATGAGAGCAGAGTTATTTTTTTAAAAACTGCATTTAATTGCCATTATGTTTGCAAATAGCTACAGTGCCACTGATTGATGAACTTGTGTTGTTGAACAATTTCAGGGGAGGGGGGGTATCAATATATTCATGCTTTGTTTCGCTGTTTACTGCCGTAAAATGAGGGAGAACATGAATATTATTCATTTTACTTTTCTTCTTCTCCCCCCCCCCCCCCCCCCCCCCCCAGTCGAGGGCCTTAGAATTGTCCTAACTACGGTGCTCCCGGGTCAGATATAGCTTGGATGCAGCTGCTGGGCAATGGAAACCTTTTCCATGAGATTACCGTATATCCTCTGATATTGGCCTGTATTCCATTAGCGGCCGGGACTCCAATAATGGCCGGTCTGGCTGTCAGCGGAGGTAAATACTGGCCGGACCCGTATTCAGGCCGGGGCTATAATTAGAACCAACGATATTCCTGGGCAGTCCTCAACAACATGTGATAGTAACATACAAGTACCACAGGGGGGCAATGTTTCCGAACTAATCCAAGCCATTAGCATGGGAAGTCCCATCCGTACTCGTTCAGATCTGAAAGACAAACTTGATTACCGGTAGGTTTGGTTGTAACCATGCAACGTTAAAATGACAGAATTTCGTTGGCCTTTGTTGTTCTGAATTTCCCTTGAAAAATATGATACTGTTAGCCTACTTTCACTTAAAATTTCGCTGTGATGGCAGAACAGTTTCCATTCATTTTTTTTTTTAAACTTTGTTTCGCAAGTCAGTTTGGCCAAGATTCCGTTCTGTGTCTTTTTTTTTTTTTTTTTGTATTGCCGTGCAGAAAAATTGCAACTGCTGGAAGATGTCTGAATAATGTTCTGTATACCGTTATGGTAACTGTACTTTCTCAATAACTGAACCTAGTATTTCATAGGTTCAAAGAGACACAAAATCTCGTTTTTATTCATTCCACTGGTAGTCTGTTTTAATCAAATAGAAATAGAGGCCTGACTCTAATTCTGGCATCCTTCCAATAATGGCCTGGACCAAGATGTACCTCAGTGAAATAAAGGCCCCATTCTATATTAGAGGATTTACGGTATCTATGTACTGTTCTGGATATACTCTAAAGGACAGTGAAGTTTGAAAGTCTTTAGAAATTGACTGCAGAAAAATTGGAGACCTCTTGGCATTATGCATCCACTGCCGCTCCTGCGCCATCAGTTTACATGACATGTTGGGTCCATACTGTCTTTCCTAGTCATTTTATTACCCCAGATTAGGGGGTATTTAGGAGGCAGGATCCTATCACAGAACCAGGCTGGTATTTGCTGAACTCCTGAAAATGACCAGTTCTTTCACAAATGTTTGTAGAAACAGTCTACATGTCTAGGCGTTTGATTTTATAGACATATTGCCAGAGATGGGAAGTAACAAAGTACAAATACTTCGTTACTATACTCAAGTAGATTTTTCTGATATTTTTACTTTACTTTACTACTTATTTTTATGGCGACTTTTTACCTCTACTCCTTACATTTTTACACAAATATCTGTACTTTCTACTCCTTACATTTTTAAAAATTGTCTCGTTACTTTAGTTTTGAATCATTTCAATGGAGTTACCGTTATTATTTTCCATGTCATCAATACCAAATTCAATCTAATTGGATGGGAATCTACGTTGCATTTGACGCACCACTACAGGATTGTGAAAACGGAGATGTTTTCCCCCTCTGTTCCTAAAGTGTAGCCGCCGTCTATCACAAACAGCGTTGCATCCTTCACTACATTTTCCAGCATGCACCACAGACCGGCCGTCATGACGGCAGCAATTTACACTAAAACCCGGTAATTTACACTAGTTTCGAAATTACAACGTCACCTTTCATTCAACACTTTACTTACTCACCAGCGTAGCAAACTCTGAAGGTACCCACTGCGTCAGCTTCAGTATACATTCCGTAGTCGGCAATAAAACTTCCCAGTCAAATTACACATTCTCGCCCTTGGTCCGTCAGCATAATGGTCCGTGTGGACACACGTACCGCATCGGAGTAGGGTGGCCAGATGTCCGGCTTTAGGGTGGACAGTCCGGATTTTCATTGCACTGTCCGGCGTCCGGCGCCGCATCCAGCCGGACGTGTATTTGCCCTCCTTTACACCCAGATTCCACATACTCTGTCAGTGCTCCGCTCCGCTCAAGTACGTCGTGCGAAGTACTTGTCTGTCATGTAAATCAATGAGAGCTGTTCCACATCCTCCGCTACTCCTCCGCACGTCTCTGTCCACGTACGTCTTCTCCGTCTTTCACCGTCAAAATACGGAACTGAGCTCTTTTTGTCTCCGCTCCCGTCAGTCCAGATCAAGACCCGCAATTGCAATCGCACCAAACAGGATAAAGAATGTAGTGAAGACCCGGTTTGTCAAATTAAATTATAGTAAAAACAGGTCGGTTACTAGAAATTAGAGCATAGTTCGTATATATTCCCAAAATTAAGAGCAATTCATTAAATAACTGGATGCAGACTATTGGTGCTTCAACAGACCAAAAAATTCTTATTGCAGGAATGGATGAAGAGATGATGAGTTTGGAAGCGGAGAACAAACATAGTTCATACAAACTATGGATGATCCTGTTTATTCCTGTTACAAAAATCCACAGCAGAAAGAGAAAATATTTGGGCAGAAACTGAACATCTGCTGGATGATGATGGGGATTTTTTTTAATATGTCATATTAAATTAAACGTTCACAGGGTTTATACCAGAATGAGGAACTCTAATTTAATGCTCTTTTAATGCTATTAGAAATAATTTTAATTTCATCAACAAGTATCATGTACACAAGTTATTAGTATACATGAAATAAGGAGCTGTAAGCACAGTTCCATGACTCAAGTTTGTGTATATATATCTATATATATACTATATATAGATATATATAGATATAGATAGATAGATAGATAGATAGATAGATAACATGGTGAAATCATCTTTACTCTCGACAGGCTGCAGCCATGTCACGAATTCCTCTTTTCCAGCCACTTTTTGACATTTGTATTGTCCTATTCTCTAGCTCTCTCTCCGCCTCAAGCTTCTTTTCCAAACAACTGCTTTATGATCAATTGCAGCAGTTCTGCTCAAATTAATCGTGTCAAAAAATAGTCACTTTTTAAACACCACAATGTATTAAATAAATACAAATGCTGGGAACCAATTCTTTTTTTACATCTCTTTAATATTTTGTTCTATTCAGCTACACAAGCATCATCTTTAAACTACTAAGAATTGTACTATAAATGTGACTTTACCCGATTCTTATGTACACCTTAGTAATTGATATGCCGCACAATGTCCTCCTTTTTGGTGCTATAGAAATGGCCACCCTACATCGGAGCCAGTCTCTTATCCATTGTCCCAGGGCATTGGAAAATACTATGTGGGGACAGGGGTGTTAAGTGGGATTTCAATGTATTTAATAATTGTTTGCATGGTAATAAGTAGATGAATTGGGACTTTTAGCATGGTTAAACTATTTCATAATTATGTATGTTTTTGTATGAATGATGCTATTGTCTGTATTTTGTTTTTTACAATGTCAACTGGGCTTTTTTGGGGATTTGCCTTCCTGTTTAGTTGGGCTATCCCAATTGGCTGGTTATTGGTGTGTCTATTTAAAGGAATAGTACACCCAAATCATGATTAGCCTTCATTTTCTACTCACCCCCATGCTGAACAACACTCTGGAGTACTTTTTTGATATGTCAAATGCATCTGGAGATCTGGGAGGCTTCTTACTGTCTGCTGACATTCAAATAATGGAGGTCCATGGTGCCCGAGGCAAAAAGGTCCATAAAAGTCCACAAAAAACGTGTCAATGTTCCTCCATACTGCTCGTCCAATGTATTCTAAGTGTCCTGAGTGGGTAGCGTCCATAATTTACTCGAAACAAAGTCATTTAGAATGTTTTTAGAGCATAAACAGTAGTGTATAGGATTTCCTAAAAGCGCGCGCCTGCGAGTTCACGAGCCTACGGAAACTGCGGCAGATCAAACCAGATGAAAGTGCGCATTCAGCTCGGCAAAGAATTCATGCGCTTCATCAACACTGAAGTCCTCAGACATTTTTTTCTTTCGTTGTTTCTTTCTTTGCACAGGTAAACAGCACATTTCTTCTTCTACGCTTGCATTATCAAGAGCAGACGCTGAATGCGCACTTTCATCTGGTTTGGTCTGCCGCAGTTTCCGTAGGCTCGTGAACTCGCAGGCGCGTGCTTTTAGGAAATCCTCTCCACTACTCTTTATGCTCTAAAAACATTCTAAATGACTTTGTTTCGAGTAAATTATGGACGCTACCAACTCAGGACACTTGGAATACATTGGACGAGCAGTATGGAGGAATATTGACACGTTTTTTGTGGACTTCTATGGACCTTTCTGCCTCGGGCACCATAGACCTCCATTATTTGAATGTCAGCAGACAGTAAGAAGCCTCCCAGATCTCCAGATGCATTTGAGATATCAAAAAAGTACTCCAGAGTGTTGTTCAGCATGGGGGTGAGTAGAAAATGAAGGCTAATCATGTTTTGGGTGTACTATTCCTTTAAGGGGCACACTCCCAATGGCTTGGGAGGGCTGCTTGGAGAGACTGGTTGGAAAAGCTGCTTTTGAAGGTCTGCTTAGAGAGACTATATTTAAAGTCAGCTTGCTGTGAGGCTGTCAGTGTTTTGTATTGCCTGCAAGGCCGGTTTTGTTTTCTTTATTTGAAATTATTTTGTTTGTTTTTTTGTTTTTTTTTTGTCTTCACCGTCACACCAGTAAATAAACCGCTACACGCTTTTGGACTGGAATTTTGTCGTCCGCTGGTTCTTACCACCTTTTTGCAAGTCATCTGCTTACACCTCCTCTAACGTGAGACGGGAGCTGGCGAGCCGTTATCTCACAAAGATGAATCGACAGATTTGGCGGTATTCATTCGCGGCAAATCATTGCAGCTTGGTGGCGGTGGCGTTAGCATAGTAGTATGGACAACGAGATCATTGAAAATGAACACAACCGAGATCTAGTCCTATTGGCAGACATCCATTTAAAATGTAGGCAACGGCATGAAAAAAGTGGTTTCTACTTTTACTTTTATACTTTAAGTAAATTTACAAGCCTGTACTTTGTTACTTTTACTTGAGTAAAGAAGTTTAATCAGTACTTCCACTTTTACCAGAGTATTTTTTAACACAAGTATCTGTACTTTTACTCAAGTACGGAAAGTGAGTATTTTGCCATCTCTGCATATTGCCATAGAAGTGACTGAAACACCTGATCTTAAGTCATTTGGATGATGACTATTGGCAATATATTGTATCTGTAGACTTCCTGTATTGTGGTAAAGTGGTCACCCCATCTTCTCTCAGTCAAAGATGTTTGGGAACACCTTTGTGTTTGATTCCAGTCCAAAGCAGACCTGATGTATGTTGATGGACACTTTTTGAAGCAGAAGGATAGAGACAATAAACCAATCAAGTTAAAACTGGTATCCATGCCAACAGAATATCCACACTCAGCTCACCTTGAATCCTCAGTGTGCCTATACTGCAGAGTTCATCAACCGTTTCATCAGATATTGTAATCTTTCCTCCGTAGTCTCGTGACCTTTTAATACATGCAGTTTTATTTTTTTGTATCCCATTTATTTTTGGTGCTTAATTTTTTGTCATTGATTACATGTTGTAAGAAAAAGAATACGTCTTTAACAGTCTTAAATTGCAATGGAACATCATGGTTGTGTTTTTACTCTTCTGAAACCAGACAATATTTTCATCTTCATGCCCTTTTTTTAGGCTGTCTGGTTGTTTGGTCACAGAAAAAGGCTGCAAACATCTGGTTCTGGCCCTTCGGTCCAACCCCTCCCATCTGATGGAGCTGGACCTGAGCTACAACCATCCAGGAGATTCTGGAGCTAAGCTGCTGTCTGAGCTAAAGGATGATCCACAGTACAAGCTCAGCAAGCTCAAGTAATTAAAGTCAGAAAACACTTGAACTAAAAACTTAAACTGGCTGTAAATCCATTTAATGTGGTAATTTCTGCCTCTACAGCCTTCACTATGCTGGGACTCACAGATTGAAGGCTGGCTTTAAAAAATGTATGTCATCTCTGTACATAAATATATTCTATCGTGACAATAATGAACATTTTACTATTTTTATTTCTTCTATAAGTTTGTGCTTTAATAACATTAATTTTTTCCCCCCAGATGCCTGTGAACTCACTTTTAGCCCTGATGCAGCCCACCAGAACCTGGTTCTGTCTGAGGGAAACAGAAAGGTGACCTGGGTGGAGGATGATCCACCTCATCTTCATCCCATAGAACACTCTGATCGTCGCCAAGAGGTGCTTTGTAATCAGGCGCTAACAGGGCGCCATTACTGGGAGGTGGAGGTCTCTGGATCTTTAAGCATTGGGGTCACACATGAGGACGCGTTAAAGAAAGGGAAGATGGGGGATTTCAGGATGGGGCATGATAAGGATTCCTGGTGTTTGGTTTGTTCCCATGATGGTTTCTATGTTTTGCACCACAGCCACAGACTAGACGTGCCTTCCCTTGGATGGCGCACCAGTCGGTTGGGGGTGTATCTTGACTGGCCTGATGGTACTTTGTCTTTCTACAGAGTTTCCTCTGACAGTTTGATCCATCTGTATACTTTCAAAGGGGCTTTCAGTGAGCCTCTTTATCCTGCAGTTGAACTTAACATCCTGTCTTCCGCCGTATTTTGTCATTTAAACTAAACTAAAAGGGCCACTTTACATATGCCTGTGCGTGTTCTCAATTATCAGAGCAATCATTTGAAAAAAAGATTTGTTTTTTAATTTAGAAGTTTACTATTATTTGAAACTGCTTCTCAGTGTTACTGCACCTTGAATTGCTTTTAATCTTAATTTCGAATTACATACTTAGCCTATAAGCCTGAACGAAATGTATCAAAACTAGTGAAAATTCGGTTTGACTTTATTTTTTTTATTTTCTAAAAGACAACTTAATTATGCATGGAGTTCAGTGGGGTTGGGTTTATTGTTGGGAGGTGGGCTTGGTTTTTAGGTGTGCAGTGTCGGCAGTGGGGATACATATTAAGGTAGCAGGTGGGTACAAGTTTTGGTTTGCTTTTATTCTTTTTCTGGTTTTTAAGTATTGGAAGTAGTTCAGTTTGGATGTAAATTGGCACTCATGCAGCTCAGTGGAAAACTACATTTAAATTAAATTGAAGCATCTAGAACTGACTCCAGAGGGCCTAAATGGTGACTTTGTTGATGCAGTGGAGCTACAGGCAGCTCCTGCATCATCTGACAGTATTGAAGAGTAATTATTTGAGATCAACAGATGTAGAGGTTGTATGGTTACCACGTTTAACAGCAACCAGTTCAACAGAAGCTGCAATATCATTTTTCAGAATTTGGTAATATACATCTTACATGTTGCAAAATGCAGCAAACATCTCTCCTATATGAAAGCATTAATACACAAAAGCTGCATGTTTGTCAGATTAAATCTATATTTCAACTTCAAGGAGTGCTTCCATTTTCATATATTAAGGTTATTGCTTTTAGCTATTAAAGATTTTTGAGAAAATGTTTGGTTCAGTTAGATTTAAGTATCTCATTGGTTTCTGTGTGATTTTTGCTTTATCTTTGTTTTGTTTTTTTGTTGAATTGAATGGATGAAGCCATACAGCTAAAGAAAAAAAAAATACTCTCCAGATATTTATCACTAAATTTTAGAAAAACAATTAAGGTCCAAGCAGCTGTTTTTTAATTGTTTAGCACTGAAAATGGCAGCTCTGGATATTTTGGGGATTATGATCACAGCATTTCTATGCAACGTGCTTCTGGTAGTGCAAATGATGTCATTTGATCTGAAATTATGTTTTATTGATGTGAAGCGAATTAGAGCATTTATACATAAGAGTCTCATTAGGGAAATTATAATTTACATTAAAGCTGATCTCACAACTTCTGCAGCATTTCTTCTGACTGATTGTTTTCCAATGCATCGACAAAACAAACAATTATTTGCACAAAACAAAATGGAGACTTAATATTATTTTTAGTGAGGGTTTTTTTATTATAACATTTGTGTCATACAGCAACTCTGTTTTACTTCTAACTTCAAGACTGTGCTGCAAATTAAAAAGTAGGGCAGAAATCAGTCACAGAGGATCAAAAGTTTTTTTTTTTTCTTTGAATGGTTTGTTTTATGATGTAACAAGGTGCTTTTAACACATTTTAATGTGTTTTTTTTTTTTACTATTATTGCTCAAAACCAACTGGTGTTATTTTGTGAAACATAATTGGTGCTACATCTGATCAAATAATGTCAGCCAGTGTGTTTAACTTTGTGGTGCTTAATATTACTGAACGCTCCTGAAATTAATCGGACCTAAAGGGACGGTTGGGGGTCTGCTTTCAACACATTTGACTCGATATCATGCATCTTCTCTGACTGCTGTGTGAGCGATAAAAGGCAGCTTTACGGAGGCTCTGATGTGCTGCTTTGTGTTGATTATTTTCTCCATTGTTGGTTTTTATTTTCTATATAAACATCTGCTAGCATAACCTTGGAGAGGAGGCGTTTTTCAGGGAATAAAAGATTGAAAAAGTTATTTTTAAACAGCTTTATTAGTGCTCTGTGTTCTTTTGGAATCCCATTTGTGTTTTAAAGGTTTGATAATAAATAATGAAAACAAAAATAAAATGTATGTTTCATAATTTGATATGTTTTTTCATTCTTTTATATCCTGTAATATTTTTTTTTAGGATTTTCATGAATAGCATTATTATTTCTGACTTTCATGTGTCATGGATAACAGTTAAATTAAGGCAGGAAGCTCCATTGTATTGTATAGGAACATATCAAGTCAATACATATTTATTACCAGCAGGGGGCAGCTCTGAGTAGTTTGGCTTTCTTAGTCTTAATCTGTCACATTTAATTGGGTTCAACTAGATCAGCCAGAGGAAAACATTCACACTTGATGTAAAAAAAAAGCATTTTTTTAAGATCTTCTGAAATTTTTATTTTGCATTGCATTATGAGATATAATTATGGCCTTATTACATTAAAAATATCTTTAAAATCAGTAAGGAGCCAATAAAAGTAAACAAAAATGCATTGGATTACTTGATTATGGCGTAGAGGCAATCACAGTGCATTGCTGTCTGGAAACAAAATGAAGGTCAAATTAGAGATTAAGCTAAACTGAACACTTGTTTCGGTTTTAAATGCATCAAAAGTTATACTGAATATCTTGCAGTCAGATTAATCAATGATTAAATTAAAATTTGTAATTATAAGGAAATTATTTGCAAAATGAGCAAAATATTTTTAGGATTGCCAGAAAAAAACAAAAAAAACACGAGAGTTTTGAAAAAGCTTAATATATGATTCCTTATGTTTGGGTTGTTTCTCCTCTGGGAGAGGTTTTATTTATATCACAACAGTACAGTAAATCCATCTGTTTCCAGGATTTTTTGTCTAATGCTGCTGTTAATGAAAATTAAAGTGTGATTTTCTTCCAACATATCTGATCATAAGAGTTTAACTGGTCTTTAAAAGGTGTGAATACATACCAGTTAGACCCAGACTAAAGATAAACCTGATGGCTGGTTTGTTTAAACGATAAGGTTTTCTTTCTGCTGTAGAAGAACATCATTATTGTTCACCTTGACATGAATGGTTCAGTGCTTTGGCTGACAGTGAAGGGTGTGGCCCTTCTGTCTGCCTCGGGTCCCAGCTGTCAACCCCCCCACCTCTCCCCAAATCCTCAGTTCAGGGTGGGGCCTACAGGCCTCCATCCAGTAGGGTAACCAAACAAAGACAAAAGTACTCAAAAAAAAAAAGCATAAATGAGACAAAAGAAGCAGGTGTGATCCAGATACAGTGTTAAACACAGCGAGCAGCTGTAGCTGAGACCTGATTGGTAAATTAGACTGATTAATAAGAACACTCATTAAAATAATATAACAACTATATAATTTGCAATTATTCAATAAATAATGCAATGATAGCAACGGTGACATGATATGAAAAAATTAATAAAACCTGCAACCACCCGTTTTAATATTGCAAAATTATGTACAGCGGTCCATCATTGATGGCTTTTATTATTTCTATTTTATAGAAAAAAACAAATAAAATATACTTTGCTGGAAATTCAAACTTTTATATTAAAAAAACAAAACACATTTGTTTTATACAGTTATATTGTTGGATTGCCAATAGTATGAGATCAATTTTAAACACTCTATCAGGTTAAGTATCAGGTATTATTACTATAGTTAAAGAAATCAAGGCCAGCAATATAAAAGGTGAATTTTCATCCAGAAACATCTGCATCAAAATCCCTTTATTTCTTAACTAATGATAGTCAGCTTAAATAATTGGAATAGTTTTTATGTGAAGACTTATTTTTGCTGTTTTCTGTTATACACAGTATTTTTCCAAACATGCAATGATGCATTTTAGAAGAATCTTAAACACCTGATGAAAAAGAATGATAAAAAAGTCTTTGAACATCTTATCTTTACATCTGATCCATCTTTTAAACATAACACCATAGATAGAACATTAGGTAATATGGGTTTAAATGTCATACTGTCTCTGTTTGACAAAGAAAGATCATTAAAGTTACAGAATATCTGTTAAAAAATGTAATTTCAATAATATTTACCATTTTTATCCCCTTGTACATAAAGGATTGTTTTTATATTTATAACTAAGGGAATTTACAAGAAAAAAAAATTATAGTTTAATTATGTAATAGAAGCAAAAATGTAATACATAGAGAGCTGCATTTTTTACCTCATTGTTTAGACAATATAAAAATATAATAAATTATTATTAAATTTTCTAATTTTAATGTAATCAATAGTTATCATTTTATTATTGTTCATTAGATAAACATCAAAATATTACATGTTTGCGTTATTAAATCTAATGTTATTCTATTTCTTAAGGGTATAAATAAAAATATTAGAAAAACTGTTCAGCTTGTAGAATTATTTTTTTTTTTTCCTCATATTAAATTTCTATGTAAACCCCAACATTCCTTTGATCCTACAGCTGGAACAGATTACTTACAATTAAATATTCATTTTGTCCAATTTGAATGATAATCAGGTTTTTATTTCGAAGTAATTGAGCTGAATCTTGTCTCCAGCTGTATCGCAGACCCATCATCAGTGCTGTGCCGAGTAATGTCCAGAAGGGGGAGCTGTTATACTAAACCGTCACTTTCTCCTTTTGTCTTATATTTAAATTAAATGTTATTTTATTATTCAGTTGTATAAAAGTCAGTCAAGTTTAATGTGACGTATATGATTGAGTGTTTTTTTTTGTTTTTTTGTTTTTTTTTGGTTATTCAATAAGTTTGGTTTAAAAATATTTTTATACCTTTGATTTTTTTTAAATAATGTGTTTATTTAAAAAAATATATATATTTTAAAATAAACATTATTTGAAATAAGAATCGGAAAAAGGACATAAATGCGAGAGGCGGTGGAGAGAGGTAGACAATGGAGCGGAGAGAGAGAGGGAGGAGGGACGTTTGTTCCCGTTCAGCCCAGGAGAGGACGGGGAGGGCGGGGTGAATCCAGCCGGTGTCTCCGCTGCTGTTGTCCGCCCGCCTCTCGCCGCGCGTCCCCTTCCTCCGCAGGTGAAACCGGCCGCCACCGCTTCCCCGCAGCCCGGGTTAACGCACAGGCCCGCTGCGGTTAGGCTCGGCCGCAGCGGTTCTCCCCATTTGGATCCGCCGGTACTGTCCGGAACGCGGCGGGGGTGAGAGGAGAGAGAGGAGGGGGAGGAAGAGGAGAATTCCTCCTTAGCAACAAACCGGTTACCCGGCATTATTGGTAGGTACCTCCCTCTGTGTCTGTCAATGTGAGCAGAGCTTAGCAGCAGCAGCAGCAGCAGCAGCAGGGCGGATTGATGGATAAAGTCAATGTGATGAAGAGAGAGAGACAAACTGCTCAGGTTTTATAATCATCTCAGCATTTCTTCTTATGCAGATCAGCTACATTTGAATGGATTTCCCCACAGACTCTGCAGAATGCCCTTCTAAAACGTGTCTGGTGTTTAAAACAACCTCTTTTGCACCATTACTCTTAAAAAACCCACAAAAAGATCAAACACTATGTTGTGCAATTAACTGGATGCAAATCTGGCACTTCTGCATCCCTCACTGACTGATTTAAATTTAATTCCTGCATGAAGGAAGGCTGACTGTTCCCCTTGTGTCATCTCTGAATCCTGTAGGTCTGCCTTGTCAGTAGCAACCATGTAATTGGTTTTTTTTTGGGGTTTTGTGTTTTCAGGGATGGATGTACTGCTGATGACTGGAGGATTAAACTGTTGCCTGGAACAAAAATCCCCAAAATGGACCGGATCACAGGGATAATGGTTTATTGATTTGGGTTTAAAGCTGGACTTGTTTCCCTTGGTCTGCCTTCGAAAAACCAGACAAGTGAGGTTGTGGTGGGGTCACTGCAGTGTAGTAGCCTCAGGGACAGGGCTAAATTATAAAGCAGAGGATTACTATAGAAGGTTTGAAATGCTTACAGGTCTTAGTATTCTTCTACAAATCTGAATCTACCTTGAATTAGCAACAAGATATAGTAAAGTAAGGGACGCTTTAAGGTCTAATTGTCCCTATTTAGTAGAGGACCAGTGGATCTACTCTGAACTACATAAAAATTCTATAGACCACAATTATTGACTCTTTATTATAACTGGAATGTGTTCTTCCTGGTACATTTTGAGGACCTAAGTATCTTCTTTCTTCCATTTGAATATGGCTCTCTGATTGGATTAACTCTCAGTGCTACTGGAAGCTTCTTCATCATGTCTCTGAGTAAGACCCTTGAGTTGGAGCATTTCGACGAACGGAACAAGGTCCGCCGGGGACGCTCTACCCGACCTAAAAGAGATGACTCCACCGCCAGCGGTGGGGGATCCGGCCCCAGTTCCAGGGGCAGCAGCCTTGTTCCCAGTCCTGCCCACAGCGCCAACTGTAGCTACTACAGGACCCGGACACTGCAGGCCCTCACCTTGGAGAAGCGAGCCAAGAAGGTCCGGTTCTTTCGCAACGGGGACCGGTACTTTAAGGGCCTGGTGTACGCCGTTTCTAGCGACAGGTTCCGGTCGTACGACGCTCTGCTGATGGAGCTCACCCGATCACTGTCAGACAACCTTCATCTGCCGCAAGGAGTTCGTACAATCTACACCCTAGATGGCAGCAAGAAGATCACCAGTATGGACGAGCTTGTGGAAGGTAACTACTTCTTGGTTTAAAATAAGGTTTCCTATTATTGGAAATAGGAGGTTGTGGAGTTTTAAGCCATTTTTTTCTGTCTTCTTATTGTCCGACTCTTCCATCTATGCCTGTGTCTCTGAGCTCTGCATCAGAGCTGCCAGGAGTGACTTTGATTGACAGATATAGATAAATATGATTGGATAAAGAATGATAAAAAGTGCACATTAGCCAAGCTTTCTGCACCTTGGTAAGAATCTTTAAATCAATACTAACTGTTGGTGGCGTTTCCCCAAAATTTGAATATAGCACTGTTGTAAACTACTGCACGGTGGCCTTTTTTGATGGCTCCAACACATAAACCTCCAAATTCCCATTATTCTATAATTGCCTGTCAGAAGCGAATGAAGGGATTCCAATGGCCTTACATTACGCTGCAGTAAAGCTGTTTTTCTTACCACTAGAGCAAGAACAGAGCCAGGAAACTGCCCCTGGGTCAGTGGTGCAGAACGTTACAAGTGCAGTTTTCCGGCCAAAGCCAGTAGACAAATGACAAAGCCCTTAGTTGTCCCATAAACACCTAGGAATTATTAAAATATCTCAATTTGTAGCTCCCAGTTCATGTTCATAGCTTCTATTATGAGTATTGGTTTAAGGAAGCAAAAAACACAAAATCGAATCCCCCAAATAAACTAAGAAATATGACAAGAATGGTGAAAAATCAAAAGTTTGGAATATTTTATGCCATTTTCTGGCCCCGATACCTGGCTGTGCAGTATTGGCCGATACCATATCGATACCATCTGTTTGAAATGGATGTGTGTGTGTATAAATGAAGAACTGCATACTACTTGGATGTAAAATAATTGCCATCATGGCTTTGTCAAGCTGCTGCCTACCTTTATGAAGCAGGAAGAAGACTAATACAAACTGAATCCAGGAGAACTTTTTATTGCCTACCTGGAATGGGTGACAATAGATGAATAAACTTTTGGCTCAGAAAAAGGGTATTGTGCCCTATTTGTTGGTACTCTCCGATACCGATACCACTATTTTAGAGCATTTTAGACCGATACCGATACTGGTATCGGTGCAACACTAGTTATGAGTATTGCTTTAAGTAAGCGAAAAACACAAAATTCGAATCCCCAAATAAACAAAGAAATATAAATAAATATTTATGGGTGAACAGATAAATTAATTTCTTTTTGCATTATTTATTTATTTTTATTTTACAATGACCTTGTTGATCCTATTTACCTGCAATTTGATGGGGCGGCACCATAGCAACCCATTTTCACAAGCCACTGCTTTTTATACTAAGCCTAAGGTCAGATAAACTGGTTGCTTTTAGCATTTTGTGAGGAGTGATCAAAGCTTGCGATTACAATGAAAATATCAAGTGATTTTAATCACATTTTTGACATTCTTTATGATTCCATTTCATCTGTAGCTTCTCAGCTAGCCAACTTTGACAAGTTAGACTTAGACTCAACTTGATTTATCCCTTGGTATTACTCCGTCTGGGAAATTCTACTTCCAGTAGCTAATTTAGAGTACAAAGAGCAAAATGCTATTAAAGATAAAAATACTACAGACAATATAAAAAGAGTGTATATAGTACAAAAAAAGCATAAAAAAGGAAAAAAGTTGTAATGTCCTCTTTCCCTGAGATATAATCTGCACAGTAGAGAGCTAAAGGAAGACTAGTTCTTAATCAACTTTAGTTGTTGATTAAGGTTATTTCACTTGAACTTCAGAAAAGTATTGACCTTATAAATAAGTAAAAAATTACACTGGTTGCACAGTATTTGGTTGGTGTTATTGCACAGTGAGAGAGAAGAATCTTGCACATGAGTGACAGTAGGTAATGTTTGGCATGACACGTCCAAGGAGGGGCGGGGCTGACCCTTGCCCCTCTTCCTATCACCTCCTCCTTCCACCGAGTGAGGAGTTGTACAGCTTGATTGCTTGAGGAGCAAAGTAGTTCAGCAGACGTTGGTCCTGCATTTGGGGAGGAGCAATGTCCCACTGATCACGTTAGCAACTTTATCCTTATATTTAGCAGCTTTATTTAAAAAAAAAGCCAGTGATAGATCTAGTAGCTTTTTTCTGTTGTGTTGGGGACTTAGACAACCAAGTGAAAATACAGATAGCTCTGAATTTACCGTCTTCAGTGAGCAGCGAGGGCTGCTGTGAGCCCCTCCTTCTTCTAAAACACTTACAGGTGCTTAGACTCAGCAGCAAACTGGGTCTTCAGCCCGACAGAGAAGATTATTTTCTCCATCTCCCCATTGAAAATGAGTCACACATGCGCAAAGTGTCCACTTATCCCCTTTTAGCAGGATGTAAATATAATTCTTTATGTTTTATTTTTTGCTGTTTATACACAGTCTCCCCCACTCTCTGTGCCTTTGCTAACGATTTTTCAGTTGAATTTGATTATGTAAGAAGACTGATTTATGTAGTTTTAGTTTCTTGAAAATATTATATACCTTCAGTCATACATTTTTAACTGTA
Organism: Cyprinodon diabolis; assembly: GCA_030533445.1. Lineage (NCBI taxonomy): Eukaryota > Metazoa > Chordata > Actinopteri > Cyprinodontiformes > Cyprinodontidae > Cyprinodon > Cyprinodon diabolis. The sequence goes on along the minus strand of CM060075.1, from coordinate 38,558,069 downwards.
TTTAGAGTGTTTTTAATCACTTCCTGTGGAGATGATGTTAATATTCCTCTCCTTGGTCTGATCACTGCATTACAAATATGCAAATTAACACTACAAATTAGGTGATGATGTAATCTAGTGACTTCTAGCAAGTTGTAGGACAGCCTGTAGGGACTTTACTAGCTGAAGAGTTTGCAACAGTGCAGCCGCTGTCATTCATCAGATGTGGCCATCAAAGTGAGTGTGAGTGCATTCAGACGGCCATATTCGTTTTGATAACATAATCTAAATGCATTTCACTTTAGATCTAAAAGCCTACCAGATGTTGCATGTAAGCTGTCCTGTGATTCGCACTTTATATAGCGATGATGAGTGCATCTTCTACTTAGTTTTACTCTCAAGAACATAAAATTTATACTTTCCAGAATGGATAAGTTCGACTCACATCTTTAAAATAATTTCAAATAAATGTTTTCATCTTATCTTAAACAGTCATATTAACTCTGTGACTGATTAATATCGGTCCCTGCAAACATTTTACTGATTTTAGCAGCAGAAAAGAACCCCTCTTGTTTAAAACTGCAAATTCTCTGTTTTTCTAACATCTTTATTGCACCTATATTTGTTTCCTCAGAGGGACAATCTCTTCCATTTTATTGCTTCTGTTGATTGACAACATGTTTATTATTTGGTGAAATGCACAAGAAAAACTAATTTATATGTAGCATAGGGTTAATATAATGATGCATAAAACTGCAACATTGCACAAACATGGTGTAACATGTGCTGTCTATGCCAGAAGCAGCACATCCAGAGTAAGGCTCAAGAACAGACACATTACTCTAGTAGTCCCAAACTGACTGTAGCACTGAGAGAGTCTGGTAGCAAATAACTACTCAGCGGTCAAAGCGTCCTCTCATTAAAAAATAACAGAACAATAAAAGATATGATTTAGCATCAAATGGGATTATTGTCATGAAGAGAGCAAATTAAATATTCGGAACTATATCATATTTGTAAACTGAGCATCCACAAAGACTCTTAAAAAAGCAGGAATGTTGTATTTTAGCCCTTTTGCCCCATAAATGCAGAGTATTTTGATATTAGTAGTATCCAGTTTAACTTCATATAAAAAAAGAAAGGTGGTACCAAACCAGAACTAAATGACTTGCCTTTGACTAGTAATGTATGAAAGCTAATTTTCTGTCTGTTTATTTTAATGGCTGTTTTCAAAGTTTGAAATAGATCATTTAGATTTGTCTTAGGCGACAGCATGCTGTTGGATAGGAACATAATGCAAAACAGAAGATTTTTTTCACCACATTTCGAGCATCTTATGTCAGCGATTTCTAACTTTATTATCTGTAAATATCATCCTGTTTGTTTATTTCCTAGAGACTGTAGACTCTTAACTGATGGGGGAAATTTCCAACATGCCTAAATCCTGAACATTTCCTGGTAAAAATGTACAGAGATCAAGATAATATCCTAGCAACACTGCCGTAAAACCCTTATTGCTCCTGTTATCTGCTGAAAGTCATGCTCCCGCTTTATATATATATCTATAGATATAGATATATCTATATCTATATATATAGTTTTAAAGCGTTTTTTCAGGTATTGTTGGCCGGCCAAGTGCAAAATCTTTCAATTTCCTATTGTATCTCTTAAAAAACAAAAAAAAATTCCCCCCCTGAAAATAAGAAATCTAGATATTATATTATTTGCATTAAAAAGACAATTTAAATAAGCAAAGAAACCAACAAAGTTGACAGACCATGAAAACATAATTAGACATTAATGTCAGTGTAGGACGTTATGCTCAATGTAGCAGGTAGGCATATCTGAAGAATCGTAATCTGAGGTTTTAGATGACAAATTACTGCATGAATTAATATTAGTCTGACGGTATTTATGGAGGGAATTTTGTTCCTCTATTATTGCAAAGCAAAAACAAAAAAAAAGCATTTTTGTAAATAGAAATTTGAAAACAACAAACAAACAAAACAAAAAAACAATCCAGAAATTACAGAAAAATGTCTTAATCAACAAATCTGCAAAAGGTTACTATCAGAATTTCTCTCAAACTATTTAATTTTTTACTTTTTTCATGTTTTTTTTTTGTCTTTTTGTTTCTTCAAATGTCTTTTTTCAGTTTTAGTTGAATGAATTGCGTCATAACAATCACACTGGCTTACGGTAATCTGAATACCTCAAATCTGAAAAGACACTGAAGCCACGGCAGGCAGGAACGTGTTTGCTGTTGCCAATAAGTGCTATCCGAATAGTGCTTAGGAAGGAGCTAGGACCAGGAAGCAGTGTGCATCTTGGTGCCACTACAGTTAGCATAGGGACCTTTTCATGTCTCTAGCTGCAGCTAGAAATTATAAAATCGCGCACAATCCTTTGTCTTTGGCAGCCTGTAGACCCGATACAACGTCTGTGTATAATTATACACTTGAGGCTGTGGCCTGTTTGGATTCACCAAAAATCTAAATTCTGACCCTGGTTAGTTGAGTTACTGTTGACCCCAGAAAAAGTGAAGGGCTTGGAGCCATAAGCAGGAGGTAGGAGCTCTAATTTAAGGTATTTGGATTGAGCCATTCTCTTTAATTTCCTCTGGAAAAAGGAGCAAAGACGCATTTCTATTGGTCAGTATGGACTTTAGCAATAAAATCTTTATCAGTCAATATTTGCGTCAAGAGTGAGTTTTTGTATTGGGATTGAAATGAAGAGAATGTTATTTGAAAATAATGGAGTTTGTGAAAGTCAATCTGAAAAAGAACAAAAAAAATTTAATTTGTAAAAAAAAAATAAATAAATACTGGAAAAAAACTGCAAAATTATCATTTAATCCTTATTTAATAAAGAAGTTGATACAGTTTTATTTCTGGATTGCAGTGTTTTTTCTTTCTTTTTCTTCTATGTAAACATCTATGAAACTTATTTTTTTTTTTTTTTGCCAAATTTCTAGACTGTAATCTTCAGTTAAACTGTCCATGCGGTCTCTCCATTGTCTAAAAACCTTCAGCTGTCATTCTCCTCCTCACCTGGATTTGTTTTGGAAACACATTATGCATTATTTATAACTGTGTACATCAAACATGGAAGAAGTACTTCCTAATCAATACAGAACCTCCTAAGGGACGTAAAACATTCACACCGCATGCATGCAGTCAGTTATTCTACATCTGACCTCAAACTGGCTGTTTCAAAATCTTCCCCATCTTCAAATATTTCCATTTAAAAAAACATTTCTAGATTTTTTTGCAGCAAACTAAACGATACACTCCAACATTAATCTGTAATCATCAGGAATGATCTCCTCTTTCAGTTTTGAGGCAGCCATTAAATCATATTTCTGGGTAATTTACCAGTGTCTCTAATGTCCAGTCTGTTTGCTCGTCCTCTCTGGCATAAAGTGATGTAGAGAGAAACTGAGCTGCAGTGGAGTATCAGCAGTTTATCATCAATATTGATGTTGGACTGGATCTAAGATCCTCTAATGAACATTAGTGGCAGGAAGCCCTTCAACCAGAGATGCTCTAAAAGACAGATGCGTCACTCTGAAGCACTTAACACACAGGATGGACCGTGACGGATTTAATTTTGAGTGTCCACAGTGGGAAACTCATCATTTACAACTTCTCTCATGAATGAATGATTGGCTGCTTCCCACCTTACGCTGCTTTCCTGTAAGAAAGTGTGGATTTAATGGAGGAAAAAGTTGCAAAATGAACCGTTTTGTCAGCGCTCTGGTATTCATGAATGATAACGATGAGCTGCTGTAACACCAAGAGCTTTTTCTGTAGTGAATCACAATGATGTAAGAGGTAAAGAGATAAATGTCTGCATCTTTTCTTATGAAATGAGTGGGCAGAAAAAAAGGGAATATTACAGAATAATCCAAATGTCAAGAATCTCATTAATTCTTTCATTTTTTTTTTGTTAAAGACTGATGAAACGCAGGGTGTGCTGATATCTGATACAACACTGATATTATTTTTTTTTTATATATATATAACATAAATTAACATTTCACCTACACAAAGCAAACAGGCTGTTAAGTTCCAGGGATTATTGATGGAGGAAACAGTCAAACCGAGATACATTTCCTTCAAATAGACATTAGCCCCATTAAGAGAAACCTATCCTCATTAACAGCATCCATGGATATATATAAATCCCAATAACTGCAGTGAAAATGACAACAGTAGACATAATGAAAATACAGACTGAAGTAATAAAAGTACACAATAACACTGAGAGTGTTTTTGTGTTTAGTCACTCAGGTGTTTGCGTAATAACTGAGTGCAGGCCTGTCCAGCTCGTTTGAATCACAAAGTGAAAGTCAGCATGTGGAGAGACAAGGTCACTGAACAAAGCCTGGGGAGAGGAGGAGGACTCTGATATGGAAAGGTGCTTTTTTTATGTCTGGAGGCGGAAATATAAGAGAGAGATTCAGAGAGGAGGAGGAGGAAAGTTTTTTAGAAGATAAATCTGTCATAGTCCACTGGTTAGACTCTTCTGTGAGGCTTTGTTGAGCTCATTTACATTTCATCCCTTTTTCATCATTCTGGTTTTCTGCAGTCCTGCAGTTACTATCAGCTAACATAAAACTATAGTTTCCGATATTCATATATTGCCCCATGTTGTGTTAGATGTAATTTATAGCAACCTAAAAAGGGCCCTTTATTCCTTTGATCATAATGAACAAAACCTGTGTAAATCTGCAAAAAAGCTCCACAACCCTTTGATGAAGAAATACTGTTAAACCTACTGTAGAAAAATACATTTTAGTGAAATGAAATTCTACTTTTAGATTTTAGAATAAAGAAGAAAAAAAGGAAAATACATTTATCTTGAACACTCAAAATATAGAGTTGATAACACTAAAAAATTGTGACAAAAACCTTTATTGTACTACTGTAGTCTAGGGATGTCCCAATCCGATATTAGTCATTAAAACCTTTAAACATAACCCTCCAAATTATAAGCCTTATATTTAAAACCTGCCTTCTTTACCATTTTTGACCAAAACACGATGGCCGTGCTGCCAGAGTGCAGAGGTCATAGACTTTGTTTTTTTCTTTTCTCTTTATTTTTTCTCTGATCTGTCACAGTGTAATTTACAAACAAACAAAATATGCAAATATTTTTGTTTAATTTGCTTTTGTTCACACCCACTTATCCCTCCAGAATAGTTTAATTTAGCCATAATAAGGGGTTTTCACACACAAATGACCTGTTTTTGGCCATGTCATTAGCAGCTAGATCAAATCTAAGTTAAATTTAAGACAAGTCTTAAAACTTTCCTTTTTGATAAAGCTTATAGTTAGGGTGGCTCAGGTTATCCTGAGCTATCTCTATAGTTATGCTGCTATAGGCTTAGACTGCTGGAGGACATAGAGAGGCCTTTTCATCACTCTGCTTTGTTCTATCTCTATTCTCCCTTTCTAAAGCATTATTAGTTCAACCTCTAACTTTATGTGCTCTCTGTTTTTACTAGTCATAATAGCTGTATCTGGTCTGTTCCTGTTTTTACAGTTCTTACCAAAGTGGGAAATTAATGCCTCACTACTTTACATTAGTTGTACACTAGTGTAAATGTTATTTTTCTGATTTATGATTGCTTCTTCTGTAGTTTTGCTCTGCACGTTTTTTTAATATTTTCTCTCTATTCATGTCACATGGTTCAGGACCAATTATATTGTTCTGTCACACACTGTAGGGTTGATGCAACGACAATAATGATTTATCTCATTTAATCAGTAGCCTAACTGAGGGACCTTAAAAGCCACCTTTGGCTCTGGAGCCGCAGGTTGCAGACTTAGTTTTTCTTCTGTTTAGTTCTTGTCATCTTATCATATACGTTTATAACAGTGGAGACATAACAGAGCTATTTAGTGAGGCTTGACGACTTGAACTAATTTCTTAGTCTCTATTGTATTAATGACGGCAGCACCAACCTAACCTGGTTATTTGTAAAACAAGTAGATCACAGCCTTCAGAATTCATTCTGTCTGCTATTAAATTGTTTAATAACACAAGATACTGAAACAGTAATGCTCCTTGGCACTTCCTTTAAATTAGGTATCTTGAATTTAATTTTCTGTTATTTCTAAGCAAGCAAGTATAGCTAGAGTGTTTATTTGCATTTATTGATAAAGTTTTCTTCCAATAAGATAGTTAAATGAACCTGATGAACGGTGCAATATTTCTACCAACCTAATAGTCTGATATTGTTTCTATAAACGTATCAGATTGAACTGTCTATTCTTTTGTAATTTTTTGGCTACAGATGTTTTGGAGTTTATATGTAAATATGTTTTACTCTAGAATGTAAGTTGTGTATATCCTGCAGCTTTCTTCATTTATTCGGCCAACATAACTGATAATGGCTTATTTTTTTTGGCTTATTTCAGGTGGTATCATAGTGCTCCTTAAGATGCATTTGCAGTTCTTTTATTTTTTCAAATCTTTTAGGATATTTGCCAACATACCTCATATTATTTAAGTAGAGTAAAGGTCCATTTTAGGATGCTTTAATACCAAATCTTTGGAGGGGTTTTAACCACAGCAGATTTCTGGTGCAGATCACTGAAATCATGATCACTGATGAGTTTATCTGGACCCTGGAGGAATGCAGGAGAGAATTTGACATTGAACCAGCTGATTTCAGTAGAAGAATAAGAGGAAAAACAAAGTTAAACTTCCAGTCATAGTCTTAATTTAGTCCAGAAATAGGTGTTGAAAATTGGGCTATGTTTGGACGGTCTCATTTTGTCCCACTTTAATCCAATAAAAGACGTTGCAAACCCAGTTTTCAATGATCTGAAAATTAAATCTTTTCAATGAAGTGTAGATGTCATTTGGACGTAAATCATGTCATATTTTCAATGTCCTCTCAACTAGTTTTTGCTCAGTAGGCAGTCCATTACTAGAACTGCCAAAGCAAACTAGACCAACTGCAGTTTTGAATTCCCTTATTTTAACTGTTTCCTTGAACTGATCTAATAGCCACTTGCGGTTGGACCCCATGCCATCATTAAATCCTCTTTGCGAAGGCCCCCACTGTGCCACTTGCTCTGGTGGCAGTGGTTAATATTATAGCTATTCGGTCAACCAAACAAAGCCACACATAATTGCTGTAGTCAGCCTGTTATATGTACCCTACTATTAATCTGCCATGAAGCACAGCTTCAGGGGTTCAACCCTGAAACAATAGATTTCTTAGACATTTAAGCTGCGGCACTATGAGAGGAGAAGCACCATGTCTTTCCTTAGAGGGTTTAAGAATATCTACAGAACACAGAAGATAAGAATAAGAGCTAATGAGGAAACTGAACCATAAACTTGGGTATTTATCTACTGTCCAGAAGTATTCTCCTGTCAGATCAATAATCTCATAAGACATGAAACAATGAGGCCTGCTGGTTTCTTTGGATCTTAAACTTGATTTGATGACTAAAGAGGAATGGATTTGACATCTGCTGTCACCTTCAGTTTGTCCTTCCACCTCTACATGTCATGTATTACAATCTCTAGCCTGACAGTTGCTGTCATATAGTCTCTGAACTGTTAGTTTTTCTAGATACTATCTATGTTTGTTGAATCTATATTTTTTTAAATTCATCATCCTTGGCCTCTTTCTGTTTTTCTCCATCTGTTAAGGTGAGTGCTACGTTTGTGCCTCAAACGAGCCTTACCGGAAGGTCGACTACACAAAGATCTCCGTCCCGAGCTGGAAGCCCGGCGCCGGGTCTGGGACCGGCGCGTCCACCTCCAGCCGGACGTCAACGGCTTCAACCGGAGTGTCGACGAGCACCAGTGCCGTCTCCAAAGATCGGCCTGAGGGTCGAGAGAGCAGAGAGAGCAAAGACTTCATCAAACCCAAGCTGGTGACGGTGATCCGTAGCGGCGTAAAGCCTCGCAAGGCCGTCAGGATCCTGCTCAACAAGAAGACGGCGCATTCCTTCGATCAAGTGCTGGCCGACATCACGGAGGCCATCAAACTGGACTCTGGGGCTGTGAAGAGGCTCTACACACTGGATGGAAAACAGGTAGGATGCTGTTTGCTTTCTTTTTTCACCAGGTGGGAAAATATCTCGCCATAGGCAATAAATTCAAAATAAAGAAAGCAAAACGTGCTGTGTGACAAGTTCCTAAAAATAGACTCTTTATTTAGGTGAGTATCATCCGCTGATGGATGCAGGCATTGATGTCAGATAAAACTGTCAGCTGGTTTTACTTGTTCACAGTTTCAGACTCATATTATCCTCCCTCTCATTGATTTCTGTGGATCAGGAGTATTGATCTTTTTAAATTTTACATCAATAATGACAGTCATGCAAACGTACTGTTGACTGGAGTTTAGGCGAACATGTAAAGAATAGTTTATTCTTGTTTGGTTTAAGGTTTGTAAGAGGAGAGAGTCTCTAATTAATGCATGTTTAATGAATACATGGTCCTGGACTTTTGTTTTAAAGGATATTTTAAGGGTTTATTTTTGTTTTCTTACCTCAACCAGGACATTGTGTTGAATCCTAAGAGTCTCATAACACTGAACAAAAAACAAAACAGGCCTGATGTAAACAAAAAAACAAAAAAAAACAAAGGAGGGGATGGATATTGTTGGTATTCAGGAATCTATTAGGAATGAATTGTATGAAGTGCATTTTACAAAAACAGTTAAGAATTCAAAGCATTGCTGGTCTTGTTGCTATCATGATTTTCTCATTCTAGAAGCAATCTAAGTAAGTTATTGCAATGCTTCAGGTCATGGAGGCCAAATGCATGAACTGCCAAAATCAAAACCATGGACAAAGTCATGGTCAGCCTTGACGATTACAGAAACATGTCTACAATTCAAAGCTTTTTTTTCCTCTTCAAATATTAAGATGAATGTGTAAGTTTTCCAACAATCCTCTATAGTTACAGGCTAACTTTAACTTGCCTTTAAACCAGCAGGGAGACGAGTATTAAACATTAAAGCATGCACTCTTCCTCCATCTTTCTCTACCTGAGGTCACTAGAGAAAGTGAACAGGGGAAGGTGGTTTAGGTGGTACTGATTGACATACCTAATAGATAGGGATAGACTGCTACAAATCCAGATATTAGCATTTTTTTCTTGTATGTTGTTGGTTGATTAGCTCACACTGGGAAAAAATTAATTTATCAATTCAACTTAAAATAAGTGTATTTTTTCTTGAGTTAAGCAGGTAGTGATTGCTAATGGAATAAGACAATTTACATTTATGGTAAGAAAAAATAACAATTGTATTGTCCCATTTCAAGTCTATAATATCTAATAATCTTATTTTAAGGGTAAAAATAATGATTCCATTGGCAGATCATGGAACAGCACAAGTATTGCTCATGCCTTTATTTCCTCATCATTGTTAATATTTTCTTTGATTTGTTAATAAATGTGTCTTTCTGTCTATATTAAGACTAAAATGCCCTAATTGATTATTTTTTATTATTTAAATGGAGTAAGAGAAACATTAGCCTAAAGAATTGACAAAGAAATGGCAGCACATATCTGGGATCTGCCAGACTGGTGTCAGAATAATCCAGCGGCATCAACCAAAAAAAATCCTGTATGGATTGATTGTAAAAGGAGAGCTTTTGGGTAGAATTAGTGGTGAATGTTTTGTCTACCAGTAATCCAACCCTAATAGACTTTTAGATTTCTCCTGTGAGGCAGATATTTTGCACTGTGGGCCATATTTACCCTGCAGACCTTAGTTTGGCTTAATGAGCTCTCAGAGAAAGACTGAGTTGTTATGGAGGCCCTTCTTTTTAAATATTTATTTGTTAAAACATTTTGAAAACTTGCATCCTAACTCTCAAAAATGTAGTATTAAATGTTTGCCCTCCCTAATTGTTCCAATAAAATCCATGGATTGAACTGCATGTTGTTAGAACCTGACAAGATATTTAAGAGCTTTATTTAGGTTGGATCACTCTGTAACACGCTGTATTACTGTAACTGTAACAGTAGGGCTGAAAAAAATTGATCGGATTAATCGCGATTAATTGATTATTGAAAAAAGGGTCAACTAATTCAGTAATCGATTAATTGTTAACTGGAGTGTAGGACTCTTTAGCTGACAGAGTGACCTACATAGAGCAGTAATTATAGCAAAATTGTAAAAGAAAATATATAAACATTTTTGCCTTTAGGATGACAAATATTTTTTTGTCTGTCAATATGCTCTATCCATAACTCCTCAAGTTGAAATGTTTTAGTTTCATCTGGTTTAATTACATAAAAAGTCTTCTTTAAGGAGTCTTTTGCTATCCGATTATTAATCAGTGAACTGAAAAAATAATTGACAGATTAATCGATTTACAAAATAATCATTAGTTGCAGCTCTGGTCTCTAGTAGCCTTAGAAGTATCAACCAATTTCAAGTCCTTTTCTAAATGATGTTTCTTAGTTATTATAGTACTTTATAAAAAGTTTGGTCATCTTTACAAATCAAATGACGGAAAAGCACAGTGGATGCTGACCACTTTCCCTCGTATTCTGTCAGGTTTGATCATTTTCACATCTGATAGATGATTTATTTGTTCATTAATAACCAATTAGTTCCCCCACATGAGAAATGAGATCAGCTGAAACCTGCTCTGCAGCAGCGGCCTCTGCTTAGCAGTGCCTTTCTAACCTCCTTACCTCGTTGCTCAGCCTCAGAAGGATGAACTCATCACTTATTTCTCATTCAGTGCTTATTGGGCCGTTATTTTCTAAACCCTTTACCCATAAAACAGCGACTTATCTAACTCAGCGGAGTAAAACATTGTAAAATCAAACAGAACTTGATTAGAAATTAATGAATCAACACTCAGCCTCGTTAGATTTGCATAATTTACCGACATCTGTACTGCATTTCTCAAAACCAATGAAGCAGAAAAATGATTTAATTATTTCATGATTTAATTATTTAATATTTTCTTTTATTGCGCAAACTTCCAGCTTATTAAATGACAGTATGTTATTATTGTATTTAAATCCTGTCCTCCAAATGAATAACTGCGGCCTGATTAAAGTAATTTCACTGTTTCTGTGGTGTTTTACTCCTTATTAAGAAAGATGGCAGCAATAAAGAAGCTTAGATGAAGTGAAATCGAACAACAGTAGCTAAGTTCTATCAATCAGAACGCAGAAATCAAATTAGAGGACATTACAGAGATTAGTTCTCTAAAGAAGCGGATGAAGGCTGTGGCTCTAATTTACAGTTTAAGGTCAAGCTGTGGAGTTTGCAGCTTAGAGTTTGAGAACTGCAGCAGTCAGCTAAAGTTTAGGTGTTAAACACACTCTGAATATGCTCTGATCCGCTCTGCAGCTCTTCTGACTACTTGTATTGGTTTGAGGATTTAAACTTATCACACACCGACTGGCAGAGCTATTTTTAACCGACACACCAGTTTTTATTTTTTTGAAGTCACATCAGTCGGACGAGACAATCAGAGCAGAGGGCTGAAGGACAGCAGAGACAGCAGAAAGCTCATCAGGGCGCCGCTCTGACTGTTGATGTCGATGCAACCTCCACTTAAAAGGATAGTAAAAACAACTTTTACTGCCTTCAAAATAAAAGCATCAGTGGCTACAGTCTTGCAGCAGTCGTTTGGTTTCAGCTATAAAATCTCTGTTCAAATGAAAACGTTGCCGTAGAAGCTCTCATACGCCTGCATGCAATAAAGAGTACTATTCAGCTGTTAAAGTTTTTTTGTGGAGCTTGCAGTTTTGCATGTATTTAAATCTTAATGGAGGCTTTCTGAAATGGAAATATTTGACATGCAAAGCTAGAGAATGATTGTAGATGGAGTTGCTTTGAATTAGGGATTTGGTAGGATTTACTTTGTACAGAATTCAATGTTCCTCTCATGATGTCATTTTGCTGCTAAGGGTTTAACCGGATCTGTACTATTATATATGAAATGGATTTAAATCAGCCATAATTAATATAAAACTGTAACCCCTATAGTTGGGAACAAAAACAAATATGTATGGGACAACTGGGATGGTTATGAGGGACAATGCGGGACAGATGCAGCTTTTTCATCTCTTTTTGGTGTTGCTTTACAAAAAGCTCCCTGAGAATCGCCTTCCACTGACCTCACCCAGTTATAAACCCTTCCAGTCTTTGTTGTGGCTTCATTTTTCTTTTCTTTGATGATAGTTTCCATCATATTTTGTACAAAAATCCATTTATTATCCTGTTTGAAGAGCATCATAACTGCAGCTCTTCTTTCTTTGCGGGAATTTTTTTTATTTTATTTGACCATATCGTATTAAAAAGACAAATCTGGACATCTGGTCTCCCTAGAAGTTGTCTATTTTTTAGTATTTTAGCAAATTAATACAAATGCGGTGCAAGCAAAATCAATTGCATGAATCTATTGCAGCAGCTAATTGATCAAAGTTGGGTTAAAATCCTAATCAACCATAGTTTAGTTTGGTTTTCCTTGTTTTAAAAGGAAGGCTTTTACCTTTCAAATTAAAACCTAAAACTAATTTCTTTAAACATTTAGTTTTATTATAAATGTAAACCAAAATATTTTCCTCTCAAGTTAATCCCACTCTACCATTTTTAAGTTTTTCTTTTGTCATTTTTGTTGCATAATCAGCCAAACGGAAGGAAAAATTCACACAAAGATTTTCTCTATTTTAATGTGGGATTTTTATTTTGAAGGTCTTAGGACCTATTGAAGCTTTTATTCTGTCGGTCTCAGATGGGTGCTACAAGGGCAAAGTGAGTGTTAGGTTTGTTTGGAGAGGAAAGCCATCTCTCGCCCTGCAGCACGGTCACCATAGTAACCACTCCTCCTGTAACAGCCGAACACGGAATGTCAGCTCCAGTTCCGGCATTGTTGGGTGTTCCTGTTTCCATGGAAACAACTGGATTAACATCCATTCCAATTCAATGAAAACTTTATTTGCCTCCAAAGGGTAATTTAAGGTTACAGCAAAGCAGAGAAAGGAGACACAATAAACACTGCAAATCCAAAGAAATCTGATGCACAATGTTTGAACCCACAATTTTATACAGAAACTTATGCAAATATACATGTAAGAGCATACATTTAATAATAAGAGTGAGGAAGAAGTACAGCTTTAGGAACAATAGTGGCCCTCCTTCCCATGGAGGCCTTGGAGTAAATATCCTGAGTTCTTATTGTAGCTCTGAGGATATTTGCATCCATATCTTCATGTCTAAAAGCATCTCATTGTAATTCTGCAAACACTGCCAAGTCTCCGCTAAAATCCACAACCCAGAATAACTCCTCACATGATGCCAGACAAGAGAAGTTTATGTTTTCACAGGTTTATTTCATCCCCAGAGATACTGTGAGGTTTCATGTTGTAATTGAAATGCAATCGGATCAAAGTACCATACATGGAAACTTTAATCCACAGCTTTGAAAACTGAACCCGGGTTATAATTAAGTTCTATTGAAAAGGGCTGCTATACAGACTGGAGACAAATATAATCCCTTTATTCTCTGGGGAAGTTTAAGATTAGCTTCTCTTTTAAACACTGGGAATAATAGTTTTTTAACTACATAACAATTTACCATAGAAACTGATACAATTTACAATAGACGCTGATCTAAAGGTTAGAATAATCTTTATTGTGTTTCTCTCAAGCAAAGGAGGAAGAGTTTGGCTCATTTATACTGAGGCTTTTATATTGGAAAACCTCAAAAGGACTCATTTCACAATTAAATGTCTAACTGAGCACAGAGCTGTAGTCTGTTTATTGAAAAGATTGTTTTTAGTCATAATTTTTGAAGTATTGGAATCAAAATTAGATGTAATCTGTGGAAAGGGGGTATTGATTGCATACAGTATATACACATGCACACAGTATATATACATGTATATGTATTTTCCAGTTTTGCATGCCCATAGAAGGACATTTTGACTCATTAAAGCTGAGTCAGATTGGATACAGAGCTCATCTATGTGATTTAGGACGACTCTGATCTATCATGTGAATGAGCTGTGATCTGAGCTCTTCTATTGTAGCTCAAAGTCTATGTTTTACCATCTACACTGCAAAAATTATCTCTAAATGAGTAAAAATGTCTTAAATTAAGTGTATTTACCCTTAATTTGAGCAGGTAAATAAGATGATTTGCCAATGGAATTAGTATTTTTACTCTTAAAATAAGCTATCTAGATATTATGCACTTGAAATAAGACAATGCAATTGTTTTTTTCTTGTTTAAAGTGTAAATTGTCTTGTTCCATTGGCAAAGTGTCTCACTTCAATCCTTAATTCAAGAAAAAAATGCACTCATTTTAAGAAAAAATTACTTATTTAGATTTTATTTTTTTGCAGTGTACCTTCCTCTATCAATAATGTTTCATATTTTGGCCAAAATGTTTAGTTTTTTAGACTATTTCTAGGTAGCACATTAAAGGGGTTTTATAAAAAGTGCACTTTGTTAGTTTTGTTCAATCTCAATCATGCACATTTTTGTTTTTGTCATGAGAAATCCAGAGGAAATACAATTTGTGGTTTTAAAGTGACAAAATAAATGGAAGAAAAATCTGAAACAATTAATTAATAGATTGGTGGAAAAGGTCAACCTCTAACTTGATAATTAAACCGAACCGGCTATAGATTAATGGGACACAGGCTCTAAAACACGACATTTCTTAAGAGAAAAACTTGATTACAGTATACTTATATAGATCACTCCCATATATTTACTTTACTTGATTTAGAATGCTCTAAGAAGTGTCTTTTTTCTATATTCCAAATTTTCCACTTATTTTGAAATGTTAATTCTCTAAAAATACACTGAAAAAAAGAATGCAACGTTTTTGGCATTTACTTAATCATATTTAGTTACTTGAACACAATTGTTTCATGCTAGCAGGGTAGGACATAAAACAATTGTGTTCAAGTAACTAAATATGAGTAAGTAAATGTCAAAAGCGGTTGCATTATTTCTTTCAGTGTACCTCATAGACTAATTGATTAATAGAAATATATTCAGTAGATTAATTGATACCAAAATGATCAATAGCCCTTCCATTCAAAAGGCCTGATTACAGTAGTTTTATACAGCAGTGAATGAACTGTGCAGCAGCTTCACATCCACCTGTTTATCCCTCCTTTCATTCGTCTGCTGATCCCGTTGTTCTCCTCGTCTCTCCCAGCTTTTCTCTCTCCCTCCCTGTTTGCTTCGTCTCTGCATAAATGTGGGACATGTTGATGAACACTTTGTACTTAATCCTCAAGACAGTTCTCAGACAGCCCTTTGTGTTTGTTGCTGCCTGTCAGAGGCTGCTGAGGAGCTGTCAGCTGCAGACATGGTTTAAATATTCCCATCTGTCCTCTTCTCACTC